>VWZU01000396.1:52212-63970 GCA_013397095.1 Sterrhoptilus dennistouni
CCCCTGCCGGCGGGGGCAGCACCGCACCCTGCCCGGCCGGGAGCGGCAGCGCCCCCGCTGGCCGAGACCGGAACTGCAGCCCCGGGGAGGGTCACAGGGCGGGAGAGACTTCAGGGGTTTTCTGCTCTGGTTTGTTGTTGATTGTTTGCCTTGTTATACACATACATACCAGTAAAGAACTGTTACTCCTTTGCTCATCTCTGCCTGAAAGCCTCTTAATTTCAAAGCCATAATAATTTGGAGGGAAATGGTTTGTATTTTCCATTCCAAGAAAGGCTCCAGCATTTCTTAGCAGACACCTGTCCTTCAACCCAAGACAAACATTAAAGAAAAAATAACACACCCAGAGAAAACAAATCTTAATTACAGCTTTATAATGCTGAATCTAGAACTAGAAGTTACAGCTCTAGAAATCCTTTAGCTGACACAGCTCTCTCAAAACATCATTGCCTAAACATACCCCTGCATTGACGAAAAAAGCTGTTGAAACTTAAAAGCAAGTACCCTTTTCAAACTATAAATAAAACTCTGGTACACTCACATCTCAAGTACTATGGCACACCTCAAAAACGATGTAGTGGAAATAGAGAAGGTTAAGAGAAGGACAACTAAGAAAACAAAGAGAATGAGGATATTAAGCAGGTTAAGACTGTTTACTTTTAAGGAGAACACTGAGGGTGGACTTGGTTACATTTTACAACCATAAAAGACAAAATGAGTGAAAACTACTATTGACCAAATTCTGCATCACTAAAGCTGGAAGTGGTTTCTTAAGGCATAGATTACAGACAGATGGAAGTGGTAAGGTACTTTTGTATGCAGAAAGCAGGGAACTTTTCAATCTTAGGTCTGCAAGAGGCAGGCAGTGTAAGTCTGGTCACAAAGGCAGTCAATAAATCCACAGACACTGGTCTATAAATGGCTAGTACTAAACAAAGTTGTACTGCTAACATCCTAGACATAATTCTGGATAGTGGGGGCAAACAAAGACTTTGGAAAGAGACAAGGCTGATGTGCTTCCCCTAAACAGCCTCTAGTTGCTGGGCTAGATGAACCATCCATCTGATTCACTAGTGTACTTCATAGAGAAGTGCTGAGTTTACAGGAAATATTGTAAGAAGTAAGGAGACTGAAGAATCCCCCAAAAAGCAAAAATACTTCAGAAGATTAAAAAAAAACCCCAACTTTCTCCAATTTCAATAAGTCTTATAGGGAGAGAAGGAAAATGTTTTCATTCGCCTTTCATAAAGTAAAAATTTCGTCACATATTCCTTTTAAAGTGTAAAGAACAACCAAAATAAAACAACAATAATCTACCCATTTCCAAAATTCCTATGAGGTTTTCCAGCACCTGCTGGTCTCTTCCATGGCCCATACCAACCCCCTCCAGTTCTCAAATTTAAGAAAGATTAAGCAATCAGAGATGCAAACTTTATTCAAATGAGAACAAAACATCAATGTATAACAGGATCATATTTGCTGTCATCTAACAAATTTCTTCTTTTACTGATGCTGCATAACTGAAGGTTTTCAATCAATTTCTGATCAGAACATTTCTACCTGTCCCATGAATTTATAATTTGTAAACACATTGCAAGAATAGTTCAGTATGTGATTTTCTTTCCATAGTTTTGTAAAGCTGAATATAATTTGACATATTTTTGTGCATTTAGTCAGCAGTTCTTTGGAGACCTTTAGAACAATTTTGCAGGCAGCTTCTGTAAACTTCTGAAACTGCTTCTCAAAGTTACTCTCAGAATAATTCATATATTTTTGCAGATCCAGGCCCTCTGTGTTCAGTATAAATTTCATTACACTTCTGACAGGTAAGCAAACTTAGATTCAGCTCAAGTATGTCCTGATAGGGCACTGACTGGGATAGTTATCTTTCTTCCTTGCAGCAAGTATACTGCTGTGCTTTTGACACAGTAAGAAAATAAAGTTGCTAACACACTTATGCTTTGGTTGTTGCTAGTTAGTCTTATCCCAAATCAAGGACACACTGGTGTCACATGCTCTGCCAGTGAATAGATACACAGGGGTATGGGAGGAAGCATAACCAGGAGAGTTGACCTGAACTAGCTTAAGGGATAGTCTATATTTTTACAATAGCATGTAGGGATAGGACTAATGTAACAGCTTTCGACCCGTAGAGACTAAGTTTAGACTGGATATTCTGAAAAAAATTCTTTATTGAGAGCGTGCTGAGGCTGGTTGTTGAGAGAAGCAGGGAATGCCCCATCCCTGGAAGCTTTCATGGCCAGATTAGATAGGGCTCTGAGCAACCAAGTCTAATGATGGGGGTGATGAGGAGAGTGGGTAATTTTTTGAGTCCTTTTCAACCCAAATCATTCTATGATCCTGTCACTCCATGCCTAGAATGTCATGCCCAGTGTATAAACTGGGGGGAAGGAGGCTCCAACTTGCTGCATGAGGACAGGCTGGATATTGGTCAGCAGGTGGTGAGACCTTGTTCTGTGCATCACTTGCCTTTTTTGGTGTTTTATTCTCTCTCTCCTAGTGTTGTCTCTGCTTTCTTTACAATTATGTTACTGTTTTTACCACCACCACCACTACTACTACTACCATTATTATTCAATCATTAAAGTGGTTTTTTTTTTCACATTTTAGCTTTTTTTTTTCCTAATTCTCCTCATCCCACCAGAGGTGGAGGTGTGTGGACTGAGCAAACAGCTCAGTCATACTCAGTTGCTGGCTGATATTAAACCTGGACAGTCTTTCAAATAGCGCTTGGGTTTACTGGTTGTTGAAATTTGTTTAGTAACAGGATTTAATATTGTGGTGGATTAAAACAGTTTAGTGAATATCATCTACAATGATTGATGTGACTTGGCTACTCTTTTTTCCCTCTCTTTCCTCCTTTCTCATTTTGTTTGTTGTTTGAATAAATGGCAGAGACCTCCTTTAGATGATTTTCTCTACTTTCTCTGAAGCTGACCATACCTGCCTAAAAACAACAGCTTCTTGCATCACACAGGAAATTATTAACAGCACCTTTTACAGACATTTTCAAATTGTACTCTTTGCTTTTCATGACCCATCCCATCAAACAGTTGTTTGTTGTTTATCGGAGCTTTTTTCCCTTTACTTCACAAAATTATATTTAGTAAGAACATGTACCATTACTTAATTCATTGCAGAGCTGCCAACTGTTGCTCCAGTTTAAAAGTGGGAAGACTTCATTTTTATGCCAATTTAAAGCTTGTATTTTAGCTTTAAAAGGTTCTAAACGTTCAAACCAACAAGAAAACTTTAGTAGTATTTTAATTCTTCTGTGTTTGATGAAAGCTTGACATAACTTAAAAATCATCCGGTCGTGATTAAAATATTGACATTATTCATCACCACCTGAATTCCAACTGTACTAAAATACCAAAATTTACATTGAAGTTCAAATCATAAAAAATACAGAAGTACAAGAAAACCCAAAGTGGAAATAGAAAATTTGAGTATTCAGAAACCTAAGTGTTCATGTGCTTTTCAAGCTGAATTTACTTCCACTGCCCTCTTCCCAGTGCCAGAGATCCTCATCAGCACATCACTATATATTCCTGCAGATCAGTCGTGCAAACACTTCTACAGATCAGTTGGAAATACTCCTCAGACTCCATATGTAGTTTAGCTACAGAATAAAAGTAATCCGTTTCACTGACTGCAAAATGTGCAGCCATGTGCAACAAATTTTCTAGAGCTAAACTCTACAAGGGCACAAGTATGCGGTGCTTCTAAAGAGAAAGTTTTAGACAAAGCCCACTGTCCATCTCCCTCCACCCACACATCCAGTGTGCTCATCCACTGGAAGGCAATTCCTAAATACAAAATTCTGTAATTAACAGGAAAGACTAAAAAAACACTTCTGATACCTGCGATTACACAAATCAACGAGTGCTTGAGAGCCAAGAGAACATTAAACTTAGTAAACTTTGCAAAGCTTCAATGAGATTTCTGATAATTTGAAAGTAAGTAACATTCCAGTATGTGAACAGAATTACCACAGACTCCAAAAAAATGAAAACAAAGTAAAAGGCTTTTTGTTATCTACAAGTCACTTTGTTACTGATTGGGATAAGCCAATTAGTTCACAGGGTGCTGGTGTTCACATCAGCGGCAGAAATTGCAGCAGACTGCCTGCCCCCTTTACAAGCCTGGGAAACCCGAAAGCAGCTTATGCCTGATGGAACAAGAACTGCCACCAAATGAAAACTAAGCTACTCTGAAAGCGTATTTATTTGAATAAAGCAAAATAAAAAACTCTACTACCACATGCAAGCCTTTAAAGCAACAAAATCCTCCAGTCATCTTTGAAGAGCCAAAATAAAGTATCGGATCCAGTGTTGCTAAACAATATCCAATTAAAAAAAAAAAAAGACAAAAGGAAAAAACTGATCAAGCAGCTTACTTAAATCTAATTAATAACACACATTTCTGAAAACCATCATTAAAAGTTCCAGTTAGACAGAGTTTTCTACAGTTGTCTTTTAGACCCACTACCTACTCCTTTTAAGCAATTCTAAAATTAACTTGAGTTCCTAGCAACAAGAAACAGCTGAATTTAGACGGTAATAGTAGAGTTATCAAAAGTCTTCTAGGCATGTGCTGTTCATGTAAATGGCTCAGTGCACTACACACATTAATAAAAACACGTAAGCACAGACTGATATGCTTCCTTATCCAGAAAAGGTAAATCTAATGCATTTTTACACACAGTTTTATTGCCTTTTGTCTAACAAATGTAAAACCTAATTATACATATTTAGCAACGACCAATTTCAAATGCAGCAAAATTAGCTCTGCAGAACACCTTTTAATGAGGAAATGGCAATGCCATCCTTGTAACACCCTCTCTGAGAACTACTACCTGCAGCTGCACCATTTCCCCGGAGCGATTACCAGGGATGGAGAAACGCGGCACAAGAGACCAACATCACGCTCTGTTCTACCTCCACAGGGGGCTCCATGTCAGGAAAACATTGAACAATGGTAGGTGAACTCACTGACTTCTAGCAAATCAATGGCATGTGAACGTTCTAAGGTCAAAATTAACCTTACCGTGATGCCTTTTGGGAGCATGAACAAAGCGTGTTTCCAGGTTATCCGACACAGGTGAAACTGTCTCCTGGTTAAACACTTAATATAGAACTCAAAGGATCCCTTTACAGTCAAAGGTACAGGAAAATCATGTCAGTCACCCATCTACATATATATTTAGAACACTACAGAAAATACAGACTGTTTAATTCTTTAAATGAAAAATTTAAAAAATTACACCCACAAGCAACACAAAACTGTAATTGTTTTTAGGAAAAGAACTGGGGCAGGAAAAGAAAACAGCACATGTGCCCATACACACAGTATGAATGGGTTTGAGAATATAGCTAATGGCAATTTTAGACAATCTCTGTCGAAACAACTTATCTAAATCAGTTTTAATTCCCTGCCCTCCCTTCCTCACTTCCCTACAAGACATCTTAACTAAAAGCTAACCCCAATGCAGCAGGCAGAGAAAAGCAGTCTAATGTTGAACATCCTAGTAGTCAAAACTGTGTACAACAGTCTTACTGCTCAAATGCAAGAAAAACTGCTAAAAAACCTAGAGCTAGGAATATCTGGTTGTATGTCTATATTCAGCCCATCAGTGAATAAAACCCCAAATACCAAGTCTCAACAAAACCTAAAGGTTTGAAATATACAACTACATGCAAATGTTTTAAAAGGTTATTAGAAAAATATTCAAAAACATAAAAAGACTTCCAAAAATACGTAAGTCATAAATCTGGAAAACACACTCAAGATTTCAAGCAATGAAAAAGAACTGTTCATATATCTGAAAGCTTTTTTGTGTTTTTTGAAATAGATGAAGAGATACAACAATGTATTGCAGCTACACAAAAATCTTCCATCCTACATCTGGAAATACACACTGAAAGCATATACACCTCCAAACAGTTTTATCTATGCTACAGAGGCATAATGAGAATTTGACTATTAAAGTCCCATGTCTTCTTAAAAAATCCTCAATTTTAAATCACAAAGACCATCACGGCCTGACCATGTATTATATTTTGTATACAATATGACTACTGTACAATGTAAGGACTTCTTAATAGTCCTTACTTCCATAAATGAACTTCTGTATCTTACTTCTTGTATCACATTAGAAATTTAACTTAATTCTGAAGTTAACATAAACCTTTAATGTATCAAAAGTAAAAGAATTCTTCTCCTCTACGGAATACACATAATGTGAACAATTATAGGGAACACACTTTAGTGGTAACCATAGGTTGACCACAGCATTCTACTCCTGATCTCAGATCCTGTCATACAATATGGTGAGGAAGACAAGAAAACCCAACAAAGTATAAGACAGGAAGAAAAGTTGGGGGGAAAAAATCCCACTTGATGACATAAGCAGTAAATGTTTACAAAGGAAGAACCTAAACAGCAATGGAGCAATGAAGTTAATTTACTCCATTACTACTTATTCCTCAAGTACAAAAAGAAACAAACCCAAAGTAAACGCGATAAGCATCCTACAAGATTTTGTGCTCCGAGAGCTCACCTGGTAAATACTTCACACTTGTTTCTCTACCTTGTTCCACAGTAAGTGGGTATATGAAAAAAAACACAAAAGGCTAGTTTATTTCCTATAGCAAACAGAGTTACTTTTGTAATGACATTACTCTTCAATCAAGCATGACTTCTTCCCCATGATTTATTGTCTTGTCCCACCTTGACAAGGGTAAAAGTGACGCTTGGTGACACACCAGCACAGTGAAGTCTTCCATTCACAAAGCCATAAGAAGAAAAGATGAGCAACACCAGGCCCAGGCAACAGGACACCACAGACCATGGGTGCAAAGAACAATAATTTTACCTATTAAAAGAAACGAAGACCAGATTCCCCCGTAACATGATTACTGGGGGAAAACCATGCAATACAAGCTGTGTGATCCTATTTGCCGCGTACAGCTCTAAAGACATTACTGCCAGTAAATAATGCTGTATTAAACACACGGATCACAGATGAGAAGAGTCTCTGAAGAACAGGACTCCACTTTTGTTATTCATCTAGTGAAAAGCTATTTCCACAAAATACAGAAGGCCTCCATAAATATCTGAGAATCTTGTGAGTTACAACGAAAATTCACAGCTTAATGAGAGCTGAATGCATTAAAAGTGACTTCAAAAAGGAGACAGAAAATTTAACATATCCACCTGGTCAATTTTTCTTAGGGAACAATCCCCAGAAACTTTGGATGTAACAATGAGAACCTACACCGGATAAGCCTAAATGATGGACCCATTAACTGGACCAGACTTGAAACCATGGGTGTGTTCTGGCTATTATGGAAGCACAAAGACACATTGTGTCTACACAGCTTACATAGGGATTAGGTAATTGAGTCAAATGATTTAAATGTGGTAACAAAAACCTTAATCACAGGGAACAAATAGATGTATGTCACCAAAGGAAAGAGTAAAAACACATTACCATTTAAATCTATCCTCAAGAGCTTGTAAAATAGGGTGACTACCCAAACCTGAACAGAAATTTCATAGCATCATTAAACCTTCTCTCCTGCTATAAAACCATTCCAGCTACTGGGAGCTGTACACGAAGATACAGGACTACTGAGAATACAGAGGATGCTGTCGACCTCTCAACTCCGAAAAACACGAGTTCCACAGAGTGGGGTTTTAAAGAAACAAAGTATAGCCCTGACTGTTGCTACAATGTAGCCTCATTTGTGTCTGAAGGTGAAAACAGTTACCAGGATGTTTCAGCACGACTAAGGAGAGAGGAGCTCCCCATAGATTTTTTGGGCTGAACGGATTATCCTCTATCATGACCAGTTCCAGCTGCTCCAGACACAAATTAAGAAAATTCTTGAGTAGGCAGTTAAAAACATCACAGCCGTGAGCAAGATGTCTTCATACCTCACATCAATAAGAGGTTATTTAAATTACAGAAGCAGGAATTTGCTGGTTGGGTTTTTTTTTTTAGTTTTTATTGTAAAACTGGATATTCCTACCATCCTTCTCAAAATTCTGCTATGCTTCTAGATTCGATCTCCTCTGGTAACAAGCTCCACGTGATAACTGTACCTAGTCCTTTCTTTTAACAATTTCAAGTTTTCCTTTTCAAACACGGACAGCTCTCCAACTCTTGTATTATGAAAAACACGGGCATAAAGTCATGATCTTTCTTTTTTACACTATTTCATGGTTAACCCTTAGAAATTCAGCTTTTTTCCTTCCCTGAAAGCTCAGCCAAACCTTAAGTCAGTCTCCTAACTGGAAGAGTATCCCTTCTCCTCATGCCTGTACATTATTTCTGACACAGTGAGGTCAGAACTGTATTTGCCTGTCCCTGCCTCCCATCCCACTTTCAAAATGAGCAAATATATAATTAATTTATTTGCCTTTTTAGGTAGTATTTCAGATATGTAAAGACAGAGAGAACAGGAACAGTCTGAGGGGGAAATGCACAGAAAAAGAAAAAAAATTAATCAACCGACTAAAGGGCTGCAGGGCAGAAGTGATTTATCTTGCTTCAGCAAAAGACTGCATTTATGGAGAAAAAATGCGAAAGATTCTTTCTACAAGTACTTACACAGGTCTTTGTAATCATTAATGGGATAATGCACAGGAAGTGTAGATACAGGTGTAAGTTCACACATAAAACAGCAGGCTATTATTATTTGTGTAAAGGGAATTCATCAAGAGAAAAATGCATACCTTTAAACCTCAACAAGGAACATCTTCTGGACAGGATCATTACCATGAGTCTGGCAGGCACCTTCTGGTTTCCTATTAACTGCCTCAGCTTTCATGTGAAAAGGCACATTTTTCAAATGTGGAAATGCAGTCCATTCTTAGCAGTTTGCAACTTAAAACAAAGTAGTTCTTTCCCAATTCCAAGACAGACTACCAAGTCATATTTCAAGCAATATGCATAAATTAAACCAAGCAGTCAATTTCAGAAGTTATTAAAAAATCTGAACTAGGTGACCACTTAGTGCCTCTCATAATTCATGAATATAACTAGTTATTCCAGTTGTAACTGGAAATAATATCTGCAGTTGTAGGTAACAGTTATAAGGATATTTACCCATTGAGAAAAAAACAGCAAGCAGCTCTGCAACATCAGCTCTTGAAAATGCAGGGATTTATCCAAACTGGTTTTCATGTGGTTTTGGCCATAATTTCTAACAATGCCTTTCTTTTGTACAACATTCATTTTCTATTCAGTCCTACAATAAATCTCTCACTTCAGGCTAATTAGAACTTGTTGAAATGAGAGAATATGTGACTTATTTTTCCCAGAATGTTCTGGTCTTACTTATAACAATCACATCTCACCAAAAGAATGCATTTCTTTTAGCTTTCCTTTTAACTTAAAGAAAAATAGTTCTCTGGAATCAATAAAATTCTGTATACAGAAAAATGTTTAAGATCACTGGCAGATAGATGAAAAAACCCGCACACTTTTTCACTGACCCCACTAATCAAGTAAAACTATTCTTCTCTGGATTCAGCAAATAAACAGTAAGTAAGAAAAACTTAAAATAATTACTATGTCCACCTCCCAAAAGAGTATTTAGTTTTAAGAAAGTACTCACTACAGACAAGACAAAATGTAAAAAGAAAAGCCCATATGAACATATTCCTCTCTCCAAAAGTTTCCTAAACAACTTTAACGGTGCTTTCTCAGCCAGTGGCAGCTGATTTAATACACAGCCCTGATTCTTCCTAGGATACAGCTCTGGGGACAGCAGAGCCAGGAGATCACATGTAGAGACTTCCATGTGTTCCTGGACTACGTGTATTTCCTACATACTGATACTGCTGGAGTCACAGATCCCTCTGTAAGCCATTGGAACACACTAATTGTGCAGAAAAGTGGCACATCCTAAAGTTTTCTGCTGTGTTTAGTTAATCAAATTATCAATTAACATATAAAGTAATCAGAAGAAAAAATCATTAGACACACTGGATGGAGAGTCTGTAGGAACAACTCAGTTGACAGACAAGCAGCAAGATCCTCACCTTGTCAGCAGCAACAAGACTAATTTCCACTGCTGTGGAACCACAGCTGAGGTTAGAAAACTACCTTCTACGAGGCAATGCAATCTAGTGCTGGCTGTCCTTCCATATATCCCTCAAAACACTTCCTTCCACATACCCAGGACAGTTTCTCCTACAGTTTAATGGGAAGAGAATGACACTTAGCTGCAGTAGCCTGAGCCAGAACAGGATACCTCTTCAAGTCCCAGAGAAAAACAAAAACACCTCACAATAACCAGGACCCACCACTTAATTATAACAATGCAGTCTTGCTCACACATGGACCTACTTAAAACAAATACCATAAACCCTACAGTTTGAGCAACTGCTGTGAAGACATCCCCCTAGTACATATTACTGGTGAGTAATATACTTAATGTGCTGCATCACCTTTTACAGTAATACAGCAAAATACATAAACTAGTAATAGTAATGAAAATAAGTATTGTTATATTTGAGAGTTACCAAAATCACTTCTGATATTAAAAAGCGTGTAGAACCCTACAGAGTGGAAAACAAGAGCAGCAAAGCATTTTCATGCCTAATTTCCAAAGGAATACCAACCAAACAGTAACGTCTGTAAGGAGTCCACAAAGACATCAGAAAAATTAGCTACTGTGAGGCTTTCTGAAACCTCAGACAGAAATCCATGGGAGTGAGGCAAATAATTGCCAGACCGATCAGATTCTTCACGTGGCAGACAAGGCATCTGGCACAAATTGAGGGGTTGGGTGTAATCCAGTGTCCAGCCAACACCAACCATTATTTTATTGTAGGGTTGAATTGCAGCATGGAACACAAGGAAGACAAGCTGCATAAGGATTGTTGGCTGCTTTTTTCCTGCTTCATTACAGAACCATGCTAGCTTCAGAGCCTTGGACCTCCTCTCTTCCCTTAGAAACATCCACTTACTCTTAAACAAGCTTCTGGATCCCAGGGAAACAAACAACCAAACAAAAATGACAAAAAAAAAAAACTTTCCAGAAAATCCCAGCAGAACCCCACCCCAGTTTAGCAGGTTTCACAGAGCTCATGGAGGCTGAGAATAGATTACATATTCCCACTCAAATTCAAGAGCTGAAGTCATGAGTGACCTGACATTGATTCAGTCAACTTCCCATATCAGTTGACTCCTAACAGACAGAACGACTGAATTGTTGATATTGGAAGGGACCTTTGCACATCATCTCGTCCAACCCTCCTGCCAAAGCAGGGTCACCTAGAGCAGGTTACACAAGAACACGTCCTGGTGGGCTTTGAATGTCTCCAGAGACAAATATGAAGAGTTAGCACCCAAAACCTGTCACACACGCCTCCTTGATTCGCATGTATTTCCAGATAGCATCACACATCCTCCCACCAGGAGAAGCTGGGCAAGACGAGAAACACTGGATCCCCAGCGGAGAAATTACAACTCACGGGCATAAATAGCAAGCACTCTTCCTACATTTTAATCACAAAGAACATCTGAAATAACAACATCATGCTTTCTGCCAAGCGATGGAAATGTCCAAAGGCATTCCTGTCAGGGCACTACCGTTGTGTCATTTTGCAGAGCGCCGGAGCAGACAAGAAGTTACCTCTTTCAAACCAAAGGCCTTTCCTCCTTTCCTCCTTTCCTTTCCTCCCTCCCTCCATCTCTCCATCACCTCATCCCCGCCCCGAA
>VWZU01000396.1:64708-125858 GCA_013397095.1 Sterrhoptilus dennistouni
CCCGGGATCGGGGTGGCCGCAGTGCCGGGATCGCCTTGGGCCCTGGCCCGGCCTGCCGCACACACAGACACACATATACACACATATGTACACATACACGCTCCCCTGCGGCACCAGATGGTGGCCGAGCTGCTCTGGAGCGTTAATGTAATAGCTTTATCTACCTGCCGCCTGCTCATGCGGCTCCCATGTGCGCAGCAGAGCAGCTTAGGAGCAGTCCCCAGCCCTGCCGGCAGCTCTTGTGTCCCAAGGAAGGCACATGGTGTGGTTCCTGGGGATGTGGTGTGCAGCGATAACAGTTGGACTAGATAATCCTTGTTTATCTCTTCCAACTCGGAATATTTCGTTAATCCGTGAAGGTCATCCCGCCAACTGCGTCCATCCATCCATGTCGGGAGCCGACAGGGAAGCCGGAGAGGGGTTCTTAGTCAGGAATTGTACTGATAGGACAAGGAAAAATGGGTACAAATTGAAAGAGGGGAAATTAAGGTCAGGTGCCAGAAAGAAATTCTGGAAACAGTGGAGCAGTTGCCCAGGGAGCCTGTGGTGATGTCCCAATCCAGGCAGTGATCAAAGCCACACTGAATAAGGCCTTGAGCAACCTGGTCCTGTGGGATGTGTCTCTGCCCCATGGAAAAGGATTTGGAACCAGATATTCTTCAAGGTCCGTTCCAACCCCTTAACATCCTATGGTTCTATGACCTTTGCCTCATGCTCTATATTTTTATACAGCTTAAATAAAAATAAAACACAATTCGTGTTCCACACTTCCCTTTTGTGAGTTCTTCATCCCAGGCAGGGCACGGTGTTACACGTTGCCCCTTGGGTTTCTCCTCTGAGGACCATTCCTGACACGATGAATCTGCCACTGGTTTAAAATTGTCCTTCCTGCACAGCTCCTGGTGACCTTAAGCAGCATCACAATGAACTCTCTAATTACTCGCCAAGCAAAAGCTAGTCTAGTAAAAATAATCCTCCAATCCAGGCATCAACTGGTTATAGGGAATGACAGCTGACACCTTGTCACACCACTGAGAGCCGTGTCCTCCCAGCCAGCCTGTCACTCTCTTTGCCTCTCCTCACTGCTTCCACTGTCAGCTTTGTACTGAAATCGGTATGATACCTGGAAAGTCAGAATCAAGGAAGCAGGGCTCCCAATTCCTACAACCTTTGTACATGTGGAGTAGCAGCTGTGGTGGTACAGCTTTCCCCCACCACACTATGGTCCCAGAAATACCCATTAGGCCTTGATGAACAGCACCTGAGCTAAGCTGCTCCAGCTTATCAGAAACACTATCTGCTCCCAGAAACTCGCCTTGTCTAATGAGCTCATGTGTTTTAATCGATAAGCTTGGAAACTAATTTTTATTGCCTGAAAAACAACCGTAGTCAAACAACATTTTTGTCATTAAACCTTCAAGGAAAGTTATGGACCTGAATTGTGACCAGGATGGAAAATTCCTGTGTCTAAAGCCCACTCTCTTGTGACCCAATGCACTGCAGTCATGAGACCCTTTGTGTTCTGTTTAATTTATGATTAGTTTGTTTTAACCTTACCTGATGTTTATACATAGTGTGAAAATTTTCACATTTTATATAATGTGAAAATTCAGGTCCTCAGGTCAGATGCAGAACAATGGAAAAGTTCCTTATTTGCAATAGTAAAATAAGAAATGAGATAATATTTTTTTATATTATTTGCTCTGCATACTCCATAAATATTAACATATGAGCCATAAACTATATATGCTTTTTTGGAAAATTATTTTGACTCCTGTCATTGCAAAAACAGATGACAAACAAATCATCTCATTGAGGTAAACAAAAGTGTATCTGAGAAAAATATACACAACCTTAAGTGTGTATATTGTAATCATGTTCTACTCTAAAATAAAATAAGTCTTGAGTGTGCATAGGTCTGGGACATAACCCTGAAATCTCTGAAGAAGTTTGACCTTAGTCCAGCAAATACTTTTAGAATATTCTAAACTTTAAACACATATTTCCAGTTGAAAATAAACCACACAATGCTTGTTTTGCTATATATATGCTGTGATAACTGAGATTTTTTTGTTACTGTCATGAAATTCACACAGAAGCATTCATAGAGCAAGTCAGCAATGTCCAGAAAACTGCTTGTTTGTGCCTGGAAAATGAACAGAGCAAATAGTAAATAAATTCAAAATATTTAAAATATATTACTAACCATTATAGGGAGTTTCCTTATGAAATTGAAGATTCCTAACTGGTTGGGGTTTTGTAAGAATGTATTATTTTTATTTTTTTAAAGAAAAAACTTGCAAAACTTACTCTTGAATAACAGATCTATCCTAGTATTCTAAATATTTATGTCTTCAAAATTTTTATTAATATTAATATATATTCAATCTAGTTTTAAAGAGAAGAATAAAGTTTTGAGTTCCAAAATCTAGTCACACCTTTTTAATTGAGGTATAGGGAAACTTTATTATGTAGAATATAGCATTTTATTGGCTCCCAACATAGAATTACTCTGATCATTTTTTAGAAAGAGCTGCATGTGTCTAGTTTTTATGCATCAAGAGTATCAGTACATATTGCTCTTGCCAATACAGAAAAATAATACAATTATTGAAGCTCTGGCATTCTGTTCTAAACTTTGACTGCTGTTGGATTAGTCACACAAAATCGTGCACCAGTTATGTTTCAACTGTTAGCAGGAATTCTTCAGTCTTTAACAAACTCTAACCTCTGCTTGCCTTTCATACAGACAATCATATTAATTAAAGTTTCAATTTACTGTATTTCAGTATAAAAATCGAGTTATTAATATGAGTCTACCTGTTTGATAACTTAGAAGTAATTTATTAGTAAGTATTTTAACTATTTCACAACACTAGTGAACAAATATGTTTAATCACAGTACACATTTGTAATCAATCTGATATGAGATTAATTCTTTTTAAAGGTCAAATCTGAAAATATATTTTTTGTTTCCATAAATGCATCTGGTAGCAAATGTATAAACAGGAGAGCCAACAGTCTGGTTGAAGGAACATGTGATCACTTGTAAGATTAAAAATGTAAGTCAATGTATTTATTATATGGAAACAAAATTTAAAAGGAGGCATTATATACAACTATATCTTCTCAGGTCATCATAAGAACATCTTACCAAAAAGAAGGAAAAAAAAAAAAGAGGCAAATTTAATANTGATAGACTCATCTTGTCCACTTCAGTACCTTGGTTAAAACAGTTCCACTGATCTGTCTCTCAGATTCCTTCCTGTTCTTTTTTCCTTTTAAGCATCTCTTCATCTGTATTGTATCACTGTTTAAAGCTACCCCCTGATGGACACAGCACTTCCTGAGTAACTCCACTATAGAAGAGTGTCAGAAAGTAATAAAAAGAGAACTGTCTTACCTGAAGATAAAATACTTTAATGTATTTCCCACTGCATTCTGAATAGTTCATTATTCAGAGGTAGTTACATCAAAATAATATTTTTATATATAGTAATGCAGGATTTTGGATAGCTGCTTATCTGAGAGTCAAAATGTTTTCAACTAGGCACTCGAAGTTTAATAACTAACCTTTTATTTTCCACACACACATTCTAGATTCCATTGTTTTAAATGTCTACAAGTCTGCTTGTAATCCTCAACAAGTCAACAAATTTGAATAACAATGCTTTGGGGATTATAAGTAACTAATTATATATTAGTTAATTATATTAGAAAAAACATACATTATTAGATTGTCAGGTTTAAACAAATATGTCTAACCATAATAGCTTTCTCTGTATAGAAAATGTAGGTGCTGAAACTATTGCCATAAAGCTCAAACATGCTTGTCAAATGTCTAATTTAATAGAGCTGTCAGTGAGCTACTCAGGATCACTGATCTCTGCCCTTTCAGGCATCATCACTCCACATGTGCAAAGACCAACCCTCCACAAGTTTTTGTACATCTCTACTGGTTCGAATGGTCAGCCAAAAGTGTGGAGAAAAGTAATCACTGAGCAAAGTTGTCCCCAAAGCAAATGCAACTATAGAAATAAAATCATTATTTCACTTACTGCATTATTATTCCAGACTGAGCTGCACTCTAAAGAGCTTCTGCATGCATAAAATCAGAGCTGGGTAGATAAAGGAGTCAAGAAGTCAAAAGAGTGTTAATGTATTTCAATCTTTTCAAACCAGAAGACATGCGAGAAACAAATGCTTTCAGGAAAAGCACACCTCCCTCTCTTACCATGCTCTTCACTCCAGCTCTGCATTTGTAGTAGTGGTGGCAACATCTTTTGCTCTTCCCTGTATTCATAGCTACTTCTGCACTTGCTGGGATTAGTAATAATATGTCCTTGAGGTGAAATGTCAGTCCAAGAAATACGACACTAGTTCAAAAGTCACAGAATAATAGGAGAAGCACTGAAGAATAAGAAAGCTAGGTCTGCTTATTGCAGTAGACAGTAATGTGGTCATTATAGCTCTGGCACATACATTAAATATTCTCCTACTCATTCCATATGCTGCTCCTGAATGTCTAGCCCAGGGCAGCTATGTATCTGGGGTCATGTTTCATTATGCTTCCCTACTGATTGTACTAAAGACAGGCAGAATTCCTATTAGATTGCAAACTGCTTTGGAGAAAAACTGAGGAGAAGGTGAACCCCTATTCAAGCTTCTTGCTCCCTACAGGTTAACGCAGGACAACTATACTGTCATATTTATGTTTAACCTTCACCCTACTCTTCCTTCTTTCTTTTCTCTCTTTGCACTCCTCTCCAAGTCTTCATGGAAAATCTCAGAGGGATGATGGTAAAACAGCATTCCAGTCAGGCAATTTGACTGAGCAATAAACACCCATTTCTTACTACCTATTTTCACTTTTCTGTCAGAAGGAAAGATCCAGTGACATATTACCCATTAAAGTAACTTTAGCATGTATGTATCTATCTTAGAGCTTAATCTAATATTTTCATCCCATCTTTGCACCACCAGTAAAGCTTCTGCAACAAATATGTAGAACTATTCTACTTTGTGGAAAAGAAACCTTGGGTTTCTTTAATTGCCCTTAAAGGTTGCCCTTTAATTGCCCTATAGCTATCTGTAGGTTTCTGCACTAGTAGCACAGTGTCAGCAAACCCAGGTATTCATACATAAGGTATTTTTTTCTTAAGACACAGCACTTTAGCACATTGTTATGTTGAAATTTGAATTAATGTAGATTGTCAGTGTGCTTTGTTTTGTGGTTTCACCCCTTTTTCATGTCCTTTCATGCATCCAGTGTAACATTTGAGTAACTAGCTAGAACTTCATGGCATCATACTGTGTTAACACCCAAACAGACACCAGGCTTGGTAATATGCCCGGAGGACATGCAGTTCTATCCTGAAAATGCCTGTTCCTCAACATACTAGTGAAAAAAATGCAAAAAGAACTGTTTGCAGTTCCTCAATCATACAATAGTCAGGCCTAAATTCAAGCTAAAAGGATACTTATTTTAAAGGAAGACAGGCAGTAGATTTGGTTGCACAAATCCTGGAAGACAGAAACATTGAAATTAATATGATGGCACAGCAATCCCAAGGTTTCTTCGAAGCACTAGCATAGACCTCTGATGGTAGATATCCTTCTATTTGACTGTGCAATTGGACCCCACTTTTAAATACAGTGATGCATAATTTTATGAAGTAACTGTGAGAAAACTTTTTTTTTAAAATCAAAGTAATTAAAACAGCACTTTTCATGCATTCCGTCCTACAAAGCAATCAGGTGCATTTTTGTCCCCTATGCTTTTTCAAAAAACAAACTTTCATCAAGTCTTCTAAAAAACAAAAAATAGCAGAAGTTGTTTTATAAAAAAATTACTGCTGCATAAAATTATTTCTAATAATTTAACAGATTCATTGGAAAAATTAATAAATTCGCATGCAAATAGATTCATACATATTTCTTTGTCAGAGAAAAAATAAATTTGAAAAGATTTATCAACTCCTATATACCAATCCAAATCTCACTGCATTTCCTATTTATTCATCTCGGAAACTAGAGAGAAATGATACATGCAGACTATTCTGATCAATTGCACATTTGAAAAATTAGGTTGTTTGTCTTATCAAAATGAAGACTTTTAGGAATATTGTAACAAATTTGTGTTAAGGGAGCTCTTATAATTTATAAGCACAGCAAGCATAATGTTTTTGTCTTTAAAGTTAGAAAAGAATCTTAGACATTGTAACTACTCACTGTAACAACCACAATAGCTGGAAGTTATTAATACCCTACCTTTTTTTGTAAAACAGCTCATAGGGGTTTTTTTCTATATTAAAGGATTATGGTCAAATTTTGATTCTTTTTCCTAGGTTTCAGAAATGGTGAAACTTTTAAAATTGAAAACCCTACTGTCTTCCAGTTTCTAGGCAAATGTCTTAGCACTTCTTACTTTGCTAAAGCAATGAGAATGAAATGTTATTATTTGAAGAACTTATTGCAGTAACTTCCCAGTCAAAGCAGATGTTTACCTCAGTAGAGTTGCAGCTGAACTGCTGCTTTGAGATAATCAAGGATTCCTTTAGATTCAGTGTGTAGGAGGGCAACTCTGAAAGAACAGGCATTTTATGGCAGTGAAATCCTACCCATTTTTAAGAAATAAACTGTAGCAGAATGGATTCTGTGTCAGAGACATCTCTCTCAGGATCAAAGTATAGATGAGGAGAAGCTGCTCTTTAGTGTGGAAAGACTCCAGCAGGCATTAGTGTTTGGGCAAGTCTTTTTCTTGTAGAGGACATGGTGGGAAGTCTCAATCTCTCTCAAGCTGGAGGCATAACATCTGTCATATTGACAGAGACACCTTTGAAGAAGATCCACTGGCTGGCTGAAAGGCCTGGCATGGCTACAGACACGGATAGCTGCAGGTGCCACAGGAGAGCAGTTATTTGAAAATATCAGCATGCCTCAATACACTATGAATATAGTGTAAAGTTTTTCACCTAAATATTTATAGCTGAGTTCTGATGTTTCCAAGCTCACTACATAAAAAGTGCATGAAGGAAGAAACTAGAATATTTTTGGGTCCACCCAGTCAAACATATTTAAACATATTTACACTTTTTATACTTGTACTAAGTAGTATACAGGCAGTGAAAATATACTGGAAAGAAAACTGCTTTTTATGTTTAGCTCTGAAGGTGGGTAGGAAATTTTTTTAAGTTTTGCTCTTCTGTCAGCTTAAACAAATGCATTTGTATTAAGTTCTGGTTACTAAACTTTTGAGACATACTTGTAAAGTGGTGTAAAGTACCAGCTGAGTCACAGATTAAGAAAGATCCTTTCTTACTTTTCTTATTTCCTCTGGCAAAGGTATAACTGATTTTCTCCTTTTTGGTGCAGCATTGCCATCCAGGCAAATGGCAGAAAAGCTTCTGAAAGATAAGCAAGTTTCATTTTATCTCTTTTGGACTTTCTAACAATGAGGTGCTCTGTAGAGTGCCCTCAAAACTCATTCACAGGACTATTTTTTTCTTTTTTTTTAAGTTTTTCTTTAAAAGAGACATTTTTCCTTCTTGTTACCAAAAGATATACTGGCATGTAGAAGAAAGTTACAATTCCCAAAAAATAATATATCAGAATTTATATATAAATATGTCATAATTGAAATATTAAACTCACAAATGCGAAGTAAAATATTGAAATGTGTGATGTGCCTTGAAGATTCCCATAATATATACAATAATTGCACTTAATACAACCTAGTGTCAAGCTGCTCTTGTAGAAACAGAGGTGAGTTCAGGCTGGATATATTCTTGAAGAACAGCATGGCGTACACTGTAGATTAGAAAAAAATCCTTTCTGTTAAGTGTAGTTAAACCCTGGATCATATTATATAAAGTGTTTGTCATAATTCTTCAGTGAAGGTGATTCAAGAAGAGATTAACTATCTCTTAGAGATGGCATGTACCTCTGAGAAGGAGGATGGGCTGCATGACCTCTTTCAGATCCTTGCAACCTCACATTTCTATTGTAATCATGACAAATCCTTTTTCTCCTGCTTAAACCTTCTCCCCCACCTGGATTAACAGATTTCATTTGAGCTTCATTGCTGCTACAATTTTAGCAACAAGTTTGATGCTCTATGTTCAACCACCGCCCAAATGATTTACCTGGTAGCTTAGGCATGCAGCTAAGGAATTTGAAGAAAGAACCCTGCCTTTCAATATGCTGGCAGAAGAGGAGGAGGGGTTTTCTTTCTATATAATTATATAGAAAACCGTCTAAGTGCCCTTCAGTGGCATTAAAATGAACTTACTTAGTAATTACTGAGGTTGTTAGAGTTACTAGCATTTTTCATTCCTAATTCTGAGGTTATGACCTTCTCTAAGGAAATCAGAAACAACAGACAAAACTAGGCTAACCCAGACAATTCCAGATATGCAATACATGGACACCTATAGCAAAAATTTCCCAGACAGTTTGTTTTCTTTGCTTGGATGTCAACAGCCATCAATACAAAGCAAATGGAAAAGCAACAAGACCTAGTTATGATGAGAATAAATCCCTGTCCTGTAACTTTCCTGTCATTATAACATATACATTTTTATATTAATCTCCTTCTGAAACAAAAAGAGGTTTAGATAAACAGGTGATTTTACACAAATTGTTCATCCTTAAAGTAAAATAAATTAGTGAAATAACCCAGCGTATTGAGAGTATCTAAAATGGGGGACATACAGGTTTCCATTCTACAGGTTATAATCCCATGAAGTTGCCACAGATTTTAGAGAATGGTGTTTAATTTACAGTGGCTAACTTATAGAAAGTGTAACTTTTCCCTTTTAGCTGTGATTTCTTATTTTAATTAAAAATCTTTGAAGAATTTGATTTCATAGGCCTTATGAAGACATGGGTGGGTACTAAGTACTCTACAAATGAGGTATTTTAGTTAGAGACTAAATTTATGTGCCCCAGAGATAAAAGATCATCTCATAACTGCATTCTGTGACTATCTTATAGATTGTCACATATTTATTAACCCAGTTTTGCAGTATTTCCCATTGCTCAACAAATAAAAGGGAAACAAAATCACTCTGGGTGATGATGGCACTTGGCAGACCCATGGTCAACAATGTATAGACTTTTTTGCACAAAATTTTACTGTGTTCACAGAAGTCTCTTTAATTCGTCATAATCCTTAACAGTGACCAGTCACTACACACATAAGTGTAAAGTATTCACATCAGAATAATTGGTAAAGAAAACTTGTGTCACTGCAAAATACCTGCGACTCTGGAAGACTGATAGTAATTGTGTAAGGCTGTGGGAAAGGTTTACTTTGAATAAGCACAAAATGGCATATTGGAGCAAGTTGTGTCGGGAGGATGGCTCAGTAATACCTTATCCAGGAAGCTGCCAGGTAGATAAGTCTAAATAGTGTTGCTGTGTAGAAAAAGAGTTCTCCCTAGGCCTGCCTAAAATACGTTATTAATACATTATTGGGATTAAGACCCCCTCTATCTGTTGATTTTTACTTTAGACCAATGATACTTAGATATCCTAGCTGGTGTTAGAACACCAGGAATGTGCAGAGCTATGTCCCCCCCAAAGAAGACAGTCAATATTCAGCAGACCTCCATGAAGGCAAACTCAAGACTATTAACCCTAGTGTTATGTCTGCTGTCCTATTTCTGCTACAAAATCTTCTCTTTCCAACCTAAACTGGTATGTAACAAAACAAAGTTAATTATTGAATTTTTTTTTTTTTTGGTCCAGATTTGATTCTTGTATCCCAGGAAACTGGATGCGTGAGTAGTCCTCCAATCCAATACACTGAGTAAGAAAAAATTACAAGTACATGCAGAAGGCCAGCATTTCACATATTCCCTATTCTAAGAGGGTTTGTTCTGAGGGCTGAACAACCACAGGAATTCATCTAGCAGGTGATATGTCTTTTGGTGCGAAATTGGTGTTACATGTGAAGCTCTATGTTAAAGACCAGTCAGCCTAGTGACAATTTAACCTACTTTTGCTGCACAATCAATAATAGATATGTATTAGTTAGTATTAATATTATTATTATTATTAAATACAGTCCAGTATTATTTGCTGAGATAAATATCCACAGATCATAGTCAAGCACTTTACTAAGGAATCTCACTGGTCCAAGTGGACAAACATAGTACCTGTGCTGGCTCAAGGATGTGATTTATTATTTGAGAGCTTTTCAACATTTTTATCTCTTCTTTTGCCATTTACAAAGCTCAGCAGTTTGCATTGAGTAATATTATATCACTTAAGTAAGATAAGATCTTTCTTTTTAATGAAATTCCATCAACATTTCAAAGATTTCTCTGGAAAATAAATTTCTGATATTCCTTCTTAGCCCCTTTGTGGATATAAATATTCAGTTTGATTTTCATCTGAGCTTTTTCTTTGTGGCTTTCATTTTTCTCTCTGTTTTTAGAGTACATCAACAGGAATGCATTTCCAAATGATAGCACTTTTCTGCAGAAGATGTAGATTTCAACCAGATAAAAAAATAATGTTATTTCTCTCTTGTAAGAAACTCTCTGGTCTTGCCCAAGATATATATGATTCTATGACTCCAGCTTTTAGATCTGTACTTAGTATTTTTATAAGATTATACCTATCCAAAGTAAAGTGCAAACATTTATCAACCCTTACAAAGCCGTTGGTATTGGACAGGAGTATAAATGTTCTGTGGAATACCAATAATAAAATTATTATTAAAGATTAATTATATGCTTCTAACAGATGAAAACATATGATCAGAAATTCAGCACATATGAATTCTCATATGCACTTGTTCTTTCTTGTCTGACACCTTACAAGGCCCTTGCAGTGTGAAGTGCAGCAGGATCACCCTCATCCTGAAGTGTCCTGAAGAGCTCTGTCCAGAAGTGAACCCAATCCATTTCTGTGATTCCCCCCAGGAGCAGCTCTGCATATTAGTTGTACCCTCCTTATAGTCTGTAATTATTCCACATGCATTTAGGGCCTTCTCTTTTCCCTGAAAAACTGTAACTGAGATATGGCAACCTGTCCTTTTAAAAGCCTACTATATCACCTTATCGCCTCTCCAGGCAAATTTGCCTTAGTTAAGGAAATACAGTCACTTACGAATCATGCATTAACCAGGAACCCCACTGGGGTGACTAGTGTGCATAGTGTACATGCTGCTGTGGGCCAGCTCAAAGTTTTCCACCTTGGTCACAGAACTCCCCTTTCCAGCACTTAACAGGTGGTTTTGAATCCTGGGATTCAAAGCTGCAGGGGGCTGCAGCACTGTGTCTCTCCTCTCTTCATAAAATCACACAATATTTGAGTTGTGAGGGACCTTTAAAGGCCAGCTAGTCTCTTCAATGAGCAGAGAGATCTTTAATTAGATCAGGTTGCTCAGAGCCTGGTCCAGCCTGACCTTGAATAAGCCTCAAGGACAGGGTATCTTCCACCTGTCTGAGAAACTTTTTCCAGTGTGTTGAAATACTCATGGTAAAAAATTTCATCCTTGTATCTAGTCTGAATCTGCCTGTTTTAAGTACTTAAGAAGATCTTCCCAGAACCTTCTATTCCTGAGACTGAACAACCCCAAGTCTCTCAGCTTTTCTTTATAGATGTGCTCCGTCCTTCTTGTCATCCTCATAACCCTCATCTGTAACTACTCCAACAGGTCCATGTTCTTCCTGTGCTGGGCCCCCAGAGCTGATGCAGCCCTGCACGTGGGGTCTCAGCAGAGCAGAGCAGAGGGCCAGAATCCCCTCCCTGGCCCTGCTGCCCACACTGCTCTGGATGCAGCCCAGGACACGTTTGGCTCTCTGGGCTGTCAGTGCCCATGGCTGGGTCATGTCCAGCCTCTCCCCCAGCAGCACCCCCAGGTCCTTCTGGGCAAGGCTGCTCTGGATCTGTTCATCCCCAGCCTGTGTTGATAGTGGGCCTTGTCCCAACCCAGGTGCAGCACCTTGCACTTGCTCTTACTGGACCTCATGTGGTTCACATGGCTCCACTTCTCAAGCTCTTCCAAGTCACTCTGAATGTTGTCATGTTGCATTTTCTGTGATGCAGCTCCAGCTATTGCCCAGACAAGCCCCTTGGAAAATCCTGGTGGTAGTGCTTGTCAAAATCTGTTGAAAGAAATGTAATAAATACTTCCCTGAAACTCCAATGTCACAATGTTCTTCAGTAATTTCATTTTTAAATCCAGAGCAATGATTAATATTTCCTGTCGTTTCAGAATTTTTCCATCTCAAACCTAGCTACTCAAAGTGAAAATCATTTTTGTTACCTTCAGCTAGACCACCACCAAAGATGCTTTTTTGGAATGGGAGTTTTCCTGGTTAATCACTAACAGGGTGATGAAAGTCATACATCATCAATGTATCCCATTCAAAATAGAGGTGTCTAGTTCCTAGGATCAACAAAAATTTTAAAGTCTGATTTCCTCTATGACTGCATGTTTCTGAAGTACCCTAAATTGGTTCCTAAAAGATGCATGTGGAGAAACATGTTTCTAATATTTCTCATAGATAGTCTTCAATTAGACTAGAAATTGCTCATGGTAAGTAACCATACAGAGAAAGCAATGCCAGCTTTGCAGCCATATGTGGAATTTTCCTGATAATGTTTTTGAAACTGGGTCACTTTTATGCAAAGTGCTAAATATTTAAATTCAAACTTAATCCTTGAAGTGTGCTAATTCTGTCTTTTTAAGAATTTGATAGCACTTGCAAGGCAAACTCTAAGGACTATTAAAGCTAAAAACTACCAGAATTAAGGAAAAAAAATAAAAGAAAAAGGATTCCTAATACAAAAATAAATGGAATTATGGCAAACTTAGTAGCATCTTTTTACTCCAGTATAGAGTTACACTCAGTACATACCAACAGTTTCATGTTTGAAACCAACAGTGAATTCCATGAATAAGGAGAGATGAGAGATGAATTGTTGCTGTTCTTCATTTGCCCAGGTTAAAGCAGTACTATGTTCACAAATAAGCATAATATTTCTTACACTGAAAGGAATTGTTTAGATTAGTTGGATTACATTTGACTTCAGAATACTATAAAATCTGAAATCACAGTAATTGAGGACAATTTATTTCTTGTGTTACATACCATTTTTTTGTCACTGAAAGGCAGGAATCATGAAAGGAAGGTGACAGGGGCTAGAAGAGGAAGAATAATTCTTTTTTAAAGAGGGAATACAGCAGAACTAAGGTCCTTGTTCATACAATCTATGATAGTAATTTTGCTCAGTAGAGAGGTGATAGAGTGATGATTTTATTATAAAAGTCATAAATAGATTAAAGATGTAGAAGAGTTTACAGAATGTATTTCTAAACAATTTAAGGAAATAAATAAAAATTCAGTATCTTCAAAAATTATATATTTTTAGTATTTTAAAAGTTTAAAATATTGAAATTGCAGTATACTGGATTGACCAGAGTGATAACATTTATTGTGGCAATGATAAATTTTGACAAAATGCTACTCCTAACAGTGAATCCTGGTTCTCCTTTCACTTGGGAAAAATATTTGGCATCAGTGTAACTTAGGAAGACATGGCATCTCCCAAGAGATGATTCAGAGAACCTGAAGACAATCCACTTACTAGTTAATATTTTAGAAAAGGATTTGAGAGGTTTATTTTTTTAAAAAAGAAAAAGATGTTGAATTTTAAAGCTGAAAACTGGAGTATGATCTTGGATACATAAAAAGAAATCCTCTTTTATAGATGGAGAAGAAACTGTCATTGCCTTGTAGCTTAAAGTTATTCTGAACATTTTGTGCCCTAGATTTTTCCTCAACACTCAGTATATGTTTTGAGATTCAAGTTGTTCTTTCTGATAATCAGAAATAATGAATGTATCTTCACTAACTTTATACAATGCAATTTTATGAGTTTCAACCTTACTTTGGCACTCCAAACACTAACAGTATCAGAAGGCATAGGAAAAATACCATGAAAGAAAGGTACAAAGATTCCTTTCTTTTCTTTGCATTTTTCTGGATAACTGGCTACATAGACTTAGTTTTGTTTACTTCCCTACAGGAGTGGTATGTCTATACAAAGCATAATTATTGGTACCTGGAAATTACTCATTGCTATAAGAATCTCTGTGGGACTTGTTCCAGCAGTGACACCTAGAATCCTGATCTATTTCATCTATTTTTATGGAAGTTGTCATAAGGTTTTCAGCTCAGGGTGGCATGGTGAGCCTTCTGGGCTGAGTGGTTATGCCAGCAGTGTTTCCAGCAGGAACATTGGAGAGATCCTGGTGAGCACTCAGGAGAGCAAACCCCAGTTCTCCAGGGTTTAGCAATGAACCCGGCTCACAGCCATCTTCTCTGAGACAGAGGGACTGTGTTTAGACATCTCCCCTGCTGCAGGGCAAGACTGCTCCCAAGGCAAGCTGTTTCATGGAGGCACTTACTCAGAAAGTCCCTCAGGACATCCACATTTTTGTGATGCTGTGGGGATTATGTTATATAAAATGATCACTGTGCCAGAAAAGGTGTATTGAGTTTTAATCCATGCAAACCAGCACTAACTGACCTGTCCACTGTATGTATAAATGGCATCTATTTTACAGGCGTCTATGCTCACTAGTACCTAAAGTATATACCATTTATTTATGGATCTTGTTTTTTAATTGTTTTATAAAAATACAAACAAACTTCACCGATGCATTACACATATAAAAACCAGTCATATTTGTATGCCACTGTCACAACTCACCATACACAAGCCAAGTGCCAGTCCCTACTTTTCAACAAACATGCATAAAAATATATCATATATTAAGCAAATGTTTTGCTTATTTAACACAGGATGTGATTCTTTACCCAAGTGACAATTATATCACAATAATAAATAGATTACATAGAAGTGTTCATTAAAAGAAAAAGGTAATCTCTTCCTAAATTCCTTTTTTTCCTGACCTTTGACAGATTTGGAGCAAGTCTTTGGAGTACGCATACCATTAATGTTTTAGGAAAGCTTTTGATGTTCTGTGATGTTGAGAGCTTTCTGATTGCTTTGTGAACAGCCTAGTGATACTAAGATATGTTATTTTAACAGCCCTGTACATGGGTTATGGGTCTTTATGTCTTCATGGTGACTGCAGACAGGGCATGTCACACCCTTGACAATGTTTTTTTGCAGATATACCCTTCAACAGAGACACAACTCTACTCTGGCTAAAGTGGGTTTCTAATTGTCTTCTCTGAGGAATGAATTGATGACAACAGTAGGGACTGTCAATATTACATGAATCTATTATTCTGTGCTAAAGAGACATTCAAGGAAGGTGTGATGGTTTCAGAAATTCCAAAAATGCAGATTTGTGTTCTGCTCTCATCAGTACAAGTCCCACTCTGTTGTGTTGGTAGCTTAACACTGTGAATATTACCTGTGTAACCAAGTACAGAATCTGACACAAAATCCATAGAACCATTGTATTGTTAGGGTCTATTGAAGGTCTGGTCTACTGTATGTGAAAGGAAAGTTGGACAGATACTTATGTGTCTAATATTAGGTGTTTCAAGTTTGGCACTCAAGCCACTATACAGGTTTTGAGATAAACTGCTCTGTGTAAAAGACTAAATGGTGCAACTTTGGTAAGAGAAACAAGAGGATTAACCAAAAGTTGTTGGAACAAAGAATCAGAAGCTTCAGAAAATGTTTGGATATCTTCTAGCACTTCTGCAGACACGATTTCTGTAGTTTGTTATCTCCAGAAAACTACAACCCCAAAGAGGCTATGTTGAAGTTTGACACTTTTTTTTATGGTAAACCACAAAAAGCATCTTTGATGTTTACAGTGAGAATCAAGATCAGAGTTGATCAGACAGCCGCAGACAAGCTCCCCTGAAAACACAGCACAATGAGGTTGCTATAGTCAAGAGGGTATTTTTGCATCTGTTAGAATGAATCTATTTTGTTTTGTATATATAAGGAATATAAGGAAGCTAATCTATAAAGTGAAGCCTGGAAATTTCCATTTCCTACTTTCTGCCCTTGGTCAGATATCTCATGATAATAAGTAACAATACTTGTAAATAAATAACTATCTCCCTAATATACCATTAATGTACTTTTCATTAATTTTATCTTGTTGAAGTGTAATAATTTTCTGAGAAGCTTGCTTCTATCACCTTCATTGATAAGACTAAATGAGGAAAATAAACAAGGAGCCTATAAAAGCAGCAGGAGAACACTTTGAAAGTTTCCCCATCTCTTCTTTTCTAAAGCTCTGAGATAATTGCTCAGTGGACACAATTTTATAACAAATGAACAAAATACCCAAAACAAGTATAAACAAGTATAATAAAAACCATCACTGTGGTTGACTTGGATTTTTCTGTGTTACAATAGGTCTAATATTAGTCAAAATCCAATCTTTTTTTAGGATATTAATAAAAACTTAACATTTACCCTTGACAGGACTAATCAGGAGTTACACAATATCAGTCCATGGACTTTGAAATATCCACGGATAATTGTATAGAAAAAGATGGGCTTGCTGAAAAACTCTGGAGCCTTTTAGGATAGAGTGTTCTCTTTAGACCATGGCAGGAATCCATGCAGTAAATGGGAGAGGCCACTGATTATTCCAAAGTGTTTTCATACAAGTAACAGCTTAGTGAAAGAAGTTACAGTGACAGAATAATGTCAGGAATATATCACTTTTGAGAATGCCTTCCTTTTTTGAAAAAATGAACTACTTTATCTCTTTCTACTTTGAAAAACATCATTTGTTATTCACAAATACCAGTTATAAAACCTTCAAATCTTATGCACAAAAGAAGTAGGACCACACTGTAGCTGCTAAAATACTATTGGGGCAGGAAGGAAGGTGATGTAACTTCTGCGTGCATGAAATATACAATTGGCCCTGATTATGCAGATGGATTTTTGCAATGACTTTTCTGTTTTGAGTGAACTCAGTTAGAATTCTGAAACCTGGCAGATATGTTTTAGGCCAAGAGTTACAAAAATACGCTTGTGTGCTCATATCTCAGTGGATTTTTGTTGACTGAGAATCCTTTAATTAAAAGGTCTTTATTTTCTGCATTTATTGTGACTTTTTTGGCGTGTTCCACTTTTTTCACTCAGAAGTCTGTAGTATTCTTGAGGCTTTGTAAGAATGAAGCTTGACAGTATCTGTTTAAATATAGCCATATAAACACGTAAGTCAGCTTGAAATGATGCTATTTCTTTCAAATTCTTGATAAAAACATTGTCACAAAATAGAGCTATAGAAAGTGTTTTGGCAGCTGCAGCAGTAACATTTGAAGCATCTTCATAATTAGTGTTATCTACAGCTTATTTACTATTTTGATTCACTGAAATTTGCTGCCAAATTAACAACTTTTGTTCTCTTGGGACTTTTAAAATAACATGGTCCAGCACACAATTTTATTTCCAGCTTGTCTCCATCCTCTTTTCATTTTTTATGCATTTAATGAGGTTGATTATTTGCCTATGTCTTTTAGGCTTTTTTTTTTTTTTTAATGAGAAATGTGGACAGATTTGGGATTAATATGGAAAAAATCCACAGTCATGAATAAATATAAGGGAATGAAGAAGAAATCTATGGTGCTTAATCTATTTGAGTACTATGTTCCTGTTGCCTCTCTTAGACTGAGCTGTTACTTCATAACTGAGGCAATCTGCTAGAAGGAGACATTAATGATGCAGGAAGCATGATTTATTACCACAGCCACAGTATTTTTTTTTTTAATGAAAGATTTAATTTTTGAAGAGGAGGTCGAACATTGCAATACCTTTTTTGTAGGTGCCAAAAAATACAACTGCTGTTTCATAACAAAGGTAAAAGGACTCCAAAACTGTTGCTGACAGACTGGATTTGCAGTAGAGAGAGGATTAAGCTACTTTTTTATCCTATGTGGTTAAAAAGACTGAAGTTGTTCCTTCCCAGTTCATTGTTGCGTTTTTCCTCTGTTGGCAGTAACAAGTATGCTGCATGGTTCTGTACTTTGGTTGGGAGAGAACTAGTAATTAAAAAGGTTATGCTCAGCTTCTCTTTCCCAGTTTCAGCCCTAACCAGAAGAGGTGAAGTCCTAGCACCTGAGAACAGGCACTGGGTGCTGAATCATTCGTCTGTGATTCAGCCCTCACTGTAATTAGCAGAAGTGTTCTCCCTTAACTGAAGTGACCTTTGGGTTGGGGTATCCAGGGAGGAAAGCTTTACCTGCTGGATTATGCCTTCGTGTGAGGGTCTAACCCAGCCACTGGAAATGGCGGGAGAGCACTGTTGATTAGTGTACCTCTCTTTTTCCTAATGAGGAAAGATTTGAGAGCAGAGCTATGCCTTGATTCCTGCTGGTCAGCACCGGATTTCGGAAGCTATAGGATGTATCACATCCATTTTCCTTGAACTGCCATGAGGAGTTGAGTAAGAAGGATGTTCCCCTACATTAAACTCCGCAGAGCTGATTCCATGTAAGAAGCCATAGTGAGATCTGCTGTTGTTCTGCAAATCATAAATTATCACATTGCAATTATTGTAATTAATAATGTAATTATCAGTCTCCTTTTTATCCTTTGTACTGATGTTGAACCTTGGTCTCACTGGTGTGTTGTGGAATGCCACTTCAGAGACAGTACATTTAAAAAAAAAGGTGCATTGCAGGTCCTGGTAGGTTTTCAGATTTTGTAATGCTCTGAGTGGGATATTTTTGAAATTTTCTGAAATTTTCTCATGGAGGTTTATTTCTGTCTGAGCTTTGATAATGTAAGTCTGTGGGATGTTTGAGGTTTTCTTCTTGTGATTTGTAGTAGAAATGAAAGAATTCTAAATTTTTTCCCCCGACTAACAAATCCATTTTTTATGGCGTTCACAGAGTGTCATGTCAGAGTGCTAGAGCCATTTAAAACAAGGTTAAAAAGCTGTGAATTTGTGAAGTCCTCTCCTTTCAGTGTCCTTTGATGTCACCAAGCCCTCCATGGGTATTGGCATAACCTCAGCTAGGGGTTAGCAGCTTTCCAGGGCCAGGACCATGGGAATTTCCCAGGGCAGCAAGACAGGACTTCATGGCCAGAGCTGTCTCACTCCTGATGCATTAAGGGTATAGGAATTCAGCAGAAAATAAATCTCCTTGTGTTCCAGGTGGTTTTCAGATATCTGAAGAGCTGGGTGTGGATGGGCTAGATTTCTGGTTATAGGCACTTTAGCATGGGAAGACTGATTGAGCTCAAAAGAAAAAATTGCATGACCACGGATGCACAAATAATCCAATTTACCAATTTGGTACTAGAGGTATGGTCACATTCAATATGGATTTGCACAATCCAGATTCATGAGTAGGGTGGTTTATTGGAACAACAGGAAAGCAAGTTCAGGATTGCAGGTGATACATGGTGATACAATAATTAAAGAGTGTTAACGTGGCACAAAGCAAATATAGTGAGGGAGATTTGTATGCACATGTGTATGTATGCACAAATGAATGTTCATGGATCTACACAAACATAGTTGGAGGCAAAAAGGTCACCTAAAAGAGCCTCTTCAGGAGTGGAGGAGAGACACAGCCCATTGGCAGATCCCAAGCAGGCAGAGATGTTTTCCTCCTCCCGAGGTGTTTTCTCCCTGCAGCACATTCTGCTCTCTCCTTTTACACCACAGATTCTGGCCTGTCCCATGGGAATGGAACAACTGCATGTTATAGGTGGGGTTTGGAGATATATGATGTGCATGCTTTACATGCCTCATGTTCTCTCTCAGTTGCATTTTGAGGGATATGTAAATTAATATCTGAATAGGGATTAATGAGCATCTCAATTACTTCCAGTCAAGATTTATAGCTGACAAAAAAGTAGAACAGCCACTTTGGTCCTACTCCATATTCTGAAGTGGCAATAAAGGCTTTCTGATCAGAAGGTCACTGCACATATCATTTTCTTCTTAATGAACCAGATTTCCAACAAGGCCCTTGTTTTTCATGGTGAGGGGAGTGTGGCCATTGACTGGTACAGAGGGTCAGGTGAAACAACCATGGGCTGTGAGACCTCAGCTGCAGTCCAGGCATCATTCAATTGATAGTCCTCCCACAAGCCAAGTACAAGATAAACAAGGCATCCAGCTCATGTTTTCCCAAATAGTCTCATGAATTCTTTTCTGTCTTAAAGTGACACTGTACAATTCTGACCTTTCACCAGAATTTCACAGCCAAAGAGCTAGGCAGGATGAAGGGACAACAAGGCAGCCCTCTCCCTTGGCCTTGAGCATCTTCCTGGGGATGGGCTGGTATCCACAGGAGGTTGCTGTGGCTTGATGTATCTAAACACCTGCTTCACATGCATTATTTGAAAAAAAGACTCAGTTGAATTTTAAGTGTGCTACTTGCCCACTTTTACTGGATACCACCACGACTGTCACAGGGAAAGAAGGACACAGAGGCCTTACAGCAACACTTTCATAGTTTTATTGAAAGCTGCTAGAAGCTTCCACCGTGTCAGGCAGAGCCATGTCCCTGATGGCTCTGAAGATGGGTGTGTTGCTGGCCAAAGCTGGGCCAATTACAGGTGATGGCAATGCCTCTGTGATAACACAATTAAGAAGAAAGCAAAACAAAGTAGGGCATGTGCAGGTTTTTTCCTAGCAAGAGAAGAGAATGCTATAAATGAAACAGCCAGATTTGAAAAATTAAATGAAAAAACCAAAGTTTTTTTTCACGTAACAATAAATTTGGAAAGCCATGATAAAAGGACAGCCCCAACCCCGGGATTGGGACCGGGTGAATGTAGGGACAGGCCTCTGTCCTTCCCCATTCACAAATCCCATCACCATGAGTCCAATTTTTATACAGTTTATTTCCCCCGAGGCTAGATCCTTTGTCCATTTTCTGGGATAATGTATTCTTGAGATTTTCTTTTGAGGCCGTCCCCCTCCTGAATAGGTTTCTGGGCAGAGTCAGTAAGTTGATTATTTTTTCTGAGAAGGCTGCATTGAGTGGGTCAAGTCATTGAGTCTTCTCTGGTTCTGCTCATCCTTGATTAATTGTCAATGGCCCATCTCCAGGGCTGGGAACTTTCTTTCAGATGTTGATTTCCATTATTCTCTTGCTGGAGACACCCAACCTGGAATGCAAGCCTAGTTTTCCCAGAACTGGGGCTTGTCCATTAATTTATTTATATTTTATTTCAGCACAAATTATTAAATGCAATACATTCCTTATAACAAGAAGGAGGTGAGAACATGTGAGGGAAACAACATGGAGACACCAAGGTCAGTGGAGAAGGAGAGGAGGAGCTGCTCCAGGGGCTGGAGCCAAAGTTCCTCTCCAGGCTGTGATGAGACCGTGGTGAAGCAGTTGTGCCCCTGCAGGCCATGGGGATCCATGGGGAATGCAGAGATCCACCCACAGCCCCTGGGGATCCATGGGGGTTGCACATGTCAAAAACTGGACAAACCCTGGGAAAGCCACCTTAACTTCTGGCCTTCCAACAGGTTGGCCCAGGCCAGGTCCTTGTGGCCCCTGCGGCCGGGCCCGGGCCGAGCTGTGCCAAGCTCTGCTGTGGTGCTGAGCCCCTTCCCGGCAGAGCCCGCTGGTCCACGCCAGCCAGGAGGATATCCCAGCACCAGGGGCAATCATACAGGCAGGACCAGTGCTGAGAGGAGCAGACAGGGCTCAGAGTGGCTGCTGCCATCCCAGACCAGGAGCAGCCATGTAGTCAGGACTGTGGGGCCGGGATAGGGATGAGAGTGACTGCCTTGGCGTGACTTGCAATGGACTTTGTTTGATTAGCTGCTTTTAGCCAGCCATGCTGCGGATGGAAGGACAAAACCAGCAGCAGCAGCAGCAGCAGCTTTAGCTTTTCTTGTTTTGGGCACTCCTCATGAAGGAAAGCACTAAGGAAAGCCAGCAGCCAGCACAGCTCATAGGGGGTTGGCAGCAGCCAAGACATGGTGATTGAGTGATCTCTCTGTTCAGAGCCTGGATGGGATCAACCTTTCAGCATTGGAGAACTCTGTAAAGACTGTTTCAATTGATAAAGCTTGAGAAGAGATGGACTTGCAAACACAAGTTCTCTCCTGAATCACAAAAGGGAAGGGGTGAGGACACGTGGGGAGAACAACATGAGACACTGCAGTAAGTAAAGAAGGATTCAAATTCTAGATAGGAGGGGGTTGAGGAGATGCCTTATTCTTGGGCTGAAATTCTTTTATGTAGCTATGGTGAGGATGTGTTTATGACATATCACACTTTGGAGTTTTTTCTCTGTAAATTCATGGAATGCATTGGGGGAATGTTGCATTCTACCTACAGCCCTGAGCAGAGGCACCAATGTTACAGTGAGCAAATGTTAAAGTAGCTGTAATTCAATGAGAAACTTGAACAGAAAAGAGGGAGATGAGAGAAATGAGAAACCTTGCATGAGGAATGAAAAAGAAAGAACTTCTATTTTTATGTTAAACCAGCTCATCCTTAAAATAGCACCCCAATAAGCTGGCATAACCCATGAAAGAACCTTTGGGAAAGCTGCAAACCATGAGAGGGACTTTTCCCTGCCACAAACAGATTTTCTTTTTCTNGTGTTTTTGACATATCACACGTTGGAGTTTTTTCTCTGTAAATTCATGGAATGCATTGGGGGAATGTTGCATTCTACCTACAGCCCTGAGCAGAGGCACCAATGTTACAGTGAGCAAATGTTAAAGTAGCTGTAATTCAATGAGAAACTTGAACAGAAAAGAGGGAGATGAGAGAAATGAGAAACCTTGCATGAGGAATGAAAAAGAAAGAACTTCTATTTTTATGTTAAACCAGCTCATCCTTAAAATAGCACCCCAATAAGCTGGCATAACCCATGAAAGAACCTTTGGGAAAGCTGCAAACCATGAGAGGGACTTTTCCCTGCCACAAACAGATTTTCTTTTTCTGGGCAGCTATTTCGCTGTGACGTTAAAACCATGAGAAAACTGTTTTTCTTGTAAAAAGTCTCCCTAGCATGGTAGGAGAGACTCCTCTCCCTGGAAGAACTGTGAAAAGCTGATGGTTTTAGAAGTGATAAACTGACCTAACTCTCAGGTTTTGTTTCTATACATTGTCAGTGGAAAGAAGGGGAAGACTGTGGGAGGAGGAAAGCTGTTCTGTAAGTTTTATTCTGATTCTTATTAGTTTTTTCTTTCAGTTCTGTTTAAATAAAATTTATTTAATTCTTTAAACTTTAGGCCTGCTTTGGTCTCCTATTATTTCTTATCTCACAGCAGAAAAAGAATAGATAATTCTAGTGGGTACTCAACCCACCACATTAATTGGTGCCTTGGCTGGGAAATTGAAAATTTGGTGTTTCCACCTGTTTTCAACCTGTAACCACCACATAAAGTCGCTTTGCATCACTAAGTTGAGCCTGGTTTGCCCTTGGAGTGTTTTCTCCTGGTCCTTAGCTCATGAGGCCTTCATTAATTTTTCTCTCCTCTGCCCAGCTGTGGTGGGGGTGGGTGAGTGAGCGGCTTTTGTGGGTCCCTGGCATTTGGCCAGTGTCAAACCACAACAAACAGCAATGGCCTGAGAGTGAACAAGCATCCAGGAGTGCACAGGCACCTGAACCCACTGGAAGTGCTAACAAAACCCCACTGACTTGTAGCAAACGGAGGTTTTAAAACTCATATTTAGCAATTCAGCTGCAGAGTTAGTGGCAAAAAACCAAGGTATTTGTATGCAGCGCTGAGATGGGACAGCAGCCCTGGCAGTGAGCACAGAACAAAGGAGTGTTGAGCTGGATCCAGAGGCGCTGCACAATACACTGGCTGCGTTTGCACAATTAGCCCATCGTGACGTGAGTCACGGATAATAAAGAGCTGTCTGTAATCCCACACAGCAGCAGCAAGGCATAGGAGGAGCTGTGGCTCTGCAGGCAGAATTCCTTAAAGAAAAATAATCGGGTCACTTGACATGTGTTTGCTGTCTGTGTGGCCAAGCAAATAACTCAGCCAAACACCTGAAAACATCATGGGATGGGTAAAAACAGATGTGTGACTAACAGGAAAATCCCGCAAGCCCAGTTTCCTTTTCATTGCTTTCAAAAGCGTCCATCGTTTTCCCAATGCACTCACTGGTGCAGATAAACCCATATAAATTATTTTTTATAATCATCTCATTTTTTAAAAATAAGTGAAATGTTGTGCTACTCTTACTGAGGGCCAGATGTGTGTGGATTAATGTGAACAAGAAGTTTATGAGAAAATATTAGCTGAGCTTATCAGGACTTCAGTCTCAGCCTGCATATATTATCCTTTCATACATCTATGAGAATGCTTTTGTTTAGTTGCATGCTTTGTTCTTTTGTGAATCCTTTCAGAGACAGATGTCACTTTGGCTAGCTTGACAGAAAACCAACAATTCCCTTCTCTCTGCCATTCCTGTGATGGCTCAGTGGGTTGCTGCAGGGTGACAGGCAAAAGGCCATAGAAAACAGAAAAACAGAATTTCAGTTTCAAGTCCAGGAGACTGCTGTCAATATCTTCAATCTCCCTGAGAGGTCTGGAGTATTGGTAGTTCTCCATAACTTGAAAGAGATTGGACATCACTGATCTGAAGGATTTAAACCCAGCAAAATCTAGAACCTGAGACTTTGTTCTCTTTCTAGGTCCATATATAGGTAACTTGGTAGCTAAGCTTATCGTCACTCATGTAAAACTAGCTTGTGAAGGAGACCATAATTCCTTCAGCACACTGTGTTTTCAGTGAGGGGTGAAACATATCAGGCTAATGTTTTTTTAACAATTCTACTTCCAGGAAATTGATTCTATGACTATGTTTGTTTTAATTCTCACAAGGAAACAGTAATTTCATTGAACTGTTTATTCAGCCATCACCCCCATTGTCATTTACCATTGTTTAAGTTGTTTTGATGGGACCTGTAGTGGTTACTGCTGGTCTCTAAAAATCCCAAATTCACTTGTCTTTTGATTAATGCAAATGCAAAGATTTTTAAATGAATAAGGAAAGTTCTTTCCATCAGAAAAACACTGGAAAAAAAATCATTGAAGTGTATTAGGCTTATCACTCACTTTGCACTTGTCAGCTAAACTAGTCTTATAGGAATTTTCTTAAATAAAGGACACATGAGGAAGTTAATTCCTAGAAATGTCCTGTGCTCAGCATCAAGAAAATATCTGTAAGTCTGGACAGGTCAAACTAGAATTTTTACTGTTCAGTCTTATCAGACATGGATTAGAAAAGGATTTGGAAAGAAACATTGTTTACATTTAAGCAGGCAGTACATAAGCTTCCCAGATTGTTGTTGTGGCAGGCACACTCTACTCCCATCCTATGGTGAGCAGAGACCATAGCAGCTATGGGACAAAAGAGCCTGACCCTGGAATGTCAGTATTTTGTTGGAATTGTGGATATTTCCAAAATATATGCATTCTGGATGAGACAAAAAGTAAAATAAAATTGCCCTCTAGAATAAGATTTCTTCAAGTCATTCACTTCAAAATAAAATGTACTATTCTGTTTTGACTTAAACTTTTTAATAATATGCATCTCATCCTTCAAATGTATTCTTTTGCTTTGAATAGAAGCATTAGTGCTGTAAATCCTAATGCTGCTGAGCAAAAATAATTTGTGAACTAGAGTGAATAGTACAATTGAGTGAGAAAGGAGCTAGGTCACTAATGGATATTTAAAAGCAACTCCACTGTTTATAAATTGCCTCTGCCTGGAGAACCCATCATGTGACATGTCTCTTCTGACTGTGACAGCAAATCACTCCTTTCTTTTCCTGCACATCTATGGCCTATGAATAAAATGGCCTGGACCCACTGCTATCCCTTCCAGTCTTACCCATTCTGTGATTCTATGATTTATAGTGGTAGATCTTTTCAAGAGAAATAAATTAATTATTTTCCTTCTGAACAAGAAAATAAAAGCTCTATCGTTTTCTACCCATGAGCCAGGGGCCCATGACTGGACACTCAGAGCCCAAGAGAAGACTTCTTCAGTGCTCAACTGCGGGGAATCCGCGCCTCCTGGGTGGCTAGCTCCCAACTGTCGCCGGTATCCGACAGCCCTGCGCCTCCCGCAGCACTGGGGTCTTGCAGCCTAACGAGCAGAACCGCAGCTATGGAGCGAGTGGAAATGAGAGAAGGGTCTCTTTGGGGGTCGAACAGCAGAGAGTTTATTCCCTGAGCTGAAGGTCCCAGAGAGACCCCGAAACTCAGGATGCAAGAACTTTTAAACGGGGGAGGTACAGAAGGGGTGGGCAAACGAGGGACCAATCAGGAATCTTCAGGGTGTGGCTCAATGAACTTCAATCATAACATAAACCAATAACATAACTATAGGAGGGGGAGACTCCTGACTCCATCCAATCATCCAGTGCCCAGTGTAGAAGATTCGGGAAGATGGGGAGAGGCCAGGGGTGATGGACAGAGCCAGGAGTTATATAACCAATGATTGACAGATAATGGTAAAGGGGTAAACAACTTAAGAACATACCATTAAGAAAAGGAGAAAGGGGGAACTGGGATAAACCATCAAACATACATATTAACTTGAACTTCATAATTAGAACCCGAAACACAACGGTAATCAAACTGGAATTGTCTTTCACACCTCCACACTCAACTGTGTGATCACCCTCTTGGGTTTGGGAGATACTCCTGGTGCTGTGTCTGGTATGCAGAGGACGTCACAGTTTTAGTCAGATTCTTCAATTAACACACCTTTACTTACACTGAACTCCAGAAAATTAGTCCATTTTTAGTGATTTTTTTAATGTTAGCAATTGTAGTTCATCCAGTGTGAGCCAGCTGACTCCCTCACTGTAGAAATTTGGCTTTTTAGACTTTTTTCACTTCTCATATGCCCCTATACTGACCAAAGCTTCAGGGATCAAAACATTATTGTTATACACAATGGTCTTGAATAAGAGGGAAATTCTGGCACCTTTCCTGGTGAAAGGGGAGTTCCTTCAGCCATGTCTGTTTAGCTCTTGAAGGGTTCAGCGTTTGGCTGACTAAGGCACCAGAAGACATTAGGAAAGCATGAAAGTATACACTTTGAGATGAAGAGCTGAATCATCACACCCCAGCTACAGGCCTTTTTCCGGTGTGTTGTGGTCTTCTCTGACATGCAGGGCAGAGGGATGATGGCACACCATCAAGTAAAATGGGCCTTGCCTGACATCACATCAATCCACTGTGGCTCGTTCCAATACTGGAAAGGTGAAATTTTGTGCCCAATGACCCTATTGTCACTTGAAGGAGAATCCTGGTCTAGAGACTCCTCTATTTGATTTTTCTGGACTTGAACCGAGATGAGACCTAGCAACAACAAGGTCTCAGGGTAATTTTTGTCTTTGGCAGGTAAGTGCTATTGCCAAGTATCTTACATTGGCATACAGAGCCATGGGAAACTTGCAAACTGCAAGGGAAGGATCAGCAAACTGCAAAAAGCTGGAAACCTGTCCATTTAAGCCTTTGGGTTTAAACAAGGGGAAAGAGCCCTCTATTTGATTTTGTTTGGTCTTGGGTAAAATGAAGAGTCTCTGTTGGATCTTACCTGACCTATTAAAGGCAAGTTCACACTACTCGTGTAAATTCATGTTATTGATTTGTTCTGCTGTAGTAGATAATATGTGGCCTCTCCAAACCTGAGACAAAACATACATCTATAGCCTGTGCTCCTCATGGAAAGGGATAGGGCTTATTGCTCTAGAAAATGTTTCCTGGGTTCCTAAGGGGATGTAATTATCATTTTCTGGCCTTATCTTGTTGATAATACTTTGCTGTGATGGCTTGTAATGTGCACGTTACCTCAAAATGTCTTTAGTTTTTGTCTTTTGGTGTAGACCAAAAAATGGTCAGTCTTGTTATGTTCTTGAAGGAATTAATAAATTTGTGCTGTCAGAAACTTCTGTGACTTCATGGACCTCAAGACATTACTGGGGCCTTTCCCCCCATTGTTAGTCTTACCTCCTGAGGGGCTCCAGAGGTGGGACATACAGGAGAAAAGCACACAGGTAACATAAAATATAGGAAAGAAGAGAACATCCTGGTGGGTTTGTGAAACTGTACTTTCGAAGACAGTCTGTTGTGGGTGGAGTGATGCATTTGTAAGAGAGAAGACAAAATATGCTTTATTGATGTAGTAAATTTCAGCAGTAGCTGTAACTGAGTTTTAAGAAGATTTGATGGCAAGGTGCACTGGACTATTTACAGCATAGAGGGCAGAGTAAGACAAAGCTGTCAGGGAGGCCCATACATTGAGCCATGAGTTTCAGACAGGGCCCTCTTGCTTTCTAAACTTCTCAGAGTTTAGGTGGGGCTGGATCCAATCCAGCAGTGCAGACTTGGACAGTGGTTTATGTCTGAAGGATTCCATTTACATAATCAATCCTTTGTCACTCAGCTGAGCTGTCAAGGTTTAGCACACAGTTAATCACTTACTGAGAATGAGCTGCTGCAAGGAATCCCTCACCCTTGGGTGTAACCTGGACAGACATTCCTGCTCAGGAGGAGATCCTGGTGTGCAGGACAGCCCCCAGCCCCTGGGCTGCCCCCTGTTTATGTCCCACAGTCAAGTTCCTTAGCAGCAAGGTGTGCAGGTCACTGGTCCAGACAGCCCTTGGCTGCCAGGCTTCATCCATGCCCCAAAGTCCAGGGTAAGCTGGGTGCAGCCATCACATCCCCCACTGGTGACTGTGGCTTCAGCTGGGGCTGGGGGGAGCACACTGCCACATAGGTCAGGGAGAAGGATGGATTTTGAAAAAGGATGCACACAGGGCCTTGAGCAGACCCATTCAGAGGAACAATGTTAATGCCATGTCGGCTCAGAAATCATGCACTGTGCTGCTGTGCCCTGGAAATACGCCTAGTTCCAGGCATGGTCTTCCCTCATCTTCATAGAAGCTCTGATGGTTTCAAGTTGGATTCATGAGAACCTGAGTATTCTGTCTTGGTGATAGAGGTTCTCACCAGCCTCAGATAAACCATGTAGCCTGTGATGATGCACACAGTGCTTGGGGAATGCTGGCAGCAGGCAGACAACTCCTGGCTCAGGTGTGTGCCTGGAGCTGTGCTCTATTCCCACCCAGCAGCAGCTGGGTGGGTTCTGGATGAGGGCTGGTGGCAGGTGAGCAGGAGCATGAGGATGGACTGGCCCTGGGTCTGTTGTGTCACCCACCATGTAAGACTCCTCTTTGTGAGGAGGAAGATATCTGGCCCAGGCTAAAGTAGACACTGTGTCAGAATTCACCTATACATCTTGTTTTTAACCTTATGGATGTATTTTCTTCTGGAATTTTAGTCTTTATTAGCTTAACGACTATTTATCCTTAGGAAGAAAATACACTCAGATAAACCTTTTTAATTTCAGAAACAAATTCTTCAGGAACTAGTTGCATAAAACTTTTGATCATTTTCATCCCAGTGAGTAAATTCTTAGCCACAGAGTTATAGGGCCAAAATGGCACTGAATGATACCAATTAAACTCTATATGTGACAACCTTTTCAAAGGTAGAGTAAAAGTTTTGGTTCAAACACTTTCCGAGTTGTTTCCTCTTACAGGCAGGTGAAAAATTCCACAAAGGTGGAAGTCTAATTTTGGTACTTGCAATCAAAACTGAGTTTAGGAGATAAGATCTATTTTTGGTTATGTTGGTCACAGCTATGGCAAAACAGTGAAAACTGTGAGTGGAAACAGGTGTATTTCAGAGCCATTCAAATTGCTTTGTACAGACCTGGTGTCAAAGTAGATGTCAGACCCCTCTTGCTCCAGTATTGTGGGGGTGCTGAAATTGTTTCATAGGTTTGTTAGTTGTAGGTTTGATGTGATTTGGACTTTAACCCCAGCCAGGTAAAATTCTTGGTTTGGAATGTTCTTATCAGAAGTTGGTAAGAGTTTCCAAGGCAACCTAATCCTCTGCCCAGGGTTTCGACCATCCCATTGTCTTTCTCCCCTATCTCAATGCATCTCCCCTCCCCACCCATCATCTCCCAGGCCGAAACCTTTCTCAGAGAGGTGTCGGACAGTGATTGGTGGATCTCCCAGGACCCCATCCCAATTTACCTGATTCGTTAATGTTGTGTATTGCATTTGGTCTTGCCCACCTTGCTTTGTTTCATTGGTCTTTGTAACTGGTGCCCACCCCTGAGATTGCTGGGGAACAAAAACTCCTTGCAAACGGGGCCCTGGGTCACTCTCCAGCGGCGCAGGCCTGGAACCAGGGACTGCCCCTGTGTTTCCCGAATAAAACCTTCTTCCTGAGCCTAAGAGTGTCCCCTCTTTCGAACCACGGCCGTGACAGCTAAGGCGAGGGCACTGTGGAGCCAAGACCCACGCAAAGGTACTGTTGGGCGTATCAGAGCTAGCAGGGTGGTCCAGCCGACCGCTGGGCTGACCTGAGAGACAGATACGCGAAGCAACACAGTATTATATTTGGAAAGAGGTGGCTGTTGTTAAGTGAGTGTTTCCTTGTGATATCCTACACTGGAGCTGAGAGAAGTACTGATTTCAGCTCTCAAAAACTCTTCCATATTTCTTTTAGGATAAGCCATCTTTTGCAGTTGAATTCAACATTTGAAAAGATAGATTTATAGATAGTTCGAAGCATTTCTTTATTTTTGTCTCAAAAAACAATTACAGTGGGAACTTAAATATTTCAGGATCATATAATTTGTTGAGTTTTAGAGCCCAGTTAAGTAATTCAGGTTTCATTTCTTGATATAAGACATAATCATAAATGTCCTTAATAAACTAAATTTGTTGAAGCCAGAAACATTATTTATGTGAATATATTTATGCAAAATGAATCTCATTTTCAGAGGTTCATTTCTCAAATTTAGTAATTTTTCCTAAAATAAATTAAAAATATATTTAAATGCTAATATTCTAAATGCTCATGAGCCTTGCTATAATAAATCAGCCCTTTAACAGGCTACAGATGCTTCCTTTAGTGAAGGAATAGAGTTAAGCTTTGAGTCTCCAACATACCATGTGGAAGAAAAAAATAAAGGTCAAATTAAGTGCTGATTTGAGTATGTTTTCATGGCATTCACCCTCCCAGTATCTAAGCACATTATTTATACCACATGGAGCTTCACAAGATTTTTTTTTTCTGCACAAACCAAAGCTTTACCATCAACCTTAGGAAGAACCTAATATCATAGGCAGGCTGTGGTCTTCCCTGGGGAGCAAGATGGTACAGGAAAACTTTTATTTACATGCACATAAAGGCAAATACTGACTGAAAAAGAGACTGGCAAGCAATCCTGCCTGTGTGTAGTGTAGGAGCTCAGCTACTTGGCAGTGACTGTGTGCTGTGCCCACATAAATCTGTGCCTGGCAGTGCAAAGTGCAGACAGTTTAAATTAAAGGACTCTGAGCAATGATTAAACAAAGGTGGAAGTCTAATTGTGTGGGTGTCTGATTGTGAAGGTGACTCAGAGCAGGTGGAAGCAGCCAAGGGCGGGGAGGGTGTGAGGAGGTCTGGGCACACTGAGCAGCTTGTGAATATGGAGTGTGAGGGGTCCAGCCAGGCTGGATTGGCATCCTCTGCACAGGGGACACTGAACTTTTTGTCTGTGCTCAGCAATAAGCCAAGGCAGATTGTTTGGGGTTGTAAAAACGGCAAGGCAGATATTGATGTGATGTGAAGCATCTTTGCAAAGAAGTCAGGATAGTAATCCAGGGGACAAAAGTGCTGAAAAAGTAAAATGGTATTTCATATTATATGTGTGAACTTCTTTGAGGTAAAAGTTTTTGCTTCCCTCTATCCAGCATAAAAGATCCCAGTTTAAAACAGACATCCACTGCACTGATGAGAGTAACATGATAGTCAAGAAGCATTCAGTGTTTCCTGAGATGGGAACCTCTGTTGCTACATTAGGCAGGTCTCAGATCTGGTTGGGATATAAATACTCATTCTCCAAACCACACACCAGCTGCAGAGTGCCAAAGTGGTGAAGAAGAGTCTATAAAAAGTGACTCCCCAATTGGCCAGTACAGATTTTGTGATAATCCAGATCCCCTCTCTGGAAATGGGTGAGATTATGTCCATCCTGACATTCTTATTTCTAAGCTGCAAAGGCACTGCCATCACCAGGCTGCTACCCAGCAGGGCTAATTACTCTGGTAATTAGCTCTGCAAATTGGCCTTTGAGTAGCCTCAGAAGATTGAAATCCTAGAAATTAATAATACCAGTAAGACAAAAAAACCCAAAAAACCAAAAAACAAACAAACAAAAAAAAACCAACCCAAAAGTCAACAGATGCAAGCTAAACATCATGTTAAAATTTAATTTTGCATAAAACAGGCTGAACAGGCTTCCACTCATTCTAGAGGAAATACACATCAGTATTCCTAATAAAATATTGATACTTCTTTTTTCTTTCTCTCAAATTGAACAGTCAAGACTTGCTCTTTCTCTGTGTCTTTTCTGAGGAACATTATCTTTTCTTGATAAAAACATGATAACTAAAAGTATATTGGTCACAGTGCCTTCAACAATTTTTACCTACAACATTTTTTCATTAGAACTCCTTCTATTTCTACATTATTTTTCATTCCATATTGTAAATTCAGAAATGATAAATATGTATCAGTAGTAGTTCTAAGAACATTCAAGAGTACTTTATATATGGCCAATTTATTAAATCAATGAGAGTTTATTTTGGTATGTTGTGTCTCTCTAGACTTTTTGGCGTTATATTTAGCAATTTGAGCCATTTTCTTTCATACTGAGCCTGTATGTCTGGCACTGAGAAGTCTAACAGCTTGTGTCGTGTCCTGTAAAAAAAACTATGCAGGATCAACTGTTAAATACTCCACCAGACACACAAGGATGAAATAAATTCAAATTAGTATGGTAGGTGTATCTAAAATGACCAGGTTTCTTCTGCTGCAGGAAGTGGTGTAACTATTGCAGGTGATTGATGCTTCCATTTGTACCCATTGAGAAAGACTATTTTCCATCAGATTTGAAGCACCATATTCAGTGACATCCTTATGAATTTGAACAATAGTGATGTTATTTGGGCTTTTCTATATTTAAGATTTATTTTATATTAAAGGAGGACATAGTATTTTCAACCTTAAAGATTAATGTTCCCGTCAGGTATTGCTAAATTGCTGAAAGATGAAAAGAGGAAAATCTTCCACTTCATAGCTAGTTCCCTATACCAGAATCCAAATCCATAATTTCCGTACCATACTGTGCTGGTTTTGGCTGTGCTAGAGTTGACTTTGTTCACAATGGGTAGTATATGAGTATGTTCTGGATTTGTGCTTGTGGTGATTTGACCCTGTCTGGAAGCCAGGTGTCCACCAAAGACACACTATCACTGCCTTCCCCAAGTGGACAGGGTAGAGAAACTATAATGAAAGTCTCATGAGTTGAGACAAGGACAGGGAGAGGTCACTCACTGATCACTCTCAAGTGGAAAACAGAGCTAACTTGGCAAAATTAATTGAATTTATTACCAATTAAATCAGAGTAGGATAATGTGAAGTGAAATAAATCTTAAAAACACCTTCCCTCATCCTTTCCTGGGGGTGCATGGGAAGCTGGGAGGTGACACAGCAGGGACAGTTGACCACAAGGATATCCCTTACCATTTGGTATCATTCTCAGCATATAAAGCTGGGGTAGGAAGAAGGAAGAAGCAGATATTCAGAAGGATGCTGTTTGTCTTCCCTACTCAATACATGCAATGGGACCCTGCCTTCCCAGTAAAGACTGAACACTTGCCTGCCCAAGCAAAATGCTGAATTTATTTCCTGTTTTACTTTGCTTGCATGGATAGCTTTTGCTTTACCTGAACAGTCTTTATCTCAATACATAAATTTTCTAGTTTTCACTCTTCTGATTCTCTCCCCCTTCCCACCAGAGGGACTAAATGTAGTGTTTTAGTTGCTGGCTGGGGTTAAACCATGACACATCCCTCTACAAATATCAACTATTTAATCATCTTGGCTTTCCGCATGAGCTGTACAAGTAGGACATACTGTAATCCTCATTCTACAGATTAAAAAAATGTTTGCAAATAAATAAATTACCCCTCTGATAAAGCTGAGGAATGAAAAAAAAATCACTATTAAGAGCCTGTTTTCAGTGGACTTTGGGCTGCTCTCTTGTGATCTGCCCATGAAGGCAGGTTGGCTTGCCTGGTTCTGGGCTGTGCCAGCCAAGACACCTCTTACACTCTGGGTTGGAAGAGAAGTGGGACAGCAATGTCCAGATCAGGTGCAGGTGGGAAGGACCAATTGAGATGCTCAGTAGGGTGGCAGTAGGTTTGGCTGAACCTGCTCCAGGAGCCTTTTAGGAGAGTCTAGGCTGGTCCATGACAGAAGCACTGCTGGGGCTCTTGTAACAGATAGTAACTGCTAAGATAAACTTGTTTTGTGGTACTTCTGAATCCATAACCTTACCATGTAACTCATCCTTCAGAATCATCCCATACACGGACATTTGGACACCATAATGGTACATAACACTCTCAAGATTATTTTAACAACTGAAACCATAGGGGTTTATTTTCTTGATAAAGGGTTAAAAAAACCCACTGGGTTTATCCTTGACAGTTTGATTTATCAGAAGATAGAAAGCTCATGGATGTTGGTGGCACAATCTCCTAAAGACATCCTTGGGATGACTGGGTGACTCTGTTGCTGTTTGTCTGCCTGTGAATAGGCAACTGCTGAATTCTGTGGGGTTTAGACTCAATAGATAATGGACATATACAAAATAAGAGCATGTAGGGTTTAAGGAGGCTCAGCTTAAAATTTTGTGCACAGGTTAAAGAATATATATTCTTGATGCAATAGACCAATAAATGAAAGAAATTTGTTGTGGTTTTCTATTACATACAAAAGCAATAGGATTCCTTTAGTGGATTAGTAAAAGCAACTAACCTTTCATGGCATTGATGTGCTAGGGTTGAAATGTTTGCAAACTATGAAATGGGACTGTTTAAACATCAAGTGTACTTACAAGATACTAATGAAGTTGTGTTATGCATTAAACTAATCAGTGTTGTCACACAGTCATTCCCTCTGTGTCTGGTGATCTTATAATAGGAGCATTGCAAGCAAAGCCATAAACAGGAGGATTAGCTGCAGGAAGTGTGGAGTAGTTATGACTAATACATATGTATGTAAATGCCATCACTGGGAATAAAGGCAACAACTTTACAGGTTTGGTTAGAGAATTGTTTTCCTCCAAAGATGTACCTGAAAGCTCTCATTCACTTGATTTCTGTGGTACAACATAGAGAAATTGCTTCCCCTAGGCTTATATGATCCTTTTATGTTGTTAGAAGCAGGATGGGGTGCAACCACCAGGGATCTGGATATCTGCAAGCTGTTATCTACTATGTGAAGGGTATGCAGGCTGTATCTAGAGTTGGTGAGGACAGGTGGGCTTTTCCAGAGGGTAGTTTGTTGCATGAGATTTAGGAAAATATTGCAGGGGAAAGAATTCCAGCAATGTTTCTATTCCCAGTGACTGGGGAGGATCTTACCTGCTGAGCTCAGAGTAGATGCATACTTCCCAGTAGCCTTGGTTAGATAGGACAATATTAAACTTTGATCTTGTGTTGCTTGTTGCACAAACATACACTGTTTCCTATAATAACTTCAATGGCTTATATATGACAGCTCAGAAGGAGAAAGCTAATGTTCAACACATATTTAACTGTCTTATCTTTATCTCTAGATAAAGATAAGACAGTTAAATATCAAAGTACACTGTACTGTACTTTACATCCAAATTGAACAAGAAGAACAATTATAAATAATAATATGCTGAACAGATGCAAGTCCTTATATATATTGTGGGTTCTAGCTGAAATTTATTCGGTTCCCTAAATGCATACTATGACTTCTAGCTGGGTTGTCTATTAAATTAATAAAAGCAAATAAAAGAAGCTCAAATACATTTATAAATTCTGTGTATAAATTATACAGATTTCTATAAAATGGATCAAAGTAATGTAGTTGTGGATGTACATTCTAACTTGGTACCTTTGGATTTCAGAATAGATAATTGTTGTCATGTGGCCCAGAGCTGAAGGTTGCAGGAAAAGAGCAGTCATTATCATTTTAAATAGAGTTTTGCGTAAGACTCAGCTGTAAATTTGTGGATTCCGTGCCAACAACTGTTAGAAACTTGATCTACAGATAAAATTCCTGCAGTTCCCCAGATGGTGGCACCACAACCCTGCTTTTCTCCAAGGCAAAATAGTGGGAAGGAAATATTTTGTTTCATATTTGTTCTGTTTTTAAATAAGCAGATTTTTTAAACTTGATTTTAAGAGTCACACTTAAATCATTAGTAAAATATAAAAAATACTTCTAATCATTGTTAACAATGATGCTTCATTTCTTTTCTTCAAGCTTTTAAAAATTCTCTGTCATTCTGTGCATAAAGACTGTTTAGCATTTCATGCACTATTTACTCATGTTAAAAAATGAAGTGACAAAGAATAGAGGCAAAGGTCTCCTACTTGCAAGCAACAGTGGATAAATATATTTGTTTGTAGTACAGGACTGCTGTTCCACTAGAAGAAACACTTGACATTTTGATGAGTGTCTCCAGGGAAAATAGGTACTAACTTCAGAACGTAATTTTAATTATACTAAAGAGATTAAATTATTCAAAAGCATCCCACTGGCAAGGTGTAGCATTTCCTAAAGCAGTTTAGTGGAAAATGCCACATTAATCAGTTCAGTATTTCACGCAAATGGCTTAATGATGGGAAGAAATGCAAAACACTGTAGTAAGGGGGGAAAAAAAAAAAAGAGAAGTTGCAGAATGTTCTTGTAAGAGAGTAGAGTTTCAGCTTTCTCTTTAAAAATTTTTACAGAAGGGAACAACAGTGGGGAGAAGGCAGTACTAATTTTATTCTTGTTAGTGTGCGGTACCCACAGTGGCTCTGGTGCCTGAGAAGCTCAGAACCCCACAAGCTGTGCCCATGGCTTTTCACTGACTAAAAGGAGCATAAATGGAAACCACTGTTCACATGTTGACATTTATGCTGGTGGGATTAGAACTCTCTTTAGTGGAGAAGACAGATCAAGCCTCTCTAGACCCACTTTGGTTTGTCTGCCGTTACTGGTAAAGCACAAGGCCACATGAATTCAGGTAGAATATTTTCTCCTCTCTTCAAGAAGGTAAAAGCCAGCAAAGGTAAAACATCCAACAAAGGTAAAAGGTACAACATTTTTTAAATGAACAAAGAAATGCACATAAATATGAATTATGGTTGTGCTCACTGCACTTCTGCAATTCACACACAGATCTGTACGTTTTTGTCTTTTCATGTGTCCTCCATAGGCATTTGTGATATCTCTGTTAATGACACACACTACTTATGTAATTTGCACATTCCTGTGCCTAAATATTTAATTATCCTGTTCCTTTCTCCTCATGCTCCCTCTCTCCCATCTTTATCCCCAGACCATCAGAAAAGAGTTTGCACAGCTGGTTCAACCAACACAAAGTGAAATAAAGTTGCCAGTCAAATCGTTAACCTTATAAAACACCAAAGGGTAGCTGCAATTTGTCTGAAGCAGTGACACACAAAGGCCTCTCTACACAGAATGTCCTTAGCAGCAATGTCCTTAGTGGCACAAGTGACCCATGAGCATATTCAGCTAAGAGAAGCAAGGAGTCACACTAAAATTTTTGGCCACATCGCTTTTTCTTTTCTTCTTCAAAGAGAGGGGAGGGACTACAGTCATGGGGCTTTTTGAGTCATGATATTGATAGAGATGACAAATACCGAAAAACAAAAGGGTGCTGGGGGTCTTCTCTTGACTTATTGCCATTGAGATACAACCAAATTTTGCAATCAGCATTTTGCTAATGTACACATTCTGGGACAATGTCAAGGAGCTCTTAAAATGGTGAGTAAGTGGCAACGGATTTGCCAAGAATAGAGTGTGTCAGACCAGTCTAATTTCCTTCAATGACAGTGTAAATAGCTTTGTGGTAAAGGGATAAAGTAGACATGTAATATTTAGGTTTGGTGTTTTTATTTGCACTGTCCCCTTGGCATGCTTATAGGCAGACTAGTGCAATGCTGTCCAGGGGAAAGCACCAAAACCCATGACACAGATCTTGAGAAAACCATCCACAGGGAATAGCTGTCACTGGTTCACCTCCAGCTTGGACACACACTGAGTGTTATGGCCTTCAGTCTTGTGTTACCTACCACTGGATAAAGATTTGGTTGAAAAATGAAAGAAGATGCCTGACATATTTTCATATATATCTAAGCTGGGAAGGATTGAAAATGTTTTAGATTACAGGGGTGGCATTCAAAAGGATCTCAATGAAAATGAGAACTAAATGTCTTTAAATGGACTGAAATAAATAGGCTGTGATTCAATGAGGATAAATTAAAATCTTTACCCATTGACTGAAAAAATGAACTGCAGTGTTGTGAGGGGCTGGGCAGTGAAACAGGCAGCAGTAGCACAGATGAGAATTGTAGGCTTTTAACAGGTCAAAAAATCAAATACAAATTAAGCATGTCATGATGCTGTAGAGCACTTGAAGCAATCCTTCCTTTCTGCCAAAGCCTCAGCTGGACTTTCACTTCTACAGGATTCACATAAAGATAAAGATTGATAGAAGTATTTCACAGTCTGCAAACCCAATTGCAAAAGCTGAAACAGTACAGAGATTTTACATTACTAGGACTCCCACAGTCAGAAATGTGTTGTAGAATATTACTGCATATTCTCAAATGGTTGAAAATCATTAGGGCTGACTTGAGAAGAAATGGAGGCAAAAGTGCTGGAGATTTTCCAGCAACATTAGTAGTTTGGTTCGTTTAGTTGATGATTACAAACCTGTGAAATGATTAAAAACCTGTGAAAAGTATGGTCTTTGGGAAATGTTTCATGTATGTAAATAGGAGAGGGGTGGTGACAATCAGAACTGGAAGCCAAGCAATAGTAGAAAGACTTCTGCACTTGTGAACATGCAATATTATTCAGCAGTGTCCACCAGGATGTACTAGAAGCCCAATGTACACGAGTCTGTTACTGCCACCCTTCAGTGTCTCAGTAGGGAACAATCCCATTTTCATGATTATGTCCATCTTTCTCTAGCTTTTAGGATGTTCTGAAAAAAATATTTAAATAAACAGAAACAACACAAGCCTGTTTGTTTCTTTTGTAATCATGTTGTTTACAAAATTCTGTAATACCCAATAGGTTTTTCAGACTTGTTAATCTGAACTGATATATGCATCTTTAAATAGATAAAAACTACTTAATTTCTCTGGTTTAGTCCCCACTCCTTTCTCATATTTTTTGGCATTTCTAGTTCATTGTTGAAAAAGAGTGAGGAGACCATGCACACAAACATCACATGTCAGAAAGCAAACTTGGTAGAGCTTCTACACAGGGTGTAGAAGCTGGTGGGACACATTACTGCTATCAGTATTACACAATTCCTCTCACACCAGAGTTAGTGCTGTGGTTGCTGATTTGCCAGTGTGTCATCCAGAACATTATTTCAGATGCCTCTTTGGAGGTGAAGATGTGGTCATTTCTATCAAAAGCAGAATAGCCTTGGTGCGTCTGAACCCTAATAAAGATTGAGTCAAACAACTGAGATGGGCCAGAAGGGTCTTGCACTGCATGCTTAGAAGTACATGGCCACTGGTACTTTTTCATCTGTTTTCTTCTTCTTCTTCCTGATTTTGCTCTTCAGTTCTGCAGCTGGGAGTGTTGGAAGCTATTCCTTCCTTTGTCACTTGCTAACACCTTGTGTACACAACATGCTTGGTAGTGATTTGCTGTTGAGATTTAGCCCTTTTATACATATGGGATATCTTATTTTCAAGAGTTTAATTTTTGAGGATAATACCTAGTTTGGTCTGATTTATGCTCTCTTTATAACTCTAATTAATGTTGGCTTTAGTGCTGTAACTACTTGTTCAGTTCCAGAGAAACATAAGAAAGATGTTTTGAAAGGATGTTCCGGAATTGGAGAAGTCAGTGTTTTGCCTTTTTCTTCCTCTTATCTTTCTTAATACTGCCCTTCAAACCTTTTCTTCAAACATTCTCTCAGTGTCTAGAAAAGAAGGCCTCACTTTTATCCTTAAAAAAAATCATAAAAAGATCCAAAGTTGACTTCTGCCACTTGTGAGCTGTTGCAGGTTTCTCTGGCACTGAATGTTGTCTGGGTTGAGCTGTGCTGGCACTGGGTGTTCCCTGGATAGTTCCTCTGTGAAACTATAGCTCCAATCACAACCAGAGTTGCTACTGAGACTCAGTGCACCTCAAGGATTATATATCTTATCCTTCAGCTTATTTTCTGGGCACTTGAAAACATAAGGTTTAATTTCTTTTTTATTTCAGCCACTTCTAATGTGCTCGAATGTGCATTGTGATTATGAGCCCTTCAGGGCAGTAAAAATCTATTTCACGGTAACACAATTTTTTCTAAAGCTTTTCAGCTGAAACTCTGTACATCTCCCTGATCTTGACATTTAGCATTCCAGTTTAATTATTCCTGTGGGTACCAATAGGCAGCTACGCAGTTGCCACCAATGGTGCTTGGCTGCCACTGCTTTTTCTTGGTTATTAAATTCAAAAACTCACATGAGGAAAAGTAGTCATTCTTTCTTTTGAAAGTGTTGACAGTCAGAGCTTTGGCCACTGCAGCTACTTTGTAATGAATATGTCTACCTCCTGTCACTTCAAATAGTGACCTAAACTCTCCTGTCAATTTTCCTTGGAAAACTCCCCAGATTTTTCCAAACTGACATCTCTTTAGGAGAGAGCAGGTTTTCCTCCACTTTTTTTTCCATGAATCCCAGCTGGATAAAATCTATGAGGTTACTGAAGACAGACTATTGACAGGACTGATGGGAAATGAAAGCAAAATCAGATCTGAGAAAGGATGCTTTTAGACAGCTCAGTCTCTCACTTTAGTGTAATCTTGTAACACAACACTTGGTGTGAAACTACTACAGAATCACACCATGAAACCTGAGGATTTCACCTTGCCTCTGCAAGCAGACATAACCAGAACAACAGATAAATGTGAAGGTATTTTTTTTATGCTGGATCTGAGTTATAATTACAGCTTTTGTTGATTCAGTTGCCGTTAAGGATTGCAGGGAAGAGAACAGAGAAGAGGTAAAAAGATGGAGAGGAAACGGTGAAGGGGAAAGAAAAAGAGTGACAGAGAGAAACATACAAAAGTAGAAAAAGAAATCACGAGACTGTAGATTCCAACAACATCCTGTTGGTCCCCTTCCAGCCTTCTCAGTGATTGCAGTCTTGTTGAGATGGCTGTAGACTGTATGCATCAATTGGTAAGGGAAAAAGTCTGCAAAACACCATGTCCATGGGGTTTATTATGCTGAGGCTAGGTGGGAATGCTCTATGTCCCCTGGATGAGGTAATGCTGGATCACAGGACACTTCCCACATCTCTGAAGTTAGTGTAGTTGAATCAGTCATGGCCCATCAACCAAGGCAAATCCTTCATCCTACCAGTGAATCTCCCAGTACATGGGAGGGGAGTTTTCACTGCTGAGTCGTCATGTGAGAGAGAACATTGGCATGATAGGAAGGATTTGTCTCACTTGCCTCTTATCAGCCTTTTCCCTGATCTGGAAATCCAGTTTGTAGCCTCAGGCCTTTCTGCACCTTGAAGGTCACTCTTTGCATCTCTAGTAAAGTACCCAACCAGATATTTGAACCATTAGCACCAATAGTCTGATCTCTTGCAGCACCTCTGTGATTACTTCGAGTGGTCAGATGTTTGAGTCATCAACCACCAGCAGTCCAGCCTCTCTCAGTATCTGAGGTCCCTCCCAGGCTTTCTGTCACCAGGCAAACTGTATATCCAGTCTCTCTGGCCATGGAACTTTAGATTCCTTAGCCTGAGTTTGCCAGTGAACTGGACAAAATGCAAAACCACACAAACCCCCATGAATGAACAAGTCCAACACTCTCACTGCCAGTAACGTGCCTTTTCTGCAGAGCTGCAGAACAGAATATACTGTCTTCAGGTCAGAAACTTCCCTGTGGTCCATTGTGCAGTTACTGAGGGCAGGAGGTGATATTGGAAGGCAAGTAATAATGAAAATCTCCCTCACGTCAAGGAGAAAACTTTCAAGAACAAGGGCATCTGGCAGGAGGTGCCACTGAGGAGAACACCAAGGTTGATAAGCAGCTATTGCAGGCACGGTTTTATTTTAAAAGGGAATAAAGAGAAACAGCACAAGAAAGCAGATCCAGGAAGAGAGACCTGTGTGATTTTTTATTTTTTAATGCTCCATTTTAATGTTTATGAAGCAAATGCTTAAACAAGCACTACTGGTGTTATCAGTAATACTGTAATATTTGCCTTGAGTTCCTTTGTTGCTCAGGGGAACATGTCAGATTTTCAGTGCATTTAGCCTCACCATTTCCTTCACAAATCACTGCTGCAGAATTGTGCAACCACACCAGTTTTACTAGAAATGAAATGGTGAGAAAATGAAATTTCTCCTGTGCTATTTCCAGATATTCTGCAGTGCAATCTTTTCATTAATTTGGTTCAGCAAAAATCTAAGCTATAAAATCATACTATTCCTGCAAGATTAAATAATAAAGATCAGCAGTGAGATACAAACTATACAGTATTTGTACTTTCCTGGATTCTAGTGCAAGGTTGTGTCAACAGAATATTTTTCAGAATATAGGCACAAAATATTATCAAGGAGTATAACAGGACATAAATGTAAGAGACAAAAAACACTGAAGACCTCAGTAGCTTCACAGGCTGGTGTTTAAACCAAAATTAAAAGCCCTGTGCTCTATGAAATGCCTTTGGTCAAGGTATTTCTTGCTATAAATATTTTATGTTGGATAGTAATGACCAGTTTTATTTTTCAGGCGTCTGCAGTGAACTCTGAGGCAGACAGTGGAAAGAAGCTGGTTGCACTGATTGAAATGCTGTTGCTGAATTCCAGATGAGGGACACAGGCATCTCATCCAGCTGTCCCTGCCTAATCCAGCAACTAGAATTAATGCTATGTGGACGCACCATATTTTACCTAATGAGAGTTTAATTCCATGTCTTTCTTTTTCAAAGGTCAAAGAGCTCAAGGGAGAAGAGAATGAGAGAGGAAGCTTATTTTCTTCCTCGTGTGGAACAGAGAACAGGAAGTCATTCTAGTAAACTTTACCAGGGGCCTCACAGCAGAGTGACAGTCATGGACAAAAATATTCCTATGTCACTGTGGTTCTGCAACGAGATGAGTCATTTGGAGAAGGACACTTGATATTTTTCTTGTCTTACTGAAATGGAAGTTTCTTTAGGTATTTCACTGTTGTTCAAAATTTGATTTGGAAAGCACAGGGAAACAAAGGTGGTGAGTGAAAATGTAAATCCTTCAGGTAGCTGAATGTGGGTAGCGAAGGAAAGAGCAGAGTTGAGGTAGAGTGTTTTGCAAATCCATTTGAATTTTTCCAATGTCTTCTAAGGAATCAGAATTTTGTCCTTCCTCACAGGATGATTAAGCGTCTTGGTAGTAGAAAAGTCAGTGCTTATTTGTGTGTATGATTTTGTGTGATTTTAATGCCACATGAAGGTTTACACAATGTTAGGCTTATTTTAAAATGCTCATGGTTTGAAATGAAGAGTAGGTCACTGTATGAGACAATCACTGTAGTAACTTGTCATAGTCTCTATTCTGTGAAACTCGAAGCTTGAATTTGGATAAATATACACAATGAAATTTGGCCAGCCATGCAACTAATTAAACCAATTAGATACTGTCTCCCTGATCATTATTCTGTTAATTGGCCTGTAGTAATGGCTTTTATGTAACAGAGGAAGGAATTTTGAAGTAATAAATTTGTTGTAAGTTATCTGAATGCTCAGGTGTAGGCTCAATCCATATATATCCTTTCAATGCTGTGGATCATGTTTCCATAGAAATGTTATAAACATTCAAGAATTAAATTTGGAACAATGTTAGTAAATTACTTTCTTTCTTTAGAAAATATTTTTACGATAATATTTGTTATTATAAAGAACAATAATGTCTTATTAGAACAATAGCAAAATTTAGGCTTTGAAATATTTGTCTTTTCTGACTTTTTTCAAGTTTTTCCAATCTTATTCCACTGTGAGGCACATTTGCCTTTCTACTATCATATAATGCTTCTTCAGCTTAATTTTTATCTCAAATACACTATTATCATTTTGCTATTTCTTTGTTGACTGAACGTGAGAAAATACAGGAAAGTAGTAATTAAGAGTAAAACAAACTCTGCTACGTCCTACTTTTTTCTGCTAAATTCTTTCTAGGTCATCACCTCTTTTTGTTTTGTTTTTTCTTTTTTTTCATAAAACAACACGCAAGTGCTCCCATCCATAGAACAGCAAATTAGTGGAAAGCAGTTTTCAAGACACATATTTTTTTCCCTCATGCCACTGCCAATGTCAGCAATTAATCTGCCTGGAAATGAAGCTTTTTTTCTCCGTAAATGAACAGGTGTTTTGCTGTTGAGTTCAGCAAGATCCATTGCCTAGCTCTGCCTTTTCCATGTCTCCTATTCCAAATTATTACTCTGAGCAGTGTATTACTAAGAAAGCAGAACCATGTGTACATAACTAGGGAACCTCCTGCTTTAATAAAGTTCTTTCTTAAATGTCAAAGTCCAAGCCTCCCAGTGTCGGAGCATTTCAGAAACTCTTCTTGGTCTGAGCTTAGTCTTAGTCCCTTTCATGGCAAGGCTGGATCTCTTCATCATCAGCTTTAGCTCTTCACACATTGATTCTGTAGCCATGGGTAAGCACATCATCTTGCATATTAGGGGTTCTTTGCATCAGTAATCTCTTCACAAAGTTGTTGAATTACACATTTGATTCACAGTTTCTTTTACAAATAGGTAAATTTTGGGGAATGTAAGGAAGAGCACTAACTGATGACAAAGGTAGTAAGGAGAAAAAAGGCACTGTAAGACAACAGAAAGAGTTTAAGTAAATTAGCCATTAATTTACAATCCCACAGTTCAGTAGAAGACCTTCCAAATGCTCAATGTGTTCACATCTTCAAGTTGATTATCTCTGAACACTTCTTAATATATAAATATGGTACCCAAAACTGTTCCATACTGTTGAAAATACATTACAGAAGTTGAAAGAATAAGGGCACTTTCTGCAAAAACTGAATTCGAATCATGTAGACTACAATATTTTTTATTGAAGCTGTCAAATTATGTACAGCAATTAAATTATGTCAATGAGTGAGAGTCACAGAAAGTTTCAAAATATGACCAGGCTACCAGTGAAACACATCAGTCTCCAAATGACTTTAACAGAAAGAAAAAAGAGTGGACACTGCTACATGTGGAACAATGGAGGATCCATCAGGACATGAGGGCTCTGGCCCTGGCAGGTCCTGTCTACAATTCTGCCAGCAGGAACAAGAACATGAAGAGTACAGGTAGTGGTGCAACAAATGCTCTTATAAAGGCTTTTTGAAAGTATGAGTGCAGCACCCATGTGAAGCACTTTGTGCTTAAAAATGGACAAGCATAAAGTGTACAATGTCAGCAGAAAGCAAGCTTTACAAAGTGCTTGTTCAGTGCTTCACAATCTCCGTGCCACTAGCTGACACCTTACTGAAAGAGTGCACCCTGCCTAGCATTGTGAAGACTCTGCTCTTATATTCAGCTCTAGCCCTCATTCTCTCCTTCCTGGCTCTGGCTGAGGTCTGTATCAACCCCCTCACAGAGAAACACCTCATCCCCTACCTTTATCTTTCTACTCTTTCTGATGTTTCTGAGTGCACTCCACACCTGAAGCTCTTGCTGACCTTCTTGCTGTGCTGCTGTCTTCTCTTTTGTCTATTCATCCTCCCTAACACCAGTTCAAATTTCTTTTAGGTAATTCCCCCCTTTTCTCCTTTGAAGAACAGTTTTTGGTTCCTGTCTACTCTACGACCTTTCCTTTGATGATATCCTCTACCTGACATGCTTGAACTACTATATTTAACCTTTAAAAACCGAGTAACTATTTCAAACTATTCTGTCACCCATAAGTGATTCTTTCATCAAATAAAATATTTCTCTCTTCTTTTCTTCAGATATCTGATGATTAGCTTAAAATTAACTTGGCCAAAACTGAATTCCTTTCACTCTTTCGCCAACTTCCACGCTTTTCTTAAGCACCAGGCACACCAATATTATTGTTTTCTGTTACTCCGGTTCACAGTTGAACTGCAATTTTTAACACTTCTTTCTCACTTTCTCTGCATACCTACCTTCAGCCATGTTTATCCTCCCAGCACTTTCTAGACTCTAGTCCTGCTTATCTGCTCTTCTTATTCAACAGTATCAGTCAGATCATTAGCTGCATGCATCATATGTATTACCCTTCTTCTGGCCTTTCCCAAACTTGTGGCAAAATACTTCAACACTCAAAGAACAGATTAACTAATTTTCCTCAGGTGCAGTAAATCCTTTTGTTATCCTCCTATTCACCATCATATGAAAGTTCTTTTTTAAAGTTTCTTTTTTACATCTGCCTTAAATTCATAATGTTAGTGATGATTTCTTTGAAAATCCAATTTTCCAATAACACACAAATACCTTTTTACTTTCTTGCCCCTTACTGCTCCTTGCACTCAAATTGCTGCCTTAAATTAAAGAGGAAAGCATAGCAGATATATGGATCAAGATCTAGTTCAGTCAAATAAAAAAATCCAGAAAAAAGAGCAAAATAACAAAGCCACCTGCAATGGCTGCATGGGGTTATAAGGTTTATTTATTTTATTTACCAAGGAATATGAGGTTTATTTATTTTAGAGGTTTCAAAATTTCAGAGTGATGAAATTGTAACCAAGGTTTTATTACTTCCTTCCAAAGCATATTCTCCCACTCTCTGATGTGCCCTCACATGGTAAACTTCCAAACACCTCACAACACACTCAACTGTGTGACTGTCTATTGATAAAGTTAATTTCATTGAAAGTGGGTTTTGAGTTAAAACAGGGTGGCACAATTTATGTCTGACTGTTAAAACTGTGATAATAATAAAGTGATAGGGGCTGAGGATGAGATGCTGCTGCTTTAGTTAAGTTTTGGGTTGTATCCCTGCTGTTGCTATATAGTTAAAATGTGTGAAGAATATTTGGAGTGTTTTCTGAATAAACACATTCACATAAATAAGGATTCTCATTCCATTAATACAGTCTCTTCTAGTTTCTTATACAGTCTCTTTTGGTTTCTAATAGGCTGAAGAAACAAGCAGGAAAAAAAAGGGAAAGACAACCCCTTCTTTGAAGAGTTTATACCCTTAAGGTAAGAAAAGATATGGCAGTTCAAACAAAGAAAAAGAGACTCAGGAGGTAAAGGGACAGCCAGAGGTCTTCAGTAGTCACAGCCAGTTTTTAAAAAGGCTGATGATTATACCAGATAAAGGGCTTTTAGGATGTTGTTAGCAGGAAAAAAGGAACATGCTAAACATAGCTATTTTAGTTTATCATTGACCAATTCAGAATGAGGAAGCTGTGTTTAAAGGTGATCATGCTCTGTGAATCGTAGGGGAAGATTTGAAGGAATATCACCATGGATTTTGGTAAAACTGCTCTTTGAAATGTTATCTCAGACCCTTTCTCCTCACATGCTTTTTATCACACTCACATATCCTCCTTCCTCTGAGATTGTCATATTTATGATTTTCTCATAAGCAGAGGCTGTATCCCTCTTCCTGCCTGCAGAGTCCTTAATACAAGGGAGGCCTAAGTAAGGTACATCCCATGGTTACTAGGAAAATTGTCATCATACATATTCTGCCTTTTTTTGCCCTTTGTTTTGCTTGCAAAGTTTAAGAAGTAGAAATATCAACACTGAGATCTTGAAACCCCTTTCTGTATATCCCCCATGCATGATGAATGGAGCAGAAGCTGGCAGAAAGGTTGTATCTGGACATATAAGATGAACGAGACCAAGGTTCTTTAGTAACTCATATAGATTTAATACTTCCATCTTGACCCTATAGGTCACGCACCTATACGTTCATATTGGCACCACTGCACACTGTTGTGGTTGAGGAATGGTACTCCCCAGTTTAGTGGTCCCACTGAGACTCTCCAAACCATGTGCCATTAGCTTGCTCTCTTCTCCTCTCTCTCTCTCCTCTCTGTGAAGGGCTGGAGCTGAGAATTGGAGGCACAAAAAGTAAAGATCATGGGTTGAAACTAAAGAACTAGTTTAAACTAAAGAAGATAGTTTACTGGGAAGGGCACTGCACACTGGACATCACATACCATCACCACACAGTGCACACCTGTGCTGGACGCACCAAGTGCTGCTCCCAGCACACCTGTGCCATGCTCTTACTGTCTGCCCTCCCTGTAACACCTGTCTCAAGGGATAACACTGCATGACTACCCTCAATCAGGCATTTCACAATGCCAAACCTCTTGACTTCACAAATCTAAACCATATTCACTTTGCCTATGATTTACTTTTTATCTAAGAGGCTGGAAATGAATTCTGTGAAGTATACCAGGGCCACTGACACTTACCTTCACCATGTCTGGGACCACAAGCTTTCAGCAGAGAGCTGCTGGCACTCTACAGAACAAACAGATTTTTGTTTCCAGCTGATGGCTGTTACCTTAAGGAGAAAACTGCCTGCTGGGAACATGTGCTTGATCCATTAGCTGATCATGGTAGACCAGTCTCATTTCCTTCTATTTTACTGTGTTTCTGCTTCCGTGTCAGCTCAACAGGCTGTCAAGGTTTTTTCCTGAGCCAAATGATCCAGAAGACGGAAATTGTGATTTCTGACAGTCTGTATTGTATCAAAAACTAAACAGATTTCCTGGGGTGAAGTAGATGGTCTTTGTAACCTAGGGCTCTCTCTCCAATCAATAGTGTGATGCCTGTAACAGTGTAAATGGCTCAGAAACAGGAAATTATTGAAGTTAATGAATAAAGGAATTGAATAATATAGTCAGGGAGCCAGAACATCAATCTAGACAATCACAGCAGTAGATAAAATAATTCACGGTTTGGCTAATTAACATCATCCCAGTCAAGAATGCAAGAAGAACCCTCAGACATTGGACAATTAGCTCCATTCCTTCCTCAGTTCCTAGATGGTGCACTGGCACTGTATTGAGGATAAAAGTCTGAACAGAGCAGGATCTTTCACTAGATATTTGCAAGCCATTTAAGAGGAAGAATTGGTATCTCTTTCCCAATATGAAAAATGTACTACTTCATCAAGTCAACACATTGCAGGGGAGTATGGCTACAAACCTGAACAAACAATTATTTAAGACAGAATAAATGTAAGAATATTTAAAATAGTTAGAAAATGATAATGTGTTTGGGTGCTACTGGTGAACAACTATTACATCACTGTGAGAGTATGTATTCTGTTTTCTTTTACATTACTAATGTGGAGGAAAGAACATGCAGTCTGTAGAGAGAAAGGGAGAGTCTGTATTTCAAAGGATAAGACATTCTAAATGTTTGAAGGGAGTTATCCTATTACAGACCTGCATTCTGTATATGAGTGCTACTATTAAGTAAAGGGGGAAAACTTAGAGCTAACTATATTCATATTGAATTTATACAGTAAACACTGGAATGACTATAAATCTATAGTACTTACCAGATGGACTGAATGGCTGAAATTACTAAAATACTAATGAATGGCTAAATTACTGAAAGGGTCACCCTTCTCCTTCAACTGCCTCACTGTTTTGGAAATTTTTTTATGTATTGTGTTGTTTTTGTGCTTACAGAAATGAACTCTTTGTTGTAAATGGAAGTCTCTTTAATGGAAAACAGATAATTTGAACCCTCTAAGGTCATGCTGCTCTTCTCAAAGGTTAGGACATATGCTGAAGTTGGGCTGGTTTTCTTCACCTAGTTACATTATTGCCTTTTAAGAAAGACTTGTAATGGGCAACATGTTCCCACAGAAGTACCATATATTATTAAAAAAGTAATAGTCTGCAAGAAATTTACTTTTATAGATACTTTATGAAGTATAATCTTTCTCTGCTTAGAGATAGAACAAAGTTTTTTTCTAACCTTTCTCACATTTATATCAAGTGGCTTGTAGTAAACACATTAATACTAACGAGTCAGCAATTAACAGCTTCACAGAATATACCCACCTTTCTGAAAACTGTAAAAACAGAGGCTGGTGGGCAAACTGAGATTAATGCCCTCAGCAAGAATAAAAACAAATCTAGATCTGTCTCCAGCAAAAATTGAGTGGCTGGAGAGGACTGCTCATGAGCCAGCAGTACCAGCACTGCTTACATTCTTGGGGAATGCCTCCCCAGTCATGGCCTTTCCCAAGAATATAAAGGCTTAAGAGCATTTCCTGTTTATTTAGTTTTGGGCTGCTGGCTTCTTTGATTTTACTTTACTTTGGTTGATTTTTTTTTTTAAATTATATCACTCTTCCATTTCTTTATTCATTTCCATGCAAGTCCTTATGCCCACCCCCAGGGGCTCAAATGGGAAATAGAAATTCCAGGTCCAATATTAAGTAATATAAATAATCTAATAACAAAGACATAAGTAATTCATAGTATTTATTATTGATTTATGAAGGCTTTTATATTTCATACTTGAGAAAGGCCTAATGAATTCATATCTAGTATCTCTTGTAATGTGTCACAATGTGCTGTGATGGGATGTGGTTAGGATTCTTCCAGGATTTCAAATTTTTATTGGTCTGCAAGGCTAGATATAATCCCTCTTAGCAATTCCAGTAAATATGTAAACAAACTGTGTAGATAGAGAAGATTTCACTGGATTTAAAATCTAAATCATGCCAAAGGGAAATTCTCCATTTTGTCCCAGTTTATATTTCTAAGCAATATTCTCCTGAAGCCCAAAAATGCACATATTGAATCTATCCAGGATGGAGGTCAAAAATACAAGTAATTTCTAAGATCTTTTTATATATATATATTTACATATATATATTTTTATATATATGTACTAGTTTAACACCAGCTTTGAAAAACAGTTCTTTTTCTTACAGACATGGGTATTTCAGAAACAAGGAGATTTTTACAAGTTTGTAGATCTTCATATCATGGAATTTCCTGGGGTAACTATGCAAGAATCAGGATTATGCTTGATTTATTGAATGTTTTTCTTGGCCAGCTGTAGATAAGTCTAGCATTACAAGAATCTAAAATCTGTGACAGGCAAAGTAAGAAGAGATAAAACTGTGTCCAGAACAGACACAAAAAGAGGTCTCACCCTGACCTGTCCTTACATGCAAGCACAGAAGTATCAGATAGGAGCAAGAGGATTAAAAAAACTGGCAGTGTGGCTTTGCTGGGGCTGGTTGCATTCCTCTGTGAGGAGCCTTAGTAGTCTGGATACAGAAATAAGTCCAGTAAATGCACAGAGGAAATGCTGTGAAGAACAAACTTCAGGAGCTATTGAGCTATTTATCTTACCAAAATTAAAAATAAAAATAATTTGGTATATAGGTGCCTACAGGGGAGAAAATATAAAACATTATAGGTCCCTTACGTTTCCAGAGAAAGACCCAGTTAAAAGATACAGTTATGTTGAAACCAACTGAATTCATATTACTTTTGATTTTAATAGTTGTGGGATGGCTGTAATTTTTTGCTTCTCTAAATTTTATAGAATCACAGAATATTACAGGCTGGAAGAGACCCATGAGGATCATCAAAGTCCAGCTGCTGACCCTGCACAGGACAGCCCCATAAATCACACCATTTGACCAACTGTGTTGTCCTGATGCTTCTTGATTTCTGTCAGGCTTGGTGCTGTGGCCACTTCCCTGGGGAGCCTGTGCCAGTGTCCAGCCACCCTCTGAGTTAAAAACCTTTTCCTGATATCCAGCCTAAAGCTCCCCTGGCACAGCTTCAGGCTGTTTCCTCATGTTCTGTCACTGCTCACTGAGATAAGAGATCAGTGTCTGTCCCTCCTCATCCCTTCACAAGGGAGCTGTAACAACAACAAGGTCTCCCCTCAGTCTCCTCTTCTCCAGGCTGAGCAAACCAGGAGGTTCAGAGGAGGGATTTGACTGAGGGCTGCCCCCACACACCTGAAGAGTTTTGGGAAAGGTGATCCAGAGGCCTTGAGGAGGGTAAAGGGCAGAGGTGCTGAAGAGAGAGCCATGAGTCTGCTGAATCTGAGCTGAGTTTCTCCAGTCCTGAAAAGGTCCGTCACTAGACTACGATCTGAAATTTGAAAGCTGCACAAGGTATAAAAATTTTCTCATTTAAACAACTCTGTATGAAAATGTTTCCTATTCAGCAAAATAATCGAATACTTCGGGATGAATTTTCTCAAACTGGGCTCATTTTGCTGCATAGTGGGTCACAAATCTTAGTTTATTCCAATAAAAATTGGTATTTTTTTTTTACTCAAAGAAAGTTGAAGCTAAATATTGTAGGGAGTATTATCTATTTTTTGTCATAATTACTATTGGTATTGTTATTATTATGATATTTTTATTATCCTTAGTTAAATGTTCAGAATGTGCTCCACACTGTAGAAGATACAGTAGACAACACCTGCCCCTGTGTGGACATCATTTCAGCCTCTGATCTGGCAATTTAAAATGCATGGCTGGAATCCACATTAAAGTTATTAGTGCTCCACCTCAGTGGTCTGCTTGAGCACTATGAACTGTGGGATTGGGGCTGGGAGGATTTGCATGTGGATATAAGATTCCCCTTAGTCTCTTAATCAAACCTTGTGACTGATACAGACAGTGATTTTCATACCTAGAACTGCCCTGGAACCTGGTGTGCAGCTTTATGGATTTGTAGTTGCTTTAGGTATTTTGAATGGAAATCTTTCTCTGGCCCGAATTTCACATGAACCAGAGGCTCCTTCAACCCACCAGACTGCCACTGGAATGACTGGCACTGCCAGCTTTGCTGTGGACTGGGGCTCTGGAATCACTTGTGGCTCTGGGGCAAAGCTGGGAATTGCTGCTGGGAGGTACTGGGCACATCCAGGAACCGCTGGAGGGGATAGGCAGACCAGCAGCACCTGCTGCAGGACTGGGAGCCTGGCACCTGCCTGGGGATATCTATACTGCTCCAGGTTTCCTCACAGAAGCTGTTAGGAACCACTAATCTGTTTCAGCAAAATAATCAGGCTGGGATGTTTTAAGAGAAACTATCTAGGTTCAGTTAACTGGCATTACTGGGGGAAATTGTGTTCATCAGTCGACATCTGATTCATCCTTGGATTTTCAGTCATCTTAATTACAAGTCTGTCTGAGTCCTAATTTACTTGTGTGCTTAAAATTGAAAAATACTTCAATGAAAAAGAAGAACATAGCCAGTGGAAATTAATTCCCTGTTGCAATTTTGTTTCACTATTGAAGAAATAACTGATGCAGCTGATGATGAGGAAGACTCTGGGAGTGATTTGGGCACAAGGCATTTGGGAAGGTCACTGCTCCCACACAGAACTGTGGATCTGAACTGTGTGCAGCATCTACCACCAAACATGCACTGCTATATTTAGAGGAGCCTAGCAAATACTATTGAGTATAGGATGTTGAACAGAAACAGTAATTTTCATCAGTGTATTATCTTCCCCCTCTTTACACTGATTCTTCAGGAAAAAACAGCCAGCTAAACTCTAGCTGAGATTAGCAAAAATAGCAGCAACCCAACTGGAAGTAATTTCACTGTTGACTGCATTGCAGTGTATACAGCAGATTTCATTCCAGATTCAGAAGAGAGCAATAGTATCATGGCTTTGCTCTCTGACCTCTGCCAGCTGCAGCTAGTCAGCATAATACAGAAATATTTTTTTCCTCTCGGCAATAGTGAGTGGCTATTTTAACTTTCTTTCAGGTTACATATGAATTTTTAAACCAGCTTCAGAAGCTTAGTGGAACTGAGCTTATTAATTGAGTGACCTTACCTCCTGTGCAAGGCTGCCTCCCTTCTCTTTGCTTCAATTTCTATCTTGGACCAGAAAATATCCTTCAAAGTTGTTGAGCCACTTCTGTTAGGCTTAAAGATCATGAAAGTTGCAGCTGGAGAAGAGCACATTGCCCTCTTAAATGTTAGGTGAGTACAGCACAGGCTCAGGTGCTGCCCTCAATTACACCAGTAGAGATCTGGAGAAATTTTGTTTTCTTCAATGGCATTAATTGAAGACTTTCAGTTTCTTGACTGAAAGTCAAGAACAGTACTTTCACATTTCCATTTGTGCTCCTTCCTCAACTCCACTTCAGTTTAGAAATTATTTCTGTCAAATAGGATTTGGGGATATTCTGTATAGCAGAAGGTTTCTAAATGTCAATGGTATAATTGTCTGCATGATATGAGATGCTAGTCAGATGTTTTGTTTAGAAAGAGCTTATTTATCTTCTGTGGGCACCACAAGCATGACCAGTCTGAGACACCGTGAATCTATGAGGTGTAGAGATTTCAGAGAAACAGAGTACCAGGTATTAATTTCTTCCTGCACATCTGATTCAGTGCAGTTCTTGATATCCCATGATAAGCTCATGCCCTTTTCAAAGAAATATCTTCATCAGATTTTTTTAGAGATTGAGGATGTGCTTCACATCTTGCTTATCTTTACCTCTTGGTGCCCTTCCTGTTGTTCTGTTCTTCCCTTCTGGTCTCAGCCCCTTCTCCCTGTATCACTCCTTTCTCTGTTCTTCTAATTTAGTCAGACCCTTTCTTCATTTCATTCTCTCTCATTTCTCTGCACACTAAAGAAAACTCATGTCTGATACATGTTTTCAGGTTTTGGAGAGGAGAAATTTAGCTTAGATTGTTGTGTAATTACTTCACCTCTTTTGGAATAATGGCTTGGAAAAATTATTCTAATTTGTGCAAATTCTTTTCTGGCATCACACTAGCACAGAATTTGAGTAACTGGATTTTGCTTGTCAACTAAACAGCTATAACACTGTATGTTTCTTTAACAGTTTCTTTTTATATTTGGACAATTACCATTATATTTACACTTACCTCAGTTCTGCTGTAGAGTGTTTTCTGAGTAAAATTTCAATGGAAGCTTTTTTTAAGTGTGCAAATAACTGCAGGACTCTCAGGCCTGAATGCTCAATGCCTGTGCAAGACCACTAGTGGTGTTCTTATAAGCTGAATTCCTTCTTCATGCAGCTACCTCCCTTGCAGTCACAACCTGTGACAAAAATTCAGCTGTGTGTCAGCGCCATAAAAAAAGTGAAGATACAGCTATAATTACTGTCTGTAGTCTCCAACAGAGCTGGTCCTGTATGAGAAGAGCAGGAAGTTATCTCCCATCCCTAATAAACCAGCATTAAGCACAAAGTTGCTGGAATACCACTCTGTGGTTTTGGTGATAGTTACTGACCCATGAGTGCGCAAAAATAAAGATAACTGTTTCTAAGACTTTTATTTTTCTCAAAAGAAAAGCTCTATCCTCAATCTATAAATATTTTTTGTCCATATTTTGTCTTTCCTCGTCTTATTTTTTACACATATGCAATTTCTGCTTGGGAAAATAGCAAAATTCTGTTCATTGGAGCAGGAGACAAGGGTCAATATTTCTCAGAGGACCAAAGTTTACCATCTCCTAGCTCAAAATAAGTCATCTCAGAGCAAGCACTAAAATATCCAGATAAAGCCCAGAACTTCTTGGTCTCTAGGTTTCATACTGGTTCAGCTGTGTTTTCCCTAAAGTTAATACTGATATGTTTTAATAACCCAGAGACATTCAGTTTTATGTTAAAAACTCTCCCAAAGCCTGGTCTATGGCAAGTTGAACACAAGTCATCAGTGTCCTGGCAGCCAGGAGGGCCACCCATGTCCTGGGGACATCAGGGACAAGATCTCCAGCCAGGCAAGGGAGGGGATTGTGCTGCTCTGCTCTGGGGCAGCCTCACCTCCAGTGCAGGGAGCATTCTTGGTCACAGCAATATAAGAAGGATAAAAACCTGTTAGAAAGTGTCCAAGAGCATGAAGGTGGTGAAGGGTCTTGAGGTGAAGCCTTACGAGAAACATCCAGTATGTTCAGCCTGGGGAAGAGGAGATTGAGGGGAGACCTCACTGCAGTGGATAACTTACTTGAGAGGGAAAGAGAAGGGGTTCTCTTCTCTTCTCTGTGATGACCAGCGACAGAACACAGGGAAACAGCCTGAAGCTGTGTCAGGGTAGGTGTGTTTTGGTTGTTAGGAAAAGGTTCTTCTCTCAGAGAGTGTCTGGGCACTGGAACAGGCTCCCCAGGGAAGTGGTCTCAGCAGCAGCCTGACACAGTTCAAGGAGAGTTTGAACAATGCTCTCAGGAACACGGTGTAATTTCTGGGATTGTGCTGTGCAGTGCTAGGAGCTGGACTTGATGATCCTTGTGGGTCTCTTTCACCACAGGATATTCTGTGATTAAACCTCCCTTTCAGCTTCTGACTTTTTGGTCGGTGGTGGAGATGCTGAGGGGAGGTGGGGGTGCCTGTGCAGGAGAACCTCATTGGAGGAATTGCTGGACATTACTTGGTTCCTCTGCCCTTTCTGAAATGGCTGGAAACAACCCACGCTAGGACAAACTGTTATCATAGTATAAAAACTGTAGAATTACAGTCAGAAAAATGACCCACCCTAGAATTTAAAGAGCACAGTAGTGTATTTTACTCCAAATAAACAGATTTGTATTCTGGCAAGGGCTTTGCAAGAATGAATACAACTGACAGTTGGGTAGCATTTACCTTCTGCATTGGGATTCCAGGCACATCCTTGAGAGTGACAGGGCTTTTCACAGTGGCTGGGTGGTAGACACAGCTGAAATCTGCATAACATGTCAGGAGAAACAACAAATTTGATTTTAAGATCCTGTCTTTTTTTAAAAAAAAGATATCCTAAAAGTATTTTAAGACTAATGCTTCCATTAGTGTTCACATTTAATTCAGTAAGATAATTCCCGAAAATGATGGATACTAATTAGATTTTTACAGTATTTTACTAATTAAAGGGAATATCTCTATCTATTTTAAAAGTACTCTGAAGGTACTGAGAAATTTAGTACCTCAGAACAACAGTTCTCTACAAATGTTTCTCATGTCTCTTGCATAAAAAGCAACTGCTTTGTTGACTCTGTACATATTTATTTATTGTGTGTTGCATTTAAAATATTAACCAGTGTGATAGGGCTTTTTTTCTGTTTCTAATTGTTTACTTTGAGCTAACAGAACACACACTAGCTTGCTATTAAAAATCAGGTGTTCATTTAGAGAAAGTAATTCTTTAAGTAAGCTAAAGACGTAGAAATAATTGAGGGACAAAACCTTCTTCAGCTTTGGTCTGATTCACTATTTCATTTAGCTGTTCAATAATTCCGTCACTAATGAACCCATTTGTACACCATATCTGAAAGATACATTCTGATTTACCAATAGATGCCTTTTTGCTTTACTTCCCCATAAATTAAGGAGTCCTTGAGTGCCATTCCTGGGAGGAAAAGAAAAAAAAAAAAGGCTCATCATCATGCTCAGGCAATTATCACAACTATGCCATGAAATAGCTCAGGTAGAATGTTTTAGACTGATCAGCCTTGGAAGAAACACTAAGATAGCACTTAAGTAATGCAGATGTAGTGAAATTCCGAAGTGTTGTACATAAAAGAACAAATTGCTTTAAAAGAAACCTTGTGATACCTCCACTGATCTGCTTCTGTCTAGAAGACAGTCAAAATCCAATAAAGCACCAGAATAAAATCACTGCAATACAGTGACATGGTATGCACCCAGAAAATAGTGGTCTGGACAATGCAAGGTAAAAGGATTAACAGAGTGGAAGCTACTTGAATACACAACTGTCTGGAGATTTATCAGGTGGGTTCTGCCTTAATATTTCTCAAAGGTTTTTTAATCTCTTCTGAGATACTTTTCACTCCCATCTCTGAAATCAATACCAGTGCTCTTGATTCCTCTAGCAATCATCCCATGGCCCTCAGGTCTCTTCTGATTGCCCTCAGACTTCTCTCTGTTATTTCCTTGCTGCCAGTTTAAACCACCAACAATAGATAGTAATCAGAAGGCCTTACTAGACTGGAAAGTTTCTCAGTAGTATCCCTTACCCCAGCTCCTGGGGGAGAGAAGACTTTCTTGTGAGTTGGGTCTCCATTCCTCTTAGAAGGGAGACTCCTATTACAACTATCCCTCTTTTATTTTTAACAAAGGAGGTCTTGATGCAGGGTACAGGTAGTGTTGTTTCTTGATGCAGGCTACAGCTGGTGCTGTTTTGGGACATCCTGCTGTCTCACATTTGCAGCAGAATTCTCTGTAGATGCTGGCAGGGAAGTGAGACTGGTACTGCTCTCATGGAGTAAGGGGAGCTCCTGTGTTTTTTATGCTTCTTCCTAGAGTTTCAGAAGGATCTTGCTTTAGCAAAGGGAGTTACCACAACCTCAGCTCCTGCTGTTCCTGCATAGCTCAAGGCCAGCAGGAGTAATGATTCTGGAATGATGCAGTGACATCAGTGGGAGCACTCAGAGGAGACACAGCCTGGACCACAGGATAAAGACCCTCCAACACTCCATTGTAATAGGCTGTCACAGTACTGAATTGTCCTGGATCTGCATCTGCTCCTCAAAACAATGACTCTGGACTTATTTCTATATTACATAAATAATTACATGGAGTAAATCCATGCCTTCCAGTGGAGTTATTCCTCACTTACCCTCCTTCCACGGAAAATAGAGTTTGACCCAGATAAATGGGTGAAAAAGCCACAAGATTGGCACTAGGTTATCCAACTCCATCATTCCATATGAGATATGGGCTTTTAATAATTACAAAATGCTATGGTTGATTAGCTCTAATTTGATTCCATACTTAAGTCTCTTCTGTGGGAAGCAGAATTTGGGTGGGAAAAAGTGGGAGTAAAGGAGATTTTGTTCTGTGTGGAAGTTCCATCTGTTATGGATGTTCTGTGCTTTATTTTTAATTGCATAAGGACAAGCCCACCCAGGAAGTGACATTTGTAATTAGCCCACCCCAGGACGTTAATTTTTTTTTTAATGCAGAATAAAAACCACAAAACATTAAGAAGGAAGATATAATGGACCCCAAAGAGGTTATTCCATTTAATCTATGTGAAAAAATTAATCTTTTCCCTAGGCAATCTATATTTTCCACTGTTCTCAAACAAACAGGAAATAATATTTCTAGTTTTGCCATATTATTATCATCAGGCAGAAACAATCCTCACAATCCTCAACAATTTACCAGTGAAAAATATATTATTCTAACTTGCATCACACTGTTTTTATGGCAGGTGACTGATGTCAGTATTGAGACACATTGCTTTTTGAGTGACATAACTCAGACTTCGTATATTTATTACACAGAGTTTAGTAAGTGCCATATGGTCTAGGGTGTGGGAGTACAGTGAACTCCTCAGGAGACTACTAAAAAACACATCTGAAAACTGGCTCACAGCTAGGAATTGGGTACTCAGAAGATGTTTGAACAACCAGCCTGCTGCTGGATCTGAAGGAACCCAGTCACAAGCCAGGCCCTTCCTATTCCCCAAAGCTTTGTTTTCCCTTTCCTTCCATGCATATCACCAGAATCACCTGAACCTTCCAAGATGAGGGAAAACATCCTAAGCTGTTTGAATTATGGAAAATTCCTGAGGAATTTTCTTGTGCACACTCTCATGCAGCCACAGGTCATTTTCTCGGTTCCTACCACTCCAGCCCATGAGTGGGAGGAGCTGGAAGCCAAACCAAGCCTGCTTGCTTAGGTTACATTTGCAGAGACTCTTGCACAAATGCCCTTCCATTCCTAGGAGTGTGGGCAGCCTCAGTGGCATAAATGGGATGAAGCACACAAGGTCTGGGAGTTGTATGTGTGTAAAGCAAGAAGGGGAGAGGAATTTTTTCCCACCAAGGCTGTTCCAAATTTTAAAAATACCCAAAACACAACTTACCTCACCTCCATTCATTGGGATTTATTGTGTGCACATATTTGCAAATAGCTCATGTAATTACAGTAAAACTTCGAGCTAATTGTGTTGCTCTGTGTCAATAGTTGCTGACTTCCTAACAGGTTTTCTCTTTCTTTGAAAATTTTGAACTTCAGATCTACATTGCCCACTGAGACAAAGTACATTGTAAAATTAATGAAAAGCTTACATTGTTAACTTGGCAGCATTATCCCTTCTGGATAAAAGCTAGTAAGGCATAGCTCTGTGTCTCAGTTTAGAAACGCAAGCACAAGCTACAAACCTGGCACTTTATGCATTAAAACTTTCTACTACAATGGCACATAGACTTCTAAATATGGGAAAATATTTGGGCCTAAGATTATATGTAGCGACTCTCCTCAGTCTCTTCCCAGGAGAAGGAAGGAGAAGGTTTGATACAATTTTAAATTTTATTTTATCGTGAAGCTTTCCTAGGATCTTCCTAGCATCTTTAAGGACAGTATAGCCCTCTCCAGCAAAAAAAAATTGAATTTTTGATATTTGTATTCTCTGTATAAAAAGATACTTATAATAAGGGCCAAATTCTGGTTTTGTGCAGCAACATCAACCCAGAATAACCCAGCAGAGAGATGTAATCAAATGTTGAAAACTCTCTACTGAGCTTGTTGCAGATACGAAAAGTGGTGACAGTTGAAAGAATTTGGCCAGCAAGATATGTGTTATGAGAGTGTCTCTGCATTTCTTTGCCTTGTTTCTTGGGAGGGAAATTTGCCTGGGATAACCCAACCGGACTGGAGTTATCCCTGTGGCCTTCCCACAGTGTGACAGGGCTCTGAATAAGGCCCCGGAAGCATCAGTGCTCTGCATCCCCCCCCATCCCCATAAGTGTCAGGAGACCCTCTTGCTTCAGCAGCCACAGGAGGAGTAGTAAGCATGAAAAGGATGGGTGGCAGAAGACACTTTGGATGGATCCCTTTGGACAACGGAACATATAATTGCTTCTGCAAATGTAACCTCAGAATGCAAATGTCTGCTCTTCCCAAGAAACCGAAATACGAAAAATTGCCATTTTGCCTGTTAAGGCTGCTTTGGTAGCTAAGAAAAACTTGCTGCCTTATCTAAACTATGTTATGTTATTCTTAGAAGAGGTAGATGTCTTGGGTTGCAATGAAAGATGTAAACAAAAGTATGTATTCTATTACGATCTGTTGCATCCTGTTGGGGAAGCGTTTTTTCGGGACCCAAAA
>VWZU01000396.1:125968-144933 GCA_013397095.1 Sterrhoptilus dennistouni
AAAAAAAAAGCAAACACTGACAGAGCCAGAATATGGCCTGACACCCTGTTGGTCAGGGTCTTGGCCGCAGTCCAAGTAAGTCCTCCTGGAGTGATAGATGTGGTTCTGTCGGAACAGAGATGATCCTGTAGAAGGATGTAGTTTTCCTCTGAAAGTCCAGTGGTGGTGAGATGGATCCATTTTTCCTCTGGGAAGCCATTGGAAACAGACTGTCCTGGTCTTCTGAATCTCAGATTTTTTCCAGGTAGGAATGCTTGGCTCCTCTCACAATGGGATGATGTAATTGTATCAGTCCTGCAGTGAGCCTCGATGGCCCATTAACAGCAGATTTCCCCTGGACGGAGGATGGGTCGTGGAAGAGATAAGAACACTGCCCCACCTGGTTTTAACAGCTGCCCATTAACAGAAGGCACCCGCCTCCTGCCTCCTGGAGTCACAAGGAATGGGTCATAGATGAGAAAAAGCATTTCCCCAACTGGTTTCAACAGATAGTAATAGAATACATACTTTTGTTTACATCTTGCATTGCAACCCAGGACAGTAGCTCACTACTTTATGAGTTACTTAGTAAAAACTTTTAGTCAAATATGCTTGATCTGTGGTCAGAGCAAATGTTTGCATATGGCAGTACTGAAGAGACAATGAAATTTGTGGGTTAGAGGTGAAAACACCAGCCCATTCCAAGACATTAACAGTTTGCACTGCATTTAGAGAAGGTAGGTGAAAACATGTCAAAGGAAGCACTATCTTTTTCCCTTTGCAGTAAGGGGTTAGCAAGTGTAAGAAACCATCTGCACATTTGCTTTCCTGTTTAGGGACAGCCTCCTTATCCTACAGCCTGGAGAGAACCAAAACAGCTGCCCAGCTGCATGAGCCTGTGCACTTAAGGAAGAAACATTTCACAGTTTCCCTTCTGGCCTCCAGTCTTTATCCAAGGGCAACCTTCCCAGCCAGGACATCATAATGGGAGGAGAGGGTTCCCAGCTGATAGCTGTTGTTCTCCACTGCAGCACACTACTGCACACACTACTGCACTATCTGTAGAGATGGCAGCTCTGTGCTAATTAAGGAACTGTGCCAACTAGCTGCATCTGGTCTCTGAGTCAGAGCAGATTATAGAGTGTATTTCAGAGCCTAGTTCCCAGTGTGCATCATTTGGTGTAAGAAGTGGCTTTCTGTTTGATGCCTTCTGTTTCACCTTGTCTGGCCTCACACGCACAAGTGGACAGAGGAACAGAGAGTGAAGCAGCTTCTTTCTCCATTGCCACAGATTTATACCTGGCTTCTACGAGACATTTGTGTTTCCACCTCCCTCACAGGCTCTGACCTGCCCCAGACACACAGCATCGTTGAAAGGCAGACTATGTTTGTTTACATCACTACCACAACCAAGGCAAACAACCTGCTTCTTATTTAAAATATGCAGAAGTCTGATCTCTAAGCTGCATGAGTAGCAGAGGACCTGGGCACTCAGCATCTGCAAAAAAATAATTGATAAGGTTGTTTTATTTTCAGCAGGTGTTCAGCAGTATTTTTGCCAAGTAGTAGCTAAACTGTAAAGAAATACCTTTTGGGGAATGGAATAATGAAATAACATTGTTGCTAGTAATATCTCTTTAGGCTACGTCATACTACTGGTGATGCTAGATTATACTCTCTGATGAAATGATGCTAATGATGTTGAGACTTCCTGCAGTGGAGGATAAAACACTTTTAGATCTTGGTTTCAGTGGAGGCAGAGAATGGATTTAGAAAGTTAAAAGTACGTAAAACTACATACAAGTAACATTGTAAACTGATATGTTGTCCATTTCTAAATGTTTTATACAAAGAAAAACTCACGCTGAAATTCCTGGCATGTGGTATGGTTTAGGCAAATCCTTAGGCATTCAGGCTTTTAAAGTCCACATGAAGTGATGTGAGCACTGGGACACACAAAGGTCTTTTTTTCAGTAAAGATGTGTCAGAGAAACAATTTTCTTTCCTAGAAAACAGATCAGATCTTCTTAAGTTCAAGCCAATGTGGAAGTCTTGTTATTCACATTTAGCTCAGAAACACATTTAGAGCTTACAGCTAATACCTTGATTGAACTCTTGACCCACCATTATAAAATATAGGCTTCCCTCCCATAAAACTTGATGTCTTCTTGATTGATTCTTCAGACAGATTTTCCATCTGGGATTAGACCAAGCTACTGAGACCACAGCTGCCTTTTTCACTGTTCCCATCCAGGCAGCTTGCATTGAGAGTCTGTCTCCCACAGGGGGATTTATTCCCAGCTGGACAGTACTGCAGAAGGCTTCCAGTGACAAAATCCCTTCAGGCAGGCTGAGAACTCAGAGGCTGAAGGCCCTGCTAAGTGCTGTGGTGGCTGAACCACAGAGAAGGTGTCCAGGCACCAGCTTTCCAGCAGTGCCCTGGAAATGGGAGCAGCTGGGTGAGATGCATCTGGCTTAACATCATAGTTGGAAGTATGCTGGCAGGGTGGGGCTGAAGTTAGAAGAGGAAACAGTCTGGGAAACTCTGTCAGGATCCCAACTTTAGCCTGAGTGAAAGGCAGCAGACTGCCAGCTGTGAGCCCCCATAGTCCTCCTCAGGCTTAGCCATTCAGGAATATAAAATTGTCTTTTAACTGCAGCCAATTCCTTCCTCTGGTGTCTTAAGGGAGTGAATGTGACATTTCTCTCAAATAAGGACCGATGATCCTCCAAAGATAATTTCAGTTCACTATAGGCATTTATTTTAACCACTATAGAGGTAGGGCACAAGGCTTACACTGGTCTATTTCTGAAGAGGGAGGATCTTCCATAGGCTCTTAGGGTCTTCAGGATCATTTAGAGATGTTAATAGTTACATAGATTTCATTTACACTGCTAATTCATGCATCCAGTATATATCTGACAGACAAGCAGTGCATGGACTGCATCAGAAAATCTCTTTCTAGCCCTGGCATGATTTTGTCAAGCTACAGGTGAGTCAGTGTGCCAAGGTTATTGCAGGTATAGCTGTCGCTGCTTTGCTGTAGGGCTGGAGAGCCCCACCTTTAGTCCTGTCAGTCAGGAGCCTTTCAATATACAAACTGGTCTTGGAAAAAAAAAATACTTAAAAAAAATATAATTCCACTCAAAATCTATTTCTCTGCTGTGAATTAAATAATTGTTTTTAAAATATACTAAGCCATTAAAAGATTAAGCTTCTTTCTTTAACAATAAAGTAAGGCAACTACACTTTATCTGGAGAACACGAATGCCTAAAGCTGCGGTTTCTTTTTCACTACTCAGCAAGTGGCCATTTAGTCTTAATTGCTACTCACAGTGTAGTCCAATTAAGAATGGCATTAGCAGGCCAAGAACTATTTGTTAATCAGTAAAAGATATGACAGACAGTTCTTGTTTTGCCTGAGGTTTCAATTCACACCTTTGTGTCAAAATCTAACCAGCAGGAACCAACTCTCCAAGCAACACAAGAGTATTATCAAGCTATCAGTTATAAGCAAAATAAATGTACTTGTGTAAATGAGAAGTGCAAAACTTTATAAAATGCTTATTTATATTTGGAAAGGCACATGTTGCTGAACTGATAGAGCCAAGTAACAGTACTGACGTTTGACTTGAGAAATGGCTCCAAGCTTCTTTGAGGTGGAGGTAGCTTGTAGGAAGACATCTTTTATGGGATGGCACTTCAGGGTGCTTGTCTAGACAAAACAGGCAGTCCTTTTCTGCTGGAAGAATATTTTTTCCAGGACAGGAATACAAGGGGAGTTGTGGAATTCCTATGAAAACTTTCTCCTATACTTGAAGGCAGCAATTCAGAAGTCACACTTCTCAATCCAGCTATTTCCTATAGTTACTGACACTTGCAGTGGCAGCTTCAGTAAAGTATGTTCATGCAGTATTTTTTCTCAGAAAAACACTACACTCTGCATGGCTGTTTTGTGGTTATAGTTTCTAATCAATACATGCTTTGGTTGTGCCTCTTTACATGAATGGAATACTTGGAGCTGTTTTTCAGTCTGACATTAAGGTGTTTTATGCCATTTGGTCTGAAGTCACCATATTTGTAATACCAGAGAAGGGAGATAACAAAGTGGGCAGGTAGAAAAGTGCAGAGACTAAAATGCAGTTTATTTCAGGATGTGGAGGAATGTACATATGACATTCATGAACCTGCAGTGGGATCACTTTTGTGGCCCTGCACAAGTGTTAACCATGTCCTTTTCCACAGCAAACTCAATTCACTCTCCCTTGATGGAAGGTGGCAAGGCTAAGCAAGAAGAGGTTCTGCCTATAAGACAGAAATCTTTGTACAGGGACACAACTTAGGAAAATCAGCTTGGACAAAAACAATGCAGGAATGCCTCTCATTGTATAGTTGAAAGGCAACCTTACCCACTGAATTTTATTCAGCTTGACAGTTTTCAGTAATTCTGAGTCTCAGGAAAAACTCATGTTTTCTTGATACATTGCTAATCAAGGCAGACTCTTTATTCCTACAAGAAAAGTGTTTAATTTCATCTACTCTATATTCTTAAAAGAGAACAAGAGGGGATTTTTTTTATCATGAGCATATAGAGTTTCGTAGTTTCATATGTGTGCCCTTGTTATTTTATCTGTTTTCTTTCTCTCTAAGAGAACACTTGTGGGAAGTGTGTGGGGATCAGGATAGGTTCCAGGTACTTGTGAAGGAAACTGATCTGATGGATGGACTTGTCCTCTTCACTGATTGATGGATTCAGCTTATTTTTCAAAGGACTTTTATTCATTGTCTAACAGATAGATCTGAAATTCAGTGTTACAGAAGAAAATACACTGTGTTCTTGTTCTGCAGTACATACATCACTAGTGGAGCCATAATTTAATGACCTTATGCAGGTCATTATTTTTGTCATTAAATGGCAAGTCATTTTCAGACAAACTCTCAATAGAGAGCTCAAGAGCTCAACTTGTCAGTCTAAGGTGAAACTCATGGGTCCTTCTTATATCTAAAGTTAAATTTATAACATTTCTGCTCTCTTTGGTGCAAGAATTCTTTGCACTGATGCCCTGGCCCAGGGTGTTACTTATGCCAACTATATCTGCCCTGGGTTTTTCCATCCCTATTGGTGTGTAGATCTTTACAAAGTAATAAGATATAGAATTAGCTGGCAACTTCATGTATCACGACTATTAGCAGCTTTCCAAAGTTGAAGTTAATGCAATATTCACATGATAATCAACAATGGGATTGAAATTATGAAACAGGTATGGAATAATCCCCACACAATGCATGCTGCAGTCCCATCAAGCAGCCTCACTTTGTAAGCTGCTTTGTGGGATTAATAAACATATCAATCCAGAATCCAGTTCAGGAGTGCTGTAAATCACTGGAAGCACCAGGTGAAATTGTGCAGTTAACAGAAGTTTTGGTGTCAAATTCACTATGGCCAGGACTTCATTCCTGGTCTCAGGAGGAACTTTTTACTGATTTACCTCAAGTAAGAAACCGGTGCTGAGCAGAATCAGGAGGTCCCAGCTGCCTGGGCTGCCTGCAGGTTTCCTCATCCTCTCTAGAGAAATTTGCTGTGCTTCTGCCCATTTTCAAACTCAAATGACAGTCTGTTGCCACATCATTTTTTCTATCTATGGGCCCTTTTCTGCTTAGTTGAAAATGTAATACTGAAAATGTTTCAAAGTGTGGCATGGGATTACCTGCTCAGAATAGACTGACTCCATGATTGTGAAAGATAAGCATCATTTTTATGCTTCTTATAATTGAAAAGTTTATTGTACAGCACATAAAAATTAATGTCTAATGATTTTCAAGTGGAACCTTTTTCAATTAAAATGTTTACAATATGCTCAGGATTTGTTTTCTCTTGGGTTATGATCTCACTGTTCCTGTCTAAGTAATGATTTGCCATGTCTGACGACATTTCCATCCAGAGCATTTTTTTTTTGTACTTTGCACTTTTGTACAAAATACAAAATAAGTACTCTTGTCCTTTTTTTTTTTTTTGTACCTTTTTTTGTACTTTGCACTTGAAAGCCCATTCATATTTCATGGCAAAGGATACAAAAGAACATGGCATTCACCCTTTAGTTCTAAGGACAACAAATGGATCTAACAGTTGCAGGGCTACCACACAGAAAATGGGATTTCTCTTACTACCTCTTACTACACTATCAGCTCTCCTGATGCAGCAAAAAACATAGTTATGGTTTTTCCCTTAATTTTATTCAATTTTGTCTGAGCTCCTGGACACCCAGAAATATGTCTCTAATGAACCACAGATGTGCAGTGCCACCGACCTTAAAACCACTGGGCTTGTTGTATATACCTGATTGCAATATTTTGTATGTCCCTCTCTGGTTCTGTCACATTTGCCATCTAATTTCCTTTCCCATTGTAGCATATATCAGCATCATGCTCAGGGGGTTCAGAACCATTAAAACATTTTTAGAAACTCTTTGCAATACGAGTGTGGGTTTTAGGCATACAGCATGAAAAAGGTTAATGGATTTAAACATTTACAAAGAGAAATCCAAAATAGTTGCACACCTGGTGAATAGGAATGTCTTCCCAGAATGTGCATATCATTTCAATCAGAAATAATACATTGAAATCTCAGACCTTTGCCACTAGGTGGTACACACATTATGTTTCTTAGTTGTGTATGCTCTTGTTTGCATATAAGGCTTGGTCTGAATGCACTCACGACAGTTTTACGTAAATGCCGAAGTCTCCAGGTTGTCCCTGGTAAAGAATTTTGATATGCTTGTTAAATCTCTAATGTAATTGTTGGATACTTAATTATCATATGATCACTCCAGTGGTTTGACAAGCGTGGTTTTTTTTTTCCTTTATTTGGTGTTGCTGGGGTTATATGATCCTTCCAAACTAGAATATACTGGTTCTGCTGCCAGAGAAGGTGGTACCACCTGCCACCTCTATCTCCACCCCTGGCACCCTGTTTCTGCCTGCTGCCTGCCCAGCCATGTGCAGGGAACAGGTCCAAACTGGCACACTGCACAACCATATGATTGCAGGTCCCAACACCAGGGATGTGGTGAAGACCATCTTCTAGGAAAGAGGGATGTGACATTCCTTCTGGTGACAACAAGGACTTCTGCTGAATTCAAGTGACTGCAGTGTGAGATGTGAGATTAAAGATGGTCCAAACCACAGAGGGTCCCACCTTCATCAACTATGCTCATTAGGGCCTCAGTTCAACAAAATTCCTAAGGACATAACAAATTTTAAGTATCTTGACTTCAATCAAGAGTCTAATGTGCTTAAAATGAGGTGGGTGCTAAAGCAATTGAGGGATGAAACCATACAACCTATTGCAGTTACCCCAGAAATCAGCTGCAAAATGTCCATTGATTTAACTAGGCAGAGCTGTGCTGTCAGTCTGCACCAAAATCACAGAATCCCAGTGTCTCTCTGGCCATGGCCCCCTGGATCAAACTGAGAACACATGTTCCTCTTCACCTCCTCACCCTGGCACCTGGGCAGTGGTGCTGCATGGGTGCCTGGGGGCTTACCCAGCCACTTCAGGGACTCAGGAGCTGAGATGAAGCATGCTGGCCCTGAATGTAAGAGTTAGCTTCTATATCTGGTCCAAAAGCCTTTAGCAAGACTTCTCTAAAATCATCACAAATTTTCAGCTGTGAAAACACTTAGGGTTGAGCCCAGAGCAGTGCTCAGGGTTTAGAGGTTTTCATTCCCCTGCTGTAATTCTAGCAGAGATTGATTTTTCAATTTATTCTCTAAGTAAATATGAAATCTTTTAAGTAATGTGTCAGAAATAATTATTAAAAAAACTTATTTCTATCCCTGCAGAATACACTGAGCTATTGAAGATTGTAATAGTGCTGAATTTCTATCAGGAGAGATGAGTAGTGTGTTTCAGTAGAAGGTGTACTGTGAGATCAAATCACTCACCTGCACTCACACTTGGTGTGTGGAAATGTCATTGCAAGCATCAGCAATGACAGCTGCTTCTCAACTGGGAAAAGTTGCTGAAACACAGATTTTATTATATTGTGCTATGGGATTTAGGTTTTGATTATAAGCCTGACTTTGACTTCAGTTGATTTGTTAAGCCAAACTCAGGTAATGGATAAGGAATCTTTAGGCCAATATTCAACAACAGATATTATCATATTCAGCTATATTTAAGGGAGAAAGATAATTGTGTCCTGTAATACAGAAGTTAGTCAGGCAGTTCTCCTGCCTGGCCTTCTACCTGGTATGTACAAACCTTCTTTCTCCATAGACTTCTCTGAGTATGTGGAAAAGGACCCCAAGGCAACCAAGGTCTTTTCTCCTTGGAAAAACTTTGACTAAAAATAAATGAGCCAGAGATTCAATGTTGTTGTTCTTATCCTTCAAGTTTGGGTCAATATTTTTACCTGATAGCCATATATAACTGGTATCTTATAGTTTTGGAAGTTTACTGTTAATATTATGTTCCTGCAGAAATTTATTTCCCTCTCATACCCAGCAACCCTCATCTGTGTCTCTAGCCTTTCCTTCTGTCTGCCTACAGTGGGGTTTGGCCTGCAAGAACTGATAATTCTATTCTTTTTCTGAAGTGGGAGGCTGTGCTCCCTATCTGGGTTGTATGAGCACTGGGTTTTATGAAAAGCAAAAGGGCACCCAAGAGTGCAAAGAGTGGAGATGCTGGTCCACATGTGAGCTGCTGTGTGCTGTTCAGGGAAATCTAGCATGGAAATGAATTTGGGCTTTAAATCTCTTTAGATAACATGCTGACCTCTTTTGTAGCTGCAATGAAGGTGTTGGCAGCAAGACTTTATTCTTACCTCTCACTCTTACTAACAAATGCAAATTTGTTACTACCTGTTGTGTGCCAAATAAAATGATTTAGGAAACAAAATACTATTATAAGTCTTCCATCTCTGTTGATGTAAAATGAGATGCTAATGGAATACAAAAGTGTGCTGTGAGAACTATACATATCTATAAATGTCTTACATATTTCTGCAAAAATTCACAGATGTTATAGAATGCAAATATCTGCATGATCCGCTCCATTGCTAATAGTTCCTTAAGTATTATAGTTAAAAGTTGTCAGATGTGTTCTAGAATATAATTTATATAGAGAAATACAATATGATGATTCAGTGTCCTTCAACAATATATTTCATGCCAAAGTTTCACAATCTATTAAGCCAAAGACATTTACTGAGAATTGACTTCAATCCTTAGGAAGTTGAATGTAGCTTTGGTGGGATTAATGGCTTAAAGTTAATTGTTTTTGCTAATGTTCTATTTGAAATGTCCTGCTCAGCAAAGGTAACGTGACATTTTGCTCACTAGGGATGTCAAGCCAAACTCACTGCTGACATAGGCAGGTGTAACCTCATTGACTTAATTAGAAGCTGCACCTACTGATGTCAGTGAATTTGGTATCTTACCCTTTTGCAGAGAAGAGGAAAATGTAAAGGTTGGTGCTTAGAAACCTGGAGGTAGAGCACAGAGGACAAAAGAAAGAGGAAATACCAGTTTTTGAAATTACTTGGCCAGTTACTCTAGAAAATTAACTAGTAAAAGCAGCCAAAGCTGACTTTGCCCTCTCTAGGAAGGACTGTGTGTTAAATCTTGCTGAATTAATGGTATGGCAATAATCTGAGGTTTTAATAACCACTTGAAAGAAACAAGTATATAATTGTTTCTGGAGCAAAGAATAACCATTGCCCTTTTGCGAGGAAGAAACCTGCTAGTTTGAAAGAAAATAAATACAGTGAAAAAAGGCTGATGACCTGGAGGAGGAGTGAGTGGCTCATTTATAAGTGCATATTAGCCCTGAAAGGCTGGAAGAGATAATGGAGGAGTGGAAGACAATTAAGGAGGTGCCTGGTCACTTATCCCTACCAGACAAAGACAGTGTCCCCAGGAGGTGCCAGGAGGTCCCTCCTCAGCCACTGCAGTGGGAGTTCCCTTGTGCAGAACAGAGCTACAGGTTCTGATTGCTTCCAGTGGAAAATTTGCTACACATTGCATGTGTAGGACTCAGATTCTTAAGGATGGACTTGATTTCTATTTTTTTATGCTACATTTTCTTTCCTTCAGGGGACTTTGAGGCCTCTCATTACAGCATTATAACTTTGTTCAGGAAAGGAAATCTGAAGGGTGGATCCATGGTCACTCTAAGTCCACATTAGATGCACAGTGAAGGAAAGAGAGAGATAATCCTTTGAAGAGAAACAGATGGATCATATAAATTTCATTTGATGATGGGGACCATACCTTCCCAGGAAAAATCTGCAGACCTTACCAAAGCTGTGGATGTGGTCAGAGAGGATGTGGCCTCACCTCAAGTCCTGTGGGGTTTTGGGCACCTCAGTGTAAAAAGGACATAAACCTATGTGAGTGTCCAAAGAAGGGCCAAAAATATGGTGAAGAAGTGAAGCTGTATGAAGAGTGGCTGAGGGTCACTTCAGCCTGGTGAAGAGGAGACTGAGGGGAGACATCATTGCAAATGACAACTTCCTCGTGAGGGAAAGAGGAGGGGCAGGCACTGATCACTTTTATGACCAGTGACAGGATCCCAAAAAATGGCATGAAACTCAGTCAGGGGAGGTTCAGCTCAGATATCAGGAAAAGGTTCTTCATTAGAGGGTAGTGTGGCACTGGAAGTGGCCACAACACAGTGATCCTCTAGCCTTAGTTTTCCATCAGCAAACCCCACGGGTCTCCAGCAAGATTCAGATAGTTGATAAGGATTGTCCTGGAAGAACATTGTGCTGCATGCAATCTGTGGCAATGTGGTTTCTTGATCCTGACTCCACTCCTGGCCCACAACCTGGCAAATCTGATCTTGGAAGTAGTGCTATTGGAACCATTGATGTCAACTGGTCTGAAGTTTATCACTTGTCATGGGATGTCTGAAATGTTTCCTAAAATTTTGACTACTCGCAGCAGGTGAAAAGCTCAAGCAGAAAAGGTGAAAAAAACTTTGAGAATACAGAAACAAAAAATAAAACCCAGAGAATTGTGAAAAAAAAAAAAAAAAAATTGGGTGTATTTGGGAGAGATTAATAAAAGGATTATTGCCCNCAGAAAAAAAAAATAAAACCCAGAGAATGGGGAAAAAAAAAAAAAAAAAAAATTGTGTGTATTTGGGAGAGATTAATCAAAGGATTATTGCCCTTACCCTGGCCCTTGAAGGGACATTCACAATATTTGACAAAATGTGTATTTTCATCCTCAACCCACCACCTTCCTCTTCCCCATGATCTGTGGGAAGAAAACGAAAGGATGGAGAGTTACCATGGGGCAGAGGTGAGGCTTGCCCTGCCTTGTGCAGAGCATGCTCCTGGATGAGGTAATACCCCAAGTTTTTTAATCCATGTTTGAGTTCCTGATACATGTGGCACTGCACACAATTCAGGAACTAGATATTGACTTTAGTCCAGGGATGCTATTGCCAATGCAATTGGCTTTGAATGTAATTTCAAAGCTTGCTAACTGGCTTTGTTTTCAGCCCACAAGCATTCCTATGATTAAGGGACTGTGCTCAAAAGTTATATAAAAAATGTATTTTCTTGGAAAGATTAGACAATTCATTAAGATGAAATCCATGAAAGCTGAGAACACTCTTCCAGTAATTCATATAGGTGGGAAGAAGAAGGGAAGAGACAGATTCTATAAAAATAATTAGATTTTGAAGTATTTTCTGAGTGGGAAGTAATTTTTTTGTGCAATAAGAAACAAGCTAACACAATATCTTGCCCTTTAGTCTTGGTCATGCTGACATTCATATATCATCATTGTAACCCTTTCAAATGCCTTACTGAGTCAAGAATTCCACATTTAGAATGCAAGTATGATTTTTATTGGGTGATCTCTTATTGGGTGACTGTGCCCGAAGTTTCAAAGTTCTCTGAACTTCGCTCCAACACGAACGCCTTTCCATAAAATAGGCAACAAGATAAGATGGTCTGACGTAGTTTTCTCCAGTCAGAAATGCCATTTCCTGGTTTATATAAGACTTTGATATTTTATAGGTTGTTAGGGTATTGAAAATTTTATGAACAGAGGAAATCTGCAAATGAATTATTCTTCTAAACTATCCAGGAAGTGTATATTAACTGGTCAGAGTCTTATCTTGGACTTGGTGCACAGGAAAATTTAGGTGTTAGATGCCTAGTAATGCACTCAGTACAGAAGAAACTCAATTTACCATGAAAACAGCAAGTTACTTGAACTAAATAATAATGTTTGACCATTCGATTTTAATTCTAGTTGTCTGCATGTACAGGATAAATGTGAAGTGGTGAATATTCTTTATGCTAGTCTGCAGTATGTATCAATGCATTATATTATTGATGCCTTAAGTTTTAGCTTTTGTGTTTTTCAGATTCTGTGCTGCCAAGGGATGCAGTTCTGAACCTCATATCAGTCAGCTCTCTTCACAGAGTAGGTAGACAAAACAAATCCTTTTCCAGATGGAGACCAAGGACAACCATTACAAGTTTTCAGGCCCAAAAGTATAAACTTCAGTGCACTGAAGAGAGAAAACAAGAAGGATGGGACTTCATAATCTGAAGCTGTAATTGGACAATTAAATCTAATATGCAAATGAACCAAAACCTATAAAAGTGTGAGACCTTGTGACTGCTCATCCATTTTGTGACCATTTTGATTCCACCTTGGATGTAGCCCTGGTCAGGCTCTTGTGCTGCCCAAGGTGTATCCTTAAAGACCTACTCTATTCTCTAGCTCTGTTTGGTCTCTGTTCCAGGTCAGCCTTCCCAAGGCATCATTATGATTATTATGTTTATATTCCAGGAAGACACTATAGGAATTACCAGAATAGAAGGAGAGACTGTTACAGTCATGTGACCTTATAATTGTACAAAGCTGTGCATGGAACTGAATGATGTTCTCCTAAGAGCTCAATATAAAAGCTTTGTTATTTGCTCAAGAATAGAGGTTTTCTTTTTATTTACAATTTACCTGAGTTTTATTAATGCTTCCAGATGTATTTTGGTGAAAGTCAAGATAAGTTCAGCCATCAAAAAAAACAGTTTACAAACTAAGCCTAGAGATGTGTATGACTGAGGAAGACGTATAGCAGTGAAGATCAGAGACGCAAAGAGAAGTTGGCAAGAGGGAAAAGAGGGGGTTTTTTGTGCTGTAAAAAATGCTTGTTAGTTATTCCACAGCTACATGACAAAGAGGTGCATTTTTTTTAGAAACTCACTTTATGATTTTGGAAACAGGTTTAAATAAATTCATAAAGGAAGCTTCTAGAATGGATTTTAGCATCTCCTGTACCACCTCTCACCAATTTAAGTCTTGGCAAGGGAGACAGAAAAGAGATGAAAATTAAGTACTGTTTATCATCCCAGGCTAGTAACTTATGTAGAAAGTTCTATCCTTTTTATCCACAAATATCTCCCCCATTCAATACAACTGGAATTTTTCACAGTCTTCATGAAGTGCCTTTGATACTCCCAAGACTGTTTCTAATTTTCCAAGACTGCTGACATCCCATGAGGTCAGCTCTGCATCTCCCCTTCTCCTCACCCACAGGTGCTGGGTCAGGCAGCTCTTCTCCCCTGCCAGCTGCTGTCAGGGTTCAGTGCTGTGCTGGATCGCACAGCACTGCAAATGGTAGAGGTTTTTAATCTGAATATGGCCTAAATATTTATTTATAACATCTATACTTGCTAAGAGGCTCCTTTGGGCATGCTGACTATATGGAGGTTTTTATAGCCACATACATTGTGGTGTAAGAGAGACTGTCACAGTGATATTCAATGTGAGCTGTCATTTCAGAAGGTAGAAGTGCTGTCTTGCAAGATAGGCTTTGCAACAGTGCATTATTTATTAATTAGTTAGTAGTATATTATTTATTAGAATTTGGTTCTGTCATCCTTTGTTCATAATCTTTAATTTAGGGTGTGGGTTTTGGTTTGCTAATTTCACAGCACCAATAAAATTCTGAGTTTTTAAATTTGGAAATTCATGTGTTAGAAACTGTGACCTCTGTGCAGAGAGAAAGCTGGGGTGCACAACTACATTGTGCTGAAGCCTGAAACTGGAATATGCAGCTACATCAACTTCAAAACAGACAATAAAAGCCTATAGTATCCCACACTGAATTACAGAGGACAGGACCATGGTCAGTGAAAACAATAGATCAGATCCTAAAAGCAACAGTACAGAAGCATAAATACTCTAATTTACTAATTAGCTCTGCCCTGCCATGTTGATAGTTTTATGTTTCTTTGGAGGTAGCTCAGATATTTCTGGCTTAATGTTTTCTTCTGCACTCCTTCTGCAGGACAGGCCCTTGGCCTGTGAGAGAACACAGCATGGCCTGAGGGCCTGGAGTGACCATGAAAATGTTCTTTACACAATGACCAGACATAACCAAATCACCGTACATAATATGTGTGTTCATATGGGCACTAATGCCAAAAGGATTTTTGCTTTTTATACAATTTTCATACCTTCATAGCTCTGTAAACTACTACTATATAGTTATATATCTCCTTCATTAATTCTAGTATGTTTCCTATCCTTTCTCTTAGATTTTAGAACAATAAGCTAACATCCTAAACACATTCCTCAAATATTGTATAGTCTTATTGTATGGAAGAGGACCTAGAAGAAGAACATTTTTTTTTTCCCAACCAGAATCTAAGAAGTCATAACAAAAAGCTGGGCAAAAAAGCCCTTGGACCAACTCCAAGAGTTTGACCCATGCCTGGGTTACTCGGGCAACTGAATCTCCTACTGGGTGTACCTGTTAGATATCCTAATTAATCAACCTTATAAAATTGTGGAAATCAGGTGCTGGATGTGGTCCAGGTGTCCATCACTACCAGGACACCTGGAAGCTTCAGAAAAAAAGGTCTGTTTTTTGCTTTACTATTCTAACGCTGTTGCAAGGGAGTTTTTTCTCTTTTGATTATAGGCAAAAACACAACAGAGCAAATATTCTTCTAAACCACCAGCACCTGGTCTTCTCAGCCCCATAGGTACATTTAAAGGAATTACATCTTTAAAGTCTACTCTGGAATATTTTGCTAAGAGTAAGCTGAAGTTCTGCTTTCCAGGATCCAAGAGCTGCCTCTGCACATCAGGGTTTGCTCTGCAAATCTCCTGTGCAGTTTCTGTGGCTGTTGGCATAGCTGCAATCCCAGCAGTAAGCCAGCCTGTGAAGTCACATCCACAGTCCACATTCACAGTTCACATCCAAATCCCTGTTTGGGCGATACTGTTTACATACAAGGCCATAACAGGACAAGGGAAAAGGAAGAGTGGAAAACTGGATTGGAATTGCCCCAAATGGTTTGTTTCTAGTGTTCCAGAGACATTTTAATCATTATTTTGCAGTCAAATCCCTCTGTTTCAGCAATCCCATTTTTGGTGTCCCTTGGCATTCCTATTCTCTTCAAGATATGGGATTCCAAAAAAAGACAAATGTCTGCTTCCCTCTTATTAACAAGCTACCAGCCATCTGTTGGAGTGATTAACTTCTGGAGAACCATGCATTTTTAATTGTTTTGAGGCTTGGATGTAATTTGTTTCCAGATATATTTTTTTACTATTCATTTCCCAAGCAATGAACTACAGTGGTGGTGATGATGTATTGGGAATATCGATACTGTGAATACTGTTTATTAATTTATGAAAGCAATAAAATACCTAAAGTCACATCTGCATCCACCCTCAAAATTTAAGTGGTATAGGATGGCCATCTGTGTCCTGGGGTACATCAGGCACAGCTTGGCTAGCCAGGCAAGGGAGGGGATTGTCCCTCTGTGCTCTGCACTGAGGCAGCTTCAGCACGAGTCCTGGGGACAGTTTTGGGTGCCACAATATAAAAAAGACATAAAGCCATTGGAAAGTGTCCAAAGGAGGGCATGAGGATGGTGAAGGGCCTTGAGATGAGGCTCTGTGAGAAGTGGCTGAGGTCACTTGGTCTGTTCAGCCAGGAGACTGAGGGGAGACCTCACTGAGCTCTTTGACATCCCCCTGAGATGAGCAAGCAGAGGGGCAGGTACCAATCTCTTTACTCTCATGAGCAGTGGCAGGACTTCAGGAAATGGTCTGAATGACCAGGAGAGGTTTAGGCTGGATATCCAGAAAGCAGCTTCTTGCTCAGAGGCTGTCTGGATACTGGTACAGGCTCCTCAGGGATGTGGTCACAGCACCAAGCCTGATAGAGTTCAAGGCATAGGTGTGACTCTTGGGGTGTTCTGCACAGGGACAGGAGTTGGATTTTGATTGTCCTTGTGGATTCCTTCCAACTCAGCGTATTCTGTGATTCTATGGTTCTATGATTCTCTGTATTGTTGTTCTCTGGTGCTTAACATCTATTTTTGTGCACAGAATTAATTAAGAATGTCTGTCTAGATTATTAAACTTTATATTAATTATAAATTATTCATTTTCTAAAGTTCTGCTAGTATTTTATATGTTTAAAAGAATATTTCAGAGCATAATGAGAAAAAAGAAAACAGTAACTGGTTAAAAAAACCCACCAGCCTAATCTCAGTTAAATGCTGCTATTCATGAAGTTCCAACACTGTTCATGGCAGTTGTAATAAATCACAGTGGAAACTGTTGGCTGGATCTGTATCCTGTGATTCTTCATGTAAAAGCACCTACTTCTGTGCTGCATGAGAGAAAATAGCAGGTACAGAAAGATGTGCAAAGTCATAAAAACCACTAAGATAGAAACTCTACATGGGCTTTTTTGTATTAACACAAAGTCTTTGGGTCAAAAATGGCAAGGGTAATTAAGATTTTAGTTTTTATCCTGTCATTTGGATTCTTACTTACTAATGTAGGCTGCAGTTTGCAGTTTAGCTGTGCTGCTGAAATTTTAGAATCATTGGGCAGAAGACCTCAGGTTTTCTTCTCATTCATGAATGGGGAGAATCAGGTTACAAGAGGCTCACTCAGTTTGGTTTAGATTATGCAGACTAAAGAACAGAAAATTGATCTAATTTTATATGCACTAGGCTTGGCAGGATCTGTGAACCACTTTATGATATTGGCTCATCTCTAGCTGGAGAACTGACTCTCATTTAGAGTAGGCAGCTTTTCAGGTTTTTTCCTCTTTGTTTCTAGATGATTATTAGAGCCTTAAATGGGAACCCCATGCATTTTCAAAATTACATCTCTTCAGTGCTTCTCTAGTATACAGTAGAACAGACTATTTCAATTGGAAGTGGCATAAAACATAATCCAGTTCAACTGTCCAACCACTTCAGGGCTGACCAAAAACTACAGCATGTTATTAAGGGCATTATCCAAATGCCTCTTAAACACTGACAAGCTGGGAGCATCAACCACCTCCCCAGGAAACTGTTGTAGTATTTGACCACTCTCTTGGTAAACAAATACTTCCTAAACCTCCCATGGCACAGCTCTGAACCATTCCTCTGTGTCTCATCACTGGATACCCAGAGAGGAGATCACCTCTCCTCTCAAGAAGCCACAGAGAGCAATGAGGTCCCCCCCTCAGCCTCATTCTCTCCAAACTAGACAAGACCAGTGTCCTCAGACCCTTCTCACAGGACATTCCTCCAAGCCCTTTCACTAGTTTTGTTCCCCTCCTCTGGGTATTTTCACCTCATTAGAGTCCTTGAACTTCAGGTGAACACAGGACTCTGCACTGGAGTAGTATCAGTTTAGTGCAAATGGAGGCTGGAAGGCGAACACGCCTTGCAGGGCTCAGTCCCTCATTTTAGGGGATGCAGATTATTAAAGCGAGAAATATTGAGCCCCATCCCCATGTCATGATAAATGTTGAAAGTTAAATTCTGCCAGCAGCTGCCAATGGTTGTGCATTTTGCTCTTTTCCTCTTCTGACTTTTACTCTGGGTGCAGAAAAAGCAGCTGCCAGTACAGGCACTTAATGTCTCCGGGCACCATCACATGTACAATAAATGCTGTACAGGTGATTTGTGACTCAAGAAGACACTGAAGGACAGAAGACTTGGTGACTCATGTCAAATGTGATGGCCAGCAGCCATTGTGGGCTGGAACAAGCTGGAGTGCTGTGCTGGTTAGGGTAAGATGTACAGCCCTTGGCTGGAGAGGGAGGTTGCATGAACCTAATTCTATCCTATTTCTGAGGAAAAGCTGAAGTAATTTCTTTGCCTCTGGTGTATTACCTCTTCAGAGATCCCCTTGGAGGTGACTCACTCCTGCCTTTGCATCAGAGGTTATTGTTTGAAGCAATGACATACCTATATAAAGGAAAGCAAAGTTACAGCCAGGGTCACTCTACCTCAACTTACTTAATAGGAGTCTAATTGAACTGAGCACTTTCTATAGCATCAATTTCCCCAACTTTTTATCCAAGGACTACACTGGGTACTTTTGGTTCTTCCTGCCTTTACAAGGTCTGTTATCTGCCAGTGTGGCTCTGAGAAAATACTTGAACAAGAAAGAACATGAGTTCATAGAGTCACTGATACATCCTGTCATGGAAGGGATCCACAAGTGTCATCGATGTTCAACACCCGGCCCTACACAGGACAGCCCTGAAAATCATAGCATGTGCATGAGCATTGTCCAAAACCTTGAACTCCAGCAGATTTGGTGCTGTGACCACCCCACTCCCTGGGGAGCCTGTTCCAGTGCTCTGCCACCCTCTGGATGGTTTTTCTTTTCCTGATGTCCAACCTAAACCTCCCTGGCAGCACTTCAGGCTGTTCCCTCAGCTGCATCACTTGTCACCACAGAGCAGAGATCAGTGTTTGCCCCACTTCTTCCCCTCATGAGGAAGCTGTGGCTGCAATGGGGACTCCCCTCAGTCCCCTCCAGGCTGAACAGTGACCTTGGCCAGTCCTCATGAGGCTTCCCCTCAAGGCCCTTCACCATCTCCATGCCCTCCCCTGGACACTCTCTAGTTCTGTCCCTGTTACACTGTGGCACCCAGAACTGCCCCCAGAACTTCAAGGTGAGGCCGCCCCAGAGCAGAGCAGAG
>VWZU01000396.1:145267-172266 GCA_013397095.1 Sterrhoptilus dennistouni
AAGAGCACAGGGCCAAGGATGGAGCCCTGAGGAACCCCCCAGTGACAGGTCCCCACTCTGATATCACCCCACTCACTGTCACCCTTTGTGCCTGACCCATGACCCAGCTGCTCTCCCATCACACAGTGTGTTTATCCAGCTGAGTGCTGGACATTCTGTGAGAGACAGTACCAAAACTTTACTGAAATCCAAAAGGATTACATCAACTGCCTTCCTTTGATCAGCCAAGTGGATTACTTCATCATAAGAGGAAATTAGGTTTGACAAGGAAGAGTTCCTCTCATGAAGCTGTGCTGGCTGTGACCAAAATCACTGGCTGTGACTTTGTTTTTCTTCAGGTGTTATTTCAACAGCCCTGAAAATAATTGTCTCCATAATTTTACCAGTCACTGACATGAGGCTGACAGGCCTATAGTTTCCAAGGAATGTACTTAGAAAAGGCAGTGAGATATCTGAGTATCAAACACATGTTTTCAATCAGTGCATAGAGCAGGTGCAGTCTGTCCAGCAGACTGTCAATGCAATTTCAGGAAACTGATTGCAGTCCATGCACATCTAGTGCCATAGGACTGGAGCTATAGCGGGTAGCCATGTGAAATGAACATAGCAGGATGAAGTGACCCATGGCCCAGGGTTGGAAACACAGGCCAGTGAGTTTCTGGGGCAGCCCAGTGAATCTCAGCCCAAAAGACCGATCTCGTGTAATAGAAGGATACTTCTGTAGCAGTGTGTCCTGCATTGTGTCCCTGCATCCATCTCTCTAGTGGTATGACAAGGAAGACATTCCTGTACCCGTCAAAGAGACACAGAAGACCTACCTGTGCACACCAATCTTGCCATTTGGAAAACATCTGAGTGTCATATCCCAGAGAGTCTTGTCTTGCCATATCTGTTTATGACCAATCACTGATGACAGGTTTTGTCCAGCCATCCAAGCTCTGGTCTGTCACAGCCCATCCCAGGTTGTGTCCCAACTCTCAGCAGCCCTAGATGGATGCCAGTGTCAGATACTAGAGATGATGCATGGTCAAGCTAGAAATGGTACTTGGCAGGACACTGCAGTTGGGAACAACTCAGTGGCTGGGAAAAAGAACAAGTTCTGGCACTGAGTTTCAAGCCTGAGCAATGATTGCAAGATCAGGCCCTCAACAGGCAAAGTGAGGCCATGAGAAGACTGGAAAAAACATCTGTAATGAAGTATAATTATTACAGTTAATAATCAAACTTAGCTACAGAGGAACTGCAAGCATTAATTCCTTCTTTTGTTTTAGAGGCTGTGTTTCTTCACTGCTCTGACCCTTGCTGTCCAACCAGAGATACTTTGAGACCACATCTTTCCAGATGCCCTTTGGGAGATATTATTCTGCAGGGATCAGCAGGAGAGGCCATTTCTTACAGCCCCTTGCCCTATTCCACATTCCATTAAGCCTCCTTGGTTCGTTTTTTAAGACCTGCTGGCATCACATTTTATCTCCTGTCAGCCTACAGCAAGGCTGTAGCACAGGAACTGTGAACTTGTCCAGCAAGGTCAGGAACCCCATGCCCTTCCTCTCCACTTAGCACATGCTATGTGAAATTACTCCTTTAATTCCTATTCTTGCACTGACATGAGTCCCATATTTATATAATTTCCCTCCAGAATAATATGCTTGTTCTGCCTGCTCCTCTGAGCAAAGATTTGTGCATGCAGGAGGGAGGGGCTGGAGCTCTGTTTCATGTGACCTCCATGGAGGTAGTCCTAATCACAGCTCTGCAGCTGTGGAAAAGCAGGGAAGAGACAACTTGTGAAAGAAACATCCCTCTTTAAAGATGTCAGCTCTCTGAAGAAATCTCTAAAATTCTTTAATGGTTTAATTTTAATATGTGTGTTTACAAAATCTTGGTTTCAGTTAGGGAATCCAGGGATATTTTCTAATGACTTCTCTAGCTTTAAAAAGAAAAGTTCAGGGATAGCCATGCAATTAACTGTGGCAACACGTGTGGCTTACACGTGTTTGTATAGCATCAAAAACCTGCTATGGAAAAAGTTAAATTTCTACCTGAAGGAGAGTGTTTCTACAGATGACTTATTCAAATGTGCATATAAATTGTTTTGACAGGTTTTGCAGGAAGCAATAGAGGTACATCACTATTGAAGTAGCTTCGGGTACCACAAATCTATGCACATGTAACTGAACTACCTGATGTGTCTGGGACCAAAAACAAAAGGCTGACAAAAATGAGCCTTACGTGATGGAACAGATTTACACTGAATTTGATCTCTCCACATTCAGTAGTGCTGAATTCACCATGCTGCACAAAAGAAACTCCCAGCTATTACAGGAAGGGGAGCAAGAGCAACATGTATTAGCAGGAGTTGCTTTTCCAGCCGTGCCTTCCTCTGTCCAGACCATTCCACACTGTGAGAGCAAGGCGGCCTGTTCCCATTTAGAGCAAACAAAGTGTAAATCCCCTAAAAGCTGCTCTGCTTTACTCTGAAATGGTTTCAGTGTTGAAGTTTGGTGTAGTTGATAGTTGACATCTCCCCTCCACCACCATGACAGCCGTGGGGATCTTCAGTGTGTTGCAGGGTTTACCCCCTGTGGTTCAGGGGAGCACCCAATGGATGCCTGGAGACTAGAAACCCTCAGCTCATGACTGTGGCAAAGTGCACTTCTGGCTACTGTTTTTGGTTACCAGTGCCTATCCCTACCTTTCTGCCTAAAGGCTACGCTGATATTTAAATCTACTTTTTTGTGTTTCATTTAATCTGCCTCCACAGACCTGGAATCTGGCACAACTGGATGAGGAGCTGCCTTGTTCAGTCAGACTCAAGGTTCCTCTCATCTCAGAGTCCACTTTATAATTATGGTTGATACCAGGTTTTCAAGAGAGGTAACAGGAACCTTTTACCTTTAGGATCTGTATTTGAGACAGGAGATCCTGCTCACTGGCAGTCAGACTTGGAAGGCATGGTTCAAAAATGTATTTGTCAGCAGTAGTTGTAGCCACTCTGGATAGTCTAATGTCCATATGCTACCAAATCTCACTTTGAACTATATTTTGTGATTCTACATTTTCTCTGTCACTGACACAGGAGTCTGTAAGCATTGGCCTTCCTATTTTCTCCATTGCTCCATTCCTGCACTTACCAGGACTAGTAGGACCTGAAAATGTACTGGATTTTTCAGAACAGATCCAAAGCCAGCAAGTGTGTATGTGTGTGTCGGTATAAATTTCAGCTCCAGTTTAAAAAATAACCCACAAATGCCATTCACAACATTGTGGACTGTCAATGACTCACCACACTGCTCTGAGGGAAAGAAATGGAAGAACAGTGCTTGTTCCCTTCTGCTACCAAGTCTGTACCTTTGCCCATGAGGAGAAGCCCAGTCAGCTCCTGACACCAGCTCTTAGTTGAGGCAAACCACTGTGAACCCTTTGCTAGACATCTGGAAAAACCCATCCAGACACCTTGCTGCTTGTTTGTATCTGCACAAACAGGAGGAAGGCTTGTGCTCCCTGCCTTCCCAGCCTTCCTTCGCAGTGGGGAGGAGAGAGGGAAAAGGAAGGCAGAGGGAGCATAGGAAGCAATTACATGTGTTCAGCTGAAGCAGATAATTTACTCATCTTCTGATTCAGTGCTGCAGGCCTGTTGTGCAGTTTCCTCCCCCTTTCCATTAATTGAGGGCTAAAACCAGAACTGCTGTTTCAATGAGCAAATTACTGAGTTGCTCACATGTGACAAGTGCTTGCCTTTCCGTGCTTTCATTTTTCCCTGCTGGAGCTCCTGCTGCAGCACATACCCTTGGGACATCTTGTTGGTGCTGCACCTGCCCAAGAGCCTGAGGACTATGCTGCATCTATTATTATTTCATAACTTGCAGTGAAAATTGTGAATTGTCCCTCTGCAAGTGCATGCATGGCATGCCACACAGAAAATCAAATTGCTGAAAGAGTGCCTGCTGCAAGTGGCACTGTGAGCCTGGGTATTCCCACCCAAAGGGAAGGAAAGGTACCATCCTCTGCAGTCACAATTTGGGGCAAAGCCAAACATTTTGGCTTGATCTGTGTGTCTCAAGGCACTCTAAGCATTGGGTCCTGATGGTAAAATTAATTAATTGGGGCTTTGACTGACCTACTGGCCTCAACAGTGATATCAGTTGTGGTTAAGGTCTCCCATAGTGAGATCCTTCCCACCTCTGCTCCTTCTCTCTTGTATAAAGCCAAAACAGTTGTGCCTTTTTGTGTCACAGCCAAGAAAAATAACTACAAACCTGGTGTGGTTCAGAGTGCAAAGTGACAGTGGGGCAAGATTTCCCATGGCTGCACCTTCATCCTCACTGGGCTGCTCTCAGCTGCCCCATAGCTCCTTCCTGAAAGCAGGATGAGCACACCGGGAAAACACTGTCATCACTTTAGTCACAGGGTGCATTCAGATAGGATGGTAAATGTTTTAGAGCTGGAAAGACAGAGCATTTTAGGACAGAGAGAGAAAGTGTGAGAAATGGTTTAATGGGCTGCCAACTGCTGAATCACAGCTGTGGATGTGCCTGCTAAAAGCTTCTGGAGGTGTTCTATGGGAAGCCTGTGGGTGCCCAGTACATATGTAAGGACACATGTGGACAGGCAGACACTCACATGCACTCAGACCAGCCTGGCCACAGCCCATCTATGTGTCCTGCTGAGCCTTTCAGAGCTGGCAGTGTGGGAAGAGAGAGAGCATGGCTGTGCTTTATAGCAAAGTCCAAAGAACAGGGTTTCTCTGTAGGAGCACCAGGGAACATCATCTCCCAAGGAAAGCAAGCTCCTCATTGCACAGTGTGAAAAGGCATTTGGGAACAGACAGTTCTGCACTCTGCAATCTTCTCAGGGCACTTACCAGGTGTTTTCATCAGGGGAACTGGTCCCTGTGTGCTTGTCCAAATGTCATTTTCCCTCAGTCATGCAACATGCAGTGCAACATCAGCCACCCTTCAAGTCCAAGAAGGTGGCATTCCAGTGCTCCTTCACTGTCTGGCTTTGGTTTGACAGGTGCCATGGAAAGGTAAGCTCCCATTGTAATGACAGTGAATAGTAGATGCTAACTTTGCATGGCAGGAATTTTAAAGTGAGCTGCAATCGGGGGCAGTTAGCAATTGACTGTTAGAAGTGAAGCACAAGAAGACATTAGGCTGAGGAAAGGCTAGGAATGGCTTAGCAAAGTCACAGAGACACCTCTCCCCCAAATTCAGGTGCAGAAGACAAACAGGACAGGTGCTGGTCACATTGCCTGGTCTGTGACTTTGCTGGTGTCTGAGGCAGAGGAGGCTGTGTAGACCAGGGTCCTGCTTGCTACAGTCACAAGACCAGATTAAATGTCTTTTTTTTTTTTTTTTTTTTTTTTTTTTTTTTTTTTGTTTTTTTTTTTTTTTTTTTTTTTTTTTTTTTTTTTNCTTTACTGTAATTAAAACAATCACCATAGATGAGTGAAAAGCAGATAAGTGAGCTCAGGCTGCACTCTGCTTTGCAATAGCTGAGCTGTGCATAATGACAAGATTACCCCGGGGGGCTTCTCCTTTACTCAGATGGATTTGAAAGCCAAAGCATTTGTGACGTGATGTGATGACATTTTTAGGGGCACAGTCAATCCTATTTTGCTTGGTTTGGTCATATGAGGGTTGTTAGCACAGCAAGAACACTGTCAAGTGTTACTTGCAGCCAAGCTTTTGCTAGATCAGGTTTTTGAAGTATCTCTTATAAAGACGGCTATAAATAAAGCAATAATTTATTCATACTGAAAGAACACATGGCAAGATAATTAAAATCTCCAAAGAGGGAGCCTGAGATCCTGATAAAAGGGAAGGAAAATCAGGAAATATCCACGAATGACGTCTCAAACATTTCAGTAAAAAAAAAAAAAAATTAGATGAAAGAGAATTTCAACCAGTTTCATCAGTCACCGCCAGCTGTTATTAACACTAAAACACCTCCCTCTTCTTCCCTTCTCCAGAAAAGTTCAATCCGTTCTGCTCTCAGGCTCTTTTTCTGCTGGGATCCATCATTTGTTTGGAATCCCGAGGCACCGGCAGCAGCACGGGAGGCTCCACGGGAGGGCACTCTGGCTCCACGCAAAACCAGCCCTGGGAGCGCTTCTCTTTCTTTTAAAAGAGGCACTTCAGCCGTGACAGGTAATTTGGCACATTTCTCGCTGAGATGTGCCAAATGATTTGGCAGATATTTCGCAAGCGTCTGAAAATAGGAGCACCTGCTGCTTGGCTACGGGGGAGGCTGGGGATGAGGGGTATTTCATTAGTTGCTAATTACAGCCCCGGTAACAAAACTCTCACACTGGGGGTACCAGGCCCTGCAAAGAGAGACCCATCTGCCCAAAGACGTACAGAGGCACTCACTTAAAAAAAAACCCCAACAACTTTCCACCCAGGTGCCAGCATCTTTTCAGCCGTCTTGGGCAATTCCATCACCTTGTAATGATGAGGAGGGTGACTGATCTGGTTTGTCAATCACACCACATGGCTGCATTTGCACAGCTGGCAGATACAGGTGAATCTGATGTTCTGGGGGTACAGAAACTTGTGCAAACTCCACCTCCTGCTCCAGAAACATTATTTTCCTTTTTATGCACCTCTGCTGAAGTTTAAGCTGGAGACAGAGAAGGATCACTAATAAAAACTTCATTAAAATATGTGTAGAGAGAATACAAAGGAATTTATGACAGGGCTTATTTGTGAGCGTACCACACTTCTGCAGTCAAACCAATTGATTGGCCAGAATTCTTCTTAGGCAAGATTTTCAGACTAAGAAATGAACTAGAGAGTTTTCAGAGATTTAAATAAGTAATAATAACATGAAACATGTGTAAAATGCTAATGAAAATTATGCATTGAAATGTCTTTTTACATGCCGCTTTTCCTGATCAAGTAATTTTTTGGTTTAAAAAACTAATTAAAAATAGGACTTAATACAGACAACACCCTAGTCTATGTGTGAATAAGCATTTTGGCAACTGTAATCACATAAATTGGCAGAAAACTGTACTGATGTCAGTCCAGACACAGTGCAGAATATGAATGCAATAGCAGTAGACAAAGTTAGGCAGGCTCTGCTCCTTTCTTCCTGTCTGCAAATCTGCAGGGCAGACAGATGGCCAAAGTTGGACTATGTTTTTAACTAACTGAACTTCAGCACTTCCCTCTCTGAGTCACAATTTTTGTCCTGTATTAGTATCCTATTAACTTCATAAATGGTTTGGAGGAACATGTGATTTTCTCATAATTGCTATCAGTCCCACCTCCAGAAAAGTCTAATGTCTTTATTTAATTATAAATATTTATTAGAAACCAAACCAAAGCTAAAAATCAGCTGTACAGAACATGAGGGAAAAGGCGAGCAGGAAGAACAAGAGCTATGCTCAGGGTTGAGGTTACAGGATGGAGAAAGTCTCTGGGAGCAGCAGTCTCTGCAGGGTCCAGACCCTGCAGGACCAAGCTGAAGCGTTATTTATGCTCATAGTTCAAACAGGATCCCTTCCAGTAGAATTCCTCTTATTTTCATGCCACATCTGTTCTTTATAAATTGCATGTTGACTCAAAATGTCTTCTGAGAATATCTACTGAAGAAATTTAGGAAAATTGAGATTTTCATCAAAGCAAGCAAGCATGCAAGATCAAATGAAGCATCTTTGCTCATTTTGAACATTTTCCTGTCCACTGGCAATGATGAAGTCCTGTTCCAGCAAAGACTCAGGCTCATATTTGCATCTCAGCCCAGCACAATGAGCACCTTGAATGCTGGTGACGGAAGTGCTACACTGGACATCTCTTTCTGCTCTGTGTGTCTCTTGGGGTGCCAGAGCTGGCCCCAGGGGTGCCCTGACAGCCCTAGGCATTGGGCATCTTTTGGGGATTGGCTGGGTGAGGGATGGGCAGGTATGGTGAGGATTGGCAGTGCACTGCTGGCCCTGACAGTGCCTGTTTATTTTTCTCTGGTGGTTCCCCCACTCTGTTCTCCTTTTTATCCAGAGAGCACTGAAAATCTGGACCTATAAATCTTTCAAATTGTATCGTGGCAAACCAGGGGCAATTTCAGGCCGTAACAATTTCAAATAGCAAATATTACTCATTAGAAGCACTCTAACTCTTTTTAATAGCTTAAAAAGTTTGAAAATAAGGATTTGATGCTATCTATATGGAAAGACACATTTGTTTCTTTAACTTTACAAGATTTAGATTTTGTGTAGTCTCAGGCCAGGCAAATGCCTTGAGCCACCCACTGAAGACATTAAGGGTGGCCCTGGGTGCAGGAGCTGGATCTCCGCTCTGTCCAGACAAACTCTTGGTGCAAACAGGATTCATGGAGGACTACATCAAACAATGTTCACTTTTTGTTCAATAGGCCTCTAAGAAGATGCCAACTAGGTATATCTAGTCATTCTTAGGATCACTATCTTATTTATTGCAGCAAATCAAAAGAAGTAATCTCCAGGCAGAAAAACTTCCCCCTTGCTCTAGTTAATTCATATCACAGTTGGGGTTTTGAAGACACAGAATTAATTTCCAAAGGCCAGAGCAACAAAACTTGAATTTCTTGTCCATTTTTGTCTTGGACAATTACTCTTCATGCTCTGCTTCTCCCTTAGGTTAGGTAGGTAATGCAAGGTAGATATCCTGTACTTGCAGTAGACAGCATGTCACAAGAAAAGACAGAAGTGTGTCTTCCTGGTAGTTTGAGATGAGTATATATACATCGTTACTAATACAATCTATTGCTCTTTGAATATAGTCTGTATATTTTGTTTGTTTTTTATTTCAGGTTTTCATGATGAGCAGAAATTGATGCATTTGGAAGGAATCTGAATGGCAGAGCTTTAATTTTTTTAAATATTAATTTTTAAATAATGGTTTTCACTCCACTTGGGAAACAGTGAATAGATGAAAATTAGATCTTTTTAATTATAGCATCTGAACAGGACTTGAGATTTTGACCTTGAGAGAGTCACAAGGACTGGATAACCTACACCATTTTACTCATTCCCTTTGCATTCTTTCTCAAACAGAATTATACATTTTCTTACTATTTTTCTTCTTGACAAAACCTCTAGGCTGATACCAAAATAGCTAAAGAACACTGCCCCTGTTGAAGTTGCATAACTATTTTAAATTTTTTTCTCAGGAAAAATTATAAAAAGTGGCATTGAATGAATCCATTCTTGAGAACATCATTAAACTATAATAAGGTCAAAGTGGTACAAAATATATTCATTCTCACAAATTCTTTGTGATTGTAACCAGAATAGTAAATGGCAAAATGTGTTACTTTTTACAATAAAAATGAAATAATGGCAGAAGATGTTGTAACTTGAATTGATTGTTGTGGCAAACTTAAAAATCACAAGGCCTTATTTGAATAACAGTCTTTGTAGAAAACAAGTATGATACAAAAACTACTGTAGAGGTACCAGAAAGATACTGATCTGGTCATGTTGTTGTGTAGTAGTAGTTCCCTTTTTAGAGACAGGGTGAATTAACAGATATTAAAGAAATATGAATGTAGTCCAATGTTTAGTAATTTTAACAGTTTACAATCTTGTTAAAGCTGAAACAATAGTAGGTCTGAAGGGGAAAGAAAATCTGTAATGATGGGTGCTAATAAAGAAAACACCCAGCCTGGGGAATTGGTCCAGGAAAATGCTCTGTTTGACCATCCATTCAGGAGCTGTTTTCCTAGCTCCCCTGTGGAAAAACAGTCATGATCACTAATACCTCCTTCCATTCTCATGGAATCCCCAGGAGCAATTAGTCCCTGAAGAGAAAAGGACTTAAGATTGTTGTCGGTGTCTTGTCCTAAGAGTTTGGAAGATAAGAAGTACTTCTTACCCTGAACCATACAAATGAAATATATGTGTGCATGTATATATGTGGTTTATAACTAGAACTGGAAGGTGATAACCACTTTATGGCAAAAGTAACAATTCTCTTATCATTGCTAAAGTGGAAAGACAATCTGTCTGATGGTAAAACCTAAGTTGTTCCTGCTTTTAATGCTGTTTTGAGTAAAATCCTTAACATTCAGCCACTTAAAATGAAGCAGGGAGCTCAGATGTTAAAGACAACTTAATAATAAAAGAGAGTTGCAAACTGTCTTACAGTCGCCTCTGCAGGGCTCCCATAGTGCCAGTCCAGTAATGATCATTTTTCAGAGAGCTGGCTGTGCTGCAGAAATGCAAGTTGTAACTAAATAAGTTTAAAATATTTTTCACAGCTTATTCAGGATGACAAATACTTCCTGTTCTGCAAACCTGTGAAAACTAAAGCAGCTCTTCACCCTGAAATATTGTTCCAAAGTGCTGGTTTCGTTTTAATGAGTTGGAGTAATTTTGCGCAATTTTCTTCAAATCTTTTCCCTGCCTTTCCACCAAAAAGTTGCCCTTGTTGTCCAGGTTCTGCAGAGGGCACTCACTTTGCTGAGTCACTGCAGCCTGCTGCCACAGCCCACTCCTGCTTTTAGCTTGGCATCCAACTGAGCCAGTTGGTCCACAAAAACAACCTTTCCTAATTAGATATCTCTACTGACAGGTAGAGGACAGCTCTGTTGTAAAAATGGTGCTAGACTAGGAAGGGCCAAATAATAGGAATAAAACAGTAAAGGGATAGTAAAAGGAGAAGATGTCACCCATCACAGGCCAGGCTGTGAGTAAAGCCTAATTTCCCTAGTGTGTATTTTGTCTGAGCAAGCAGCCATACCCTGGCCTACTCAGCAGCAGGGTGGGCACACATATAGGGAAGGGACCCTCACTCTGCTCCCAGTCACAAAGGAAAAGTACACGTGGGTCCTATGAAGATGGGACTTGCAATGGGCCACATCAGACTGCTGGCAAGGTGCACCCAAGACATTTACCTGATCTGCTCTGCCAGGATGAACAGGCAGAGAAAATCAGATTTGACTGACCGTGAAACCCTAACCTTGCTGCTTCATGTGAAAATTGATTTCATGGCTCTCAAAACAGCTTTCAGAAAACAGTGTACCTCTTAAACACAGTTTTAATGGCACTGATGTGTAAATAGCCAGGAGACAGGCATAATATTCCAGATAGACCTGTTGGACTTGTGTACTGTATGACAATTTCATGACCATGAAGGCTGCTCTGTTTCTGTTCCACTATTCATATGTGAATTGTTATTTTGTCCTCATTCTCTCTTCATTCACCACCCTGCAGTACATTTTCTCAGTCAATGAAGTTCTTGTGTTCTCTGTACTGTGAGTTAATGAGATGGATTTGATGATGTGATTGTCTGTGATAGCATCAGGCTGGCCCTGATGGCTGGTACTGCCCTCTCCCATCTAGTGTTCTGAGGTTAAGGAAAAAATTCAGCATGCTTTATTACAGCCCATTAGGAGATTCAATTGTGGCATAACACAAAGGAAAACCAGAATTTGTTTTTTAGCTTTTTTGTTTTGCTTTGTTTTTGTATTTTGTTTTTATTCTCTGTGTGTGTGTGAGAGGGAGAGAGATAGAAAGTCTGAATTTATATAAAGGCTGTAAGCTGTGAACGTGGGTTAACTTCAGAAATCAGGTTTCCTACTTAGTAACTTAAGGAGTTCATCCTCAGAAGTCACAGAGAACATTAACTGATACCATACAGCATTGTATTTGAGGACATTCATCAGAGCTAACGGGAAGCTGCTGGTGATGTATAAAGGTGAATACTGATGCAATCTGCTCACATTGTGGTTCTACAATGCCCTGCCAATGTTCCCAATGACTGCAGATTAAACTGGAAAGCAAGGTCTCAGGCCCTTCACACCAAGGGTTCAGAACTGTGCTTTGTCATGATGTTTACAAAGTTGTCTCAGTTTCCTGAGACAGTTTGGCTGATCACAATTGGTTTTTAATCACCTGTGAGACTACAGTTACAGTACCAGCGTAGCTATGAATTATTTTTCTGCCCATGATATTTGTTAGAGTAATTCATGTCTTGCTTTTAGTTGCTGGATCAAATTACTTAGTGCATTATTTCATGTGTCACCTCATGACAGAGAAATCCAGAAAGGTATGCCTGGCTTCTCCAAGAAAAAAAGGATAACTTGAAAATAATTTGCTAAGCAAAAATTTCTTATGTCCTGAAAATGTAAAGAAGCAGAGGGCCCAATAAGGATAGTGAGTTTGTGAATGCAGAGCAGGTAAAGAGAAATTTATTGTGCCTATTTTACTTCCAGAATGACTGGCCGTCTTGGCTCTGATAAATCAAGTGACACTTTCTCTATTAATTAAGACTGGTGTTAACATTAAAAGGGAAAATACTGGAGAGTAATTAGGCATTGGCAATTAGCCATCAGACAGGACAGAGAACAAAGAACAGGTTCTGCTGTCTTCTCACTCTGGTCTCTGTTTCATGCCAGTCTGGGCTCACTCCCCACAGCCAGCAGAAACAGGCAAGCACAAAGGTGAGCTTCACACTGTCTCCAGGCAAAGCCTCCTGCAAATGTCCTTGTTTCTGCTGCCATCTCCTATGCAGGCTGAAAAGATCTGCTCTGCCACTTTCACCTGAGTATGAGGCAGCCTCACTGCTGGCTTCAGAGCTGCTGCAAGAGATGAAAACCACAGGGTGACACAGCGAAGTCAGGGCAACAGGAAAAGAAGTGTGGCACAGACAGAGAAAGACTGGATGCTGGTTTTATCATGAGAGACCCCTGGATATCTCTGTGTGTTGCTCCCTGAGCTAAAGAACAGGACTCCAGGGATTCCCACAGAAGGAAAAGGCAAGAAGCTGTCAGACAGCTGTCCTGTCATGTGGGAACTGCAGAGTTGGTATGGAGAGGTAGGAGAAAGGAGTACATAGTGCCCATGTCTGTTTTCAGGCTATGAATTGGGATACAGAACACAAAGAACTGGGAGATCAACAGGCTGGGTTTGGAGGCATGAGCTTCAAGTTGAATGTGCTTAAAAATTGGTGTTGGTCTACAGTCTTTAACAGCAGCTCCACTGGTTAGAGGAGCCAGTGCAAAAAGACAAAGACAAGACAAAAAGAGATGAGTCTTATGGAGCAGAAATCAGGATGTGAATAAGTTTGTGTCCCTTTACACCTTTGCACCCCTGCCATGTTTCTGGCCTGACCTTCCCATGCTGGTCAGATCACAGCCTGACACCACAGCAGGACCAGGAGAAGGCATTTTGATCCTCCCCACCAGCCATGGCCCTTCCTCCCTGCTGTATCAGGACTGGGTGGCATTTACGGTATTTACAGACCTTATATGCCCCATGAAGAAGCTTGCTGGGTTGGTTAACCCAGGCAGCTCACAATGTGCTATTGTCAAGGTCCCAAAGCTCTTGTGGCCAAAAGCTGGCAGGATGTGCCAGCATGACAACCCTGTCCCTGATCACTGAAAGCTGCAGGCTTCCATCATATGGAGAATCATCCTCACCCTCCTTTTATATTGCTGAGATGAAGCAGAAAACCTATCCTAAGAGATTCTAGTTCTTCAAGGCAGCCCCTAAGATAAATACCTTGTACCTAAACAGCTAATTAATTTTAGAATGACCTGTTAAAGAGTATATAATGTTTTCACATTACAGCTAAATATCACCTCCTGTAAAAACAAAGGTGTTTAAGCAAATAAAAACCTTGAAAAAATAGCACTTGAAAAAAATTTTTAACTTCCAATGATATTTATTTTTGAAGCCCCGAAATGTAATTTATGTGTTGAATAAACACCCTTCAAATACCATTGTTATCATTCACATCACAAAGGGTAATATGTTAATATGTTCTCTTCTGTTCTTTTGCAACATCAAAATAAAGAGGTCCATCCCTTCAGATGCTGATGGAGTGTGTCTCTCTGCAGGACAGTGAGAGTTGAAAAGGGAAGAGGAGAAATACATGTCACATCACAGTTCCGAGAAGCTTGGGTCATGCTGCCTGTTTCAATGTTGCAACACACTGAGTTCAAAGCAAAATGGTTCCATAACAAAAGGACATTTGTGATGAATTGATGCCATAATGTGTTAGCATAAAGTTTGCCAGGATTGGTGTGCTGTCAGTGGCGGTCATCCTACAAAATATATCCCAATTCGAGTGCATATAAGAACTGTCAGTGGTTAAATGGTGGCTGTATGAATACATAAAAATGCCGTTGCTGATGTAGAGCATTTGGGTGGCAGTAAATAAAGCAATCTCTTTATTCCTCCTACTTCCTAGGTAAATAGTGTGAAAACCCATATGCATAAGCAACATTAAATATGTCTGTGGTACCATGAAGAAATGCAGCTTGACCACAGGGAGGTTTGCAAGAAGGGATAAAAAAGGAGCTGTGGAATAGGGCAGCAAGAAGGAGCTGCATAGACCAGTTATCCAACTCACCAGTGAGTCCAGTGAGGTCAGTGGCTGCTGTTCATAACCCCCAGCACAAGCTGCTGTCTCTTGGCCACCTCTCTGGAACATGAAATGAAAGCTGAACTGCATTGCGGGGATGCCATATCCTTGCTCCAGAGGTGCAGGAGGCACCTCTACTCTCTGTAGCTATGGAGCTTCCAGCCAGCTTTGCAGAAGGCACCACTGGTGATGCAGCTCTGCAGTGAAGGAGTTCATGTGTCTTTGTGAAATCCATGCAGGACATGAGGGAATATCCATGGGACTAATTTGTGTCAGGTGGCATCCATACATAGCTGGAATGTTTGCAATAGCCAAGCTGGCTATTCTAAAGCTGGTTCAGGCCTGTCCATAGAAACAGAATAACTAAAATAGCCTGCAGGTTGTACTTTAAGGTATTTATATGTCAGTGTTTTCCAGCTCATAATCATATAGCAGAGTGAATAGGAGGTGTGCTGGCTTGGCTGAAAGGTCTTCCATGTCACTATCCCCCATTTTAATTATGTTCATTACAACTCAGCCCTGTTTCATTTTGTGAACTGACAGGACCAACTTTAACACAAAGACCAAATAGAAGTACAAGCTAATAGTAGTTATATATAAAAGAGGTGATTTCTGTCCTTCAAATAAACTTGGAGAGCAGCTCAGTGCCCCTACTGACTGGGGGCAAATAGTATCTGTCTCCTTGAGGCATTACTCCTTCTCACAGAAGACCACCCTCACTACCACACTGTACCCTCTCCATGGCACTCTCAGCAGAACATTCAATACAGGGATGCAGAACCCAGCTCTGACTCACAAAGAAAAAGACTGTGCAGAGGGTGAGGGCTGAATAGGAATAAATAGGAGGGGAACAGGGAAATAGAGAGTTGTGTTTGGTAAAGCTGGGCACTTTCCTGGTGAGAATGGTGAGGCTGTGCAGCCTCCAATATGGGTAACATTGAAATGTGGCCTCTTGAAGCCCAGCCATGAGAAGGGTCTAGTTTCTGTGATAATGAAATTATTGAGTACATTAATCAGTGGCCTGAATGGTGACAGAGAAACCCCCTCCCAGCAAATCTGCAGGTGACACTAAATGAGGAAGATTAACCCAGGCAGGGAAGAGCAGCACTTCTATTATAATCAAGGTAAGATGGCTGAGGGTGTCAATCCAGACACCAGAGGTTCAAGCCACCAGTAGCCCCATGGGGCTTAGCCATGAGAAGGAGAGGGTTTGTCCACTGAGCAGGACAGTCAGAAGCACAGCCCAGGTGGGGAGTGCCAGGGTGTGTCACCACCCTGCTGAAGTGGACCAAAGGACTTGGAGTGGACTGCAGGTAGAGGCACTTGCTGTCAGCAAGGCCAGATGCTCACTGAGGTGCATCAGATGGAATCAAGGCTTTGGCTCAAGGGATGCTTTCGTTCCCCTCTATTCAGTGATACTACTCTCCCAGGACAGAGCCCAGCTAAAGAGGGATTTGGAAATGGTGTCTAGGAGAAGACTGCCAGGATAGATGTGACTGCCAAGGAGAGGCTTGAGGAGCTGGCTGAAAGCTGTGCCTTGAGAAGGTCGGAGCAGACATCAGGGAAATTTCTTTGTGAGGTGTGGAGTTCAGCACAGAAGCAGGTTATTCAGAGAGGCTGGAAATCCTCCCTGAAGATTTTCTAGACTGAAAGGAGTCAGAGACAATGAGTGTGCAAAATGCTCATTAAAGCAGTTCTGTTGACAAAAAAAAAAAAAAAAAAAGTGGAAGGGTAACATCTGGGTGTTACTTCTTAAAATTCATCAGTAGAGAACAGCTATACTCAAAATGACTCTGCACAGCTCTGTGACTTCACAGCAGGGATTCTGTACTCTGAAAGAAGCATGTGCACGGTTAGGCCACATCCAGCAAGGTGGGGATCTCTCACAGGTCCTTCCACTGTGCAGAGGTGAATTGTCCAGCTCCCTGAGAGATTCTTTTCCTCCTACTCATGGGAAGGGTAAAAAGGTGCCGGAGGCAAGGAGGAAAAGCCATCTTTAATGGGATCAGGGCTTGACTCTGCTGTAAGCCTTTTAATGAAGCACTGAACATATCGTTCCCTCCTTCCATTGAAAAACAAGAAAGACTTGTTGATCATTCAGCAGTGCTCCACATTTCTGCCACTGTGCTGCAACCTGGGCAAAGGTTTGATTGCCCTGGGGCACAAGGTGGAGCAAACAAATCTTTGTCTGCTCCTCCTTGTGCCCTGCAGTGATCAAACCTCTGCCAAGGATGTGGCAAAGCAGCTGGAGCTGCTGAGGCCCACACTAGATCCACAGCATATCATGTCCCAGGTGCTTTTCCAGCCCCACCTGTCCCAAGGTCTGAGAAAAACCACAGAGAGGTGTCCCAGCAACCAAGGGAAGGCACTGCCTCTGCCTCATCTCTGAAACCTCTTGGTGTATCTTGCTGCAGAGTTTAAGGTGTAAGGAGTAAGCCTTGAGCACTAGCTTGTGTCATTTTGGTGGTTTCGCTGGGCAGATACACCATCCTACTGAAGCACAGAACTTAAGCAAGCACTGTGCCCTACCTGGGCCATGAACAAGGAGCTCAGCTTCCATTTGACAAACACATCCACTCACTGGGGTTTTTCTATTTTTCAAACTGGGGGAGAAAATCACCCACTACAGTGTATTCTCTGTGTCCCTGGGCCCAAATATAATTTCCAGCAGCTCTCCTCAGCACTTCATGTTATAAAATCAATCTCTATTTAAGTAAGAGAGGGATATTTATTTCTTAATTTTTAATAATGTATTTTGTGATTTGTTACAGCCCTAAGTGTTGTATTATTTATTTATTGTGCCTATATGGTGCCCTACTACCAGGTAATAGAGGAGCTGCAGAAATTAGAGACCTAAGCAAAACCAAGTTCAATAATTTTGCTACATCTAAGACTAGATCCAAAATTAACAAAGAAGCAAAACTGCAATGCAAGACCAATACCATAATGTTTTTGCTCCCAGTTTTAACAGACCCTGTGGAAGCAAGCTACAATACTCAGAAAGATCAATCATCACTGCAAAAACAATTAGAACTGGATCTTAACATATATCCCAAGGTGTTTCAGAAATAAATAATTGGTTGTGGTGTTCTTAAAAGTTAATAATAAATTTGTACACAGGCTCAAATTTTTGTCCCTTTCTTACATTCTTCCTGCAAAGGTGATTCCCTTTCAAAATAGACTCAAAAGTCTTCAGCTCAGGGAAAAAGAAGATCAATTTATCTCAAAAATACCTGCATTCAGGTGATATCTCACCACATGCATTTGGTAGCAAAGTTCCCACAAACTTTAGTAGGCTACAGTTTATCTTAAGAAGCTGAGTTAATTTATCACTGAAACCTGAAAGCATGAAAAGCAGGGGTTCTGGGCCTTGTCTGCAATTTGTGCTAACTGTTGGGGAAGTCATGGGTGCACCTGTTCAGACACAACAGCTACAGCATGCCTGCTTCCCCAGTTTGGCTGCAAGGAATCACATGGGCAGCCCAGGTCTGCAGTCCCTGCTTTCCATGGGAACAGTGCAGTGATTGCACTCTGGAGTAGCAGGGGATGCAAGAAAGCCAGATGTAGTGTGCACTTACTCACAATGACCAAACAAATCCTCATCCTTTGTGGTGTATGGGATCTGCTACAGAGAGGAGGAGCTGCCAGGAATCAGCAGTGTAATGACTTTCCCTTCAGGAAACCTTTACTGGACTAAAAAAAAACTGGTTCTGGTGGAGCTGGTTCAAATTTCTTATGCTTTGATCAGACAGTTTACAAACTTCAATACTTCTGATGTCTTTCTTCAAAACTCCATGTCTCATTCACTTCCCTCAAGATGGCATTGAAGAAATTTTTGGCTGATGGGTCTTCTTTCCATGTTGCTTCTTCCCCAGCTCCACAAGCACTCCTGTCCTGCAGAAATACACATTTTTAAGGGATATTTTCCTGTTGCTCTGATGCCTATCACTGCCTCTGAGTGGTGTCCCAGCTGCCAGGCCAGTCCTTGATGAATGTCATACCACAGCACTGTGCCCTTGACCCCATGGCCAGGTGCCTGCCTGCTGGACTGCTCTAAGTCTTCACAGATGACAATAAGGCAATTTATAGCCTGACTATCAGGGCATTTGGGGTGTTGATGGAGCCAGCAGCAGAGGCCATCATTTTGAGCCTTCCCCTTCTTGCAACAGCCTTTTGGGATATTTTGAGATGTTCTTCTTCCTCAGACACTAGAATGAGAGTTAGTTGGACAAATTACTTGGTTTCATTTCTGCTTTCTGTAGCTGATGACATGGTAAAGGTCTAGGCAGGAATTATAAACCCAGCAGTGAGAGACTCAGCAATCTCAAAGTCTATGTGAAATAGTTCCAGAGGGAAAAAATGCCATTCTACTGTCCCCAGGACTGGCTGTCTGAATCAAACCTAAGAGGAAATTCCAAGCAAGCAATCTTCAGATCATGGGTTTCTGTGGATAGTACATCCTTCATGTACTAAGAAATTGTCACTGACCCTTGGCATCAGGATCTGGTTTTGCCTCATACAGAATAAAAACTCTCCAATTTTCATTGAGAATGGCATACAGACAAGGCAAAGCAATCTGAGTGAGTTTTCTGATTCAGTAACTCACTGCCTGACCTCAGTCAGCCAAGGGTGGTTGGAGCCAGCCACAGCTGGATCCAAAAGCTTTTCAGCTCATCAGTGTCAGATCGGAGCCTTTGATGGGGAGAACATGAGCCTGGCTCCCTTCAGAGTCAACCCTGACTGTGCCCAGACTAGCCAAGCTCCATCTGAGCGAGGTGAAGTCAATCTCCACTGAGGCAGAGTGGCACTGCCATTTGTGCTCCAACACGCGAATTTGGGCTGGGAACTGAGAGTCTGCTTTGTGGTGAGGGCTTAGCAGCAGACCCAGAGGGTGGTGAGTGCTCCAGCAGTCACAAGCAGAGCTCATGCTGCCTCCCCAGGCTTGCATCCTGACAATGCAGTCCTCTCATCAAATTCTGCCTCTGAGTGAGGGGCTGTAGCACAGGTAGCCAGGCACAGCTGCTTCCTCCTCTCAGGGGGGTGTGCCGGTGCAGACCTGCCTTGCACCATGACAGGAGCCCGTAAGTGTCCTGCTGGATCCAAGAGACAATTCATCCCTCCCTGCATTGTCTTTTGTGAGGGCTTGTGAGCCTCACCCTGCCTGACCAACCCCTGCCCCTGTATGCACACTTCCACATGCTTCCCCAGAAGAAAGAGCTGTGGTGGAAGGGACACCACAGGGTATCTCCCTGCACAGCTCTTCTAGCAGCACTTTTAGGATCTTCCATCCTCTGATTTGCCCAGCCCCACATGGGGCCCGCCAGCACTGTCCACTTCTGCCATCTCTTGTAGCAACAAATTCTTGCAGAAAATTGTTTTCCTTCATCTGCTTTAAACTGATCTCTGTCTAGTGGTCCCTGTTTTATGGGATTTGAGATTCAGTGAATCATAATATTGAAGTCACCTTTGTTTCTGCCTACATAGTTTTGTTAAGGACATTGCTTCTTTCTGTGGCTGCAAAGTAAACACCCTGAAACAATATTGGAGATTTCCATTCCCTTTGCTGCTTAGGAGAGCTGCAAGTCACAGAATTCATTGCTCATTTAAGAGAGCAGCATGTGTTTTAGACCTGGATTTTGGTGGCAATTGGTGTTTTCAGATGATTAGTTTCTGTTTCTCACAGGTCCTTTCTACAATTAGCAACTCTGACTGAGAGAAAGAAATTAGCTAATTCCCTGTCTTGTATCCTTGCAAAAATACTGCCAGGTACAGACCTACAATTTTAACTCAAATGCCTTTGAAAAATCATAGGTTCGTTTCGAAAACTACCCATGATTGCTTTAAGCTACATAAATACTTCTCTTCTAGTGATATCTTGCTGTGGTTTTGAATTAATCATTCAGACACTATTCTCATTAGTGCTCCCCTGCCAGTTAGCCCTGAAAACTGTGTGACACAACTTGCTGAAAAGTACAAAACATTTTGATGACCATCTTCAGAAAGTCTGGCCATAGATACAATGGCTTCATTAACTATTCCATACTAGCACACTCCATAGAAGAGTTGGAATTTTTACCAATCTGCCCCATAAATGTGCATATCAGTTTTTCTCTCTGGAAACCAGAACAAATAAAACAGGTTGACCCCAAAGGGACTGCATATTAATTGGCCCAAATTTGCAAGGTGCCCTGAGATAAAAGGTGTTATGAGGACTCTGGGAATGGAGCCAAAATATGTCTCTCTGGTGTAGTCCTGAGTAATTCTGTGCAGCTCCATCACAGGAATGATCTTTCTATTCTAAATCTGCTGGCTGTGTGTGTTGCTCTATTTCATCTTAGTTGTTAGGAAACAACTAGCTCAAGGCCTTGAATCAGCAAAAAATCAGCTTTTTTAAACAAAAGAGCATAGCACACCCAGTAGATCAACTGACCTTTAGCCTGAACATAAAACTGAGAAGTACATTACTGTTTGTTTTGTGACGCACCAGGCAACTTTCTACTCCTTTGCATCCTCATGGGGTGCTCCTGGTGTTACTCTTGGCTACACTTTCACAATGCCATAGTGATTCAGACTCTGAATAACCTGTAGGTTTCTTCTTCTGGAGCAGGTTAATAGGTTAAGCTCACAGTTGTTAATTTTACTGTATTTCAAAAGATGATGATATATATTTATGCATTATTTATTACACAAATCTAGCATGATATATTATTTACAGCAGTATTAAGAGTATTTATTATTTATTATGTTCTTATACTAATATATATTATTTCAAGCAAGACTTTTTGCAGTGTTGTTTGTTGATTTCAGTTACTGGGTTTAGTATTCTGCAGAGTAGACAGTACTGTCCTGTGGGCTGAGGCTGCTGAAATTTAATTACCTTGGCCAAGAAATGCTTTTCACTTTTGCCTGAGCAATATTTTATAACTTGGGGATGGATTTTGGTCAGATCTGTCTGGGTATAAATGACCATGAAGAGGTATCTGCTTTCCTCTACGTGGTGTGCTAGTGCAGAGTCCCTTTTTGACCAAAGACCAAATTTCTTCTCCTCTGCCTGCAAAGCTGGGCAGACCCACTGACTGCTGCAGCTGCTGCAGACATCCAGTGAGGTGTGGATACAGCTGTCCCCTTTGTTTTCCTCCCTTTGGGGGAAATCAGAATCATCATAAATAGAAAATTGCACAAGCCTCAGCTGATACAGACACTGGCTGGTTAGTGAGGTGATTTCCTGAAATTACATTGGTATTGCAGCGAAAGCTCTAGCTTAGAGTTATAAACCTTCACAAAAAGGCTTTGCTGAAATAAATTGTTTTTGCTGGGGAATAGAACTGTACAACAAAGACATGTCCAGTCCTCTGTGGCTTAATCTCAGCAACTGACCTCTTGTCTTGGAAGAACAGAGCCTGAGTGGTCTGTCTCTGAGAAGAGCTACTCTTGGGCAAATCAGAAAAAAATATTGAAGATTGAAGAGGGCTGGAAGGCACCTTGCAGCAGAAATAGGAATCCAGTTTGAATACAAGTTTCAAAACAGTGGAGACCACAGCCTCATCCCTTCTCAAGACTGGTAACAAGCTTCTCCCTTAAAGCATGGAGCAGAGGCTTCTATTGAAGAGTGTTCAGCTTTGAGCGGTCTTTTGAGTGGTCCATTCCCACCCTGTCAAATACACTGCCAGTCCACCTCTGCACACCAGAGCCATGTTCAGTGGTCTCATTTCCTTGTATGTAGTAGGGCTTATTCAAGAAGTACCTATCCTGCAGTACCTTCCAGCTTCACCACCTTGGACCTTATTTCTCCAGCCTGGAGCGCTTTACTTGCACCATCTTCCATGGCTTGTCATTGCAGGAGGATCTGGAGTTCACTCAGATATTTTTCACTACATGGTGGCTGTTCGCCATGCAGGCCTTACTTCTATTAGGTAATGAGGACATTTAAATCTTAAAGACACTAAGTTAGAAGAGTCTTAACCTAACTAATCTTTAATGGGAACACTCTTCCAGGTGGGTTTGAGATATTGTCTGAGGCTTCAAGGATTTTTGTGGCTAACCTATTTGATTGTCAAACTTCTATTATGCCAAACCTTTCTGAATCAACCAGATCCCTCAATTAAATTTTTCATTATTTGTATTCTGATTTTTCCATTTACTGTGTCTTTTTATCTTTGGTGCCCCATATTTTCTTCAGCTGACTCTCTGAACCGAGGTCTCTCCATTTTGCAAACTTGACTTCCCTCTTCTGGTCTTCCCAACTTGCCTCACTCTTCTCTCTCCTTTGGTTTCTCTGTTTACCCCAAAAACACTAAAACTGTCTCACTTCACCTCTGTTGACAAAAATGTTGTGTATACTTGTTGATCTTCACACTTATCCTGATTCATTCCTATTAGCAGTGGTGGAAAAACAGCTGTTTATCTCAATTAAATTTTGATTGGCAATTAGCATCTACCTGTCACTATTATTCAGTTTCCTTCAGCGTCCCCCTTCAGCTACTTTCTATGCTATTTTTTCCACCTGGTTTCCATGAGAACCATCTCAGTATGTCTCCATCCTGCCAGACATATATTTGGTTCCTGTCAGGAAAGAACAAGTAGTTTACTCTCAGGCAACATTTGAGGCTTCAGCTGTTCCAGCAACACTTAGAATATGGTGAGATGGTGAGAGTCACCTCATCAAAATGTATCCAGGACACTCCACATGCTCATACCATGGTATACCAAAATAAATGGAAGTCTATCTCATAGCACACTGTTGGTCTACATCCAGCTGCAAGTGGCAAAAGCTTTATAGGTGTGCCTCAAATTTCCAACTCCAATCTAGCAAGGAACAAGAGCAAAGAGGATGCTCTGGTATACTTTCCCTTGAGAAAACAGCTAGCTTCCTTTCAAATCTCACCAACAGCCTGTGTGATGGGCTTTAGATGTGATCCCTTCCTTCTATTTTGTTGGCTGGCATTGTGAGAGCTCCTTTTGGAAGATCACTGAGCCATTCACTTGCAGTTTTACCGAGAGAACGAGAGGGGAGAGATGGGGCTGCTCTCCTCCAGTGGGACATGTAGCTCCCTGGCATAGAGAAGCAAAGGACCAAGCTTTGCAGAGGTCTCAGCTGAGTCAGCCAGGTGACTGGCAGCCTCTTAGGAGTCAGGGCAGGACATAAACCCTCATGACTGGTAATAAAGCACAACACAGGGATCTCTCAGTGCCCTCAAGGCAAAGAAACGGCAACAAATTAAAGATGATGCAATTTGTGTGAAAGACATTGCTGAATAATGCCACAGTATATACAACCTCTGAGAAAATTATACTAAAGGACTATTTACTTCACAAAGCTGCCCTTCATCACCCACTAAGAGTATTTTTAAAAACCATTATCTGGGCTTGGCGTATGTGAGAACTCCTAAACAGTAATAGTTCATTTTTTGCCAATGGGAGCATCAAATTTTGTCCACCTACAGCCTTATGACAGCACCTGTAATTATGTCTTTAAAACATGGTGGTTCAGATGGTTGACTATCCCTCTGTATGAAGGTGGTTGTTTCAGTTCAGCACCTGCTCCAGCTTAGGGAGACAGTCCTTACACTGTGGAGAGTAATAAACAGCTGGCAGTCAGTATGCAATACTGCAAGTTTGTGAGAACATATCCTAAATTTCATTTTATATCTAGCCTGAATGGAGTGCATGACATGAGGGCCACTGGTGTTTGCACTAGCTGAATTGTCTCAGTGTGACCTTGTAAAACTCCAAACTCCAAGATATATCCATGAGGACTTTGACATGTTTAGTCAGAGGCTTGTGTAGCACAGATTGTAATTACTTACTCCACATACGAGAGCAGTGTGAAAAAGGAAGAGTCAAACTCCAGTTCTTAAAGAAGACAGTGGGTTGCATCATCTTCAGCTGTGCTGCAATATCTACCATGAACTCTAGATAAGATAAATCTACTAAGTAAGAAAAAACATAATGTATTGCAATTCTTTTAGCAAGTATTTCAGTAAATGCTCAACTCATTCCTAATTTTTTACCCCACCTGGACTGAAGAAAAAGGCCTCAGAGACTAACTCTCAAAATTCTTATGAAAATAAGCAAAAAGATGGCCTGTGAAGTCTTTGCTCATCCTTCTTTCACTCATAAAGCACTCCCACGTGAGTCTGCTGGGAAGGAGCAGAGGTGGAAGAATGAATAAAATAGGCAAAGGTACTGAGAGGAGAGGAGCAGCTGACTGATAGGGCAGAGAGACTTGGCAGTTCCCAGGCGCAGAGAGGTAAACAAATCTTCTGCATTTGCAGAGCAGAGGAGGTTTAAGAGTGGATTAGAAATGAAGAAATGTGAAATGGGAGATTTCTTACTGCTTGATGGGACCAGGTGAAGGAAAGATAAGTCCTAAAACTTGTCCACTCTCTCCATTATCTTACCTAAGAAGAGATACTATTTCTCTCTTGAAAAGTGTTCATATTCATTCCATCTTTAGACTCACTGTTAGCAATGCTGTTAAATTTTCAGTGTCTTTTGCTTCCTTACACTCTTGGTGTTCTCTCAAATACTGTCAGCTAGTTGACCTGGGTAGAATTCCATCTGTAATCTGAAGTTTAGAAGCTCTGTCTCCCACACATAGCCCATTAAACTTTCTAGAAAAGCTCCAGATGCAAGTATCTGGTGAAGCAGGCTTCTTAAATAACTTAGTACTGTGGATAAGAAACCATGACTCATAACTCAAACAGGGGATATGATGCTTGTGCAGACTTTAGGGGTTTTATTTCCAGATTGTTACACTGGTGGATTTTCTTTGAAATTTCATTTATTCTTTGCTCACTAACTTCCTGACTTGCTTTATGAGATTTGTACCAAATCTGTATAAATTTGTGTATTTGTGCTTGATGTTACCAGAGAGATAGAAGTGCCCACACAGAAATGAGACATGAGAGGGAAAAGTCAGAGTAGTGACAAAGACACTGCCTCTTTGTGGAGTTCCTGCCTGTCATTGAGATCTTGTCAAATATATTCTAATCCCAAACAAAGCTTTTTGATGTTTATGCTTGATGTGATTCTGAAGCTGACATAGACATCTGTCACTGACCTGACTGGTAGCTGTGTTTGGTCCAAATGATCAGCCAAGTAGGAAAAACCTCTGCCCTGGGAGGACATTGCCATCACCTTCAGCAGAACTTCATCACAAAGTGGTCATCAAAAATACTCTGAAAAGCCCGACAACCTCATTAAAAATCCTGAAATTCCATTATGTTTGTCAAGTACAGTCAAGTCTTTTTAATCACATCTTGTTTGCCAACATCCAATTTTGTCAACTAAAAAAAGAAAAAAAAGTCAAATCTTGTTCACATGTCCTATTAAACTAGTTTCTGCTCTAATCTGCGTGATGCTGAGACAATGCCAATAAAACAAGCATGATTTAATCAGCTCTGACTGTTCTGATCTGACAAATACCTTCATTTGAAGAATGATTTCTTGGCTATCCATAGAATATTCATGGCCTCAACAGGATATTCAGCTCTCCCTCTATACTTGCCAAAGATTTCTCCTGGAATTATAGGTCTTGTTGCTTGACATGTGCAGATGAATAACATTAGCCGTTCCAAATACATTTCAGAAGAACAAATCAAAATTAAATTATTATATATTTTCAAACATGTTTTTCTAAACTTTTGTAGATTGTTTGTTGTTTCTTCAACAATGGGAGGAAGATTCTCTCTCCCCAGGGGATGGCTGCTAAGAAGCTCTATGTGGGACACAGGTCTAAATATTCCTCTTGTGTAGGCTACTCCCTTGATAACCAAAGGTGTTTGTGGTTGACAAATTTAAATTTTTCTCCTCTCTCTAAAACCAGAAAACCACATGAATGCCAGTGGGGCCAACCAGTATTCTTCTGCTATGCTGTTGCTTGCATACATTTCATGACTTTACCTATCTCAGGTTGTCTGGGCTGTGTACATTTTCAAATATCCTTTGAGTCTGCTTACACAAGAAATGCTAATTGAGGGGAAAGATAGACTCCAGTTTACAGAACCGTTTGCAAATGTAGAACACCACTTTTCCCTGCATTTGGGAATTGGGTGGCAAAATTTGATCACTTTATATTTGACTACTACGGTGTAATTAAAATAATTTATTTTGTTTTCTCCTGATGTTTTCTAATCATTGGGGATTCATAGAATTCCAGAGTAGTTTGGATTGGAAGGGATCTTAAAGATTATGTAATTCCAGCTCCCTTACTATGAGCAGAGATACCTTCCACTTGATGAAGTTTTCTCGAAGATCCATCCAATATGGGCTTTAATGCTTCATGGATGGTGTGTCCACGCCTCTGGTCAACCTGTTCCTATGTGTCACCACCTTCACAATAAAAAATCCTTCCCAACATCTAATCTAAATCTGTCTTCTTCTAGTGTAAAGCCTTACCACTTGTCCTATCACTGTCCGCCCACTTAAAAAGTCCTTTGCCCATTTTTTATAAACCCTTCAAGCACTGGAAGGCTGCATGCAGTGGTCTCCATGGAGGCTTCTCTTCTTCATGTAGAACAAGTCCAAGTTTTTCAATGTGATTTCACAGGAGAGGTGTTCCAGCTCTCTGATCATTTTTGTGGCCTCCTCTGGACCTGCTTCCATGGTCCAGAGGTCCATGCCCTTCCTGTGCTGGGACCCCAGAGCTGG
>VWZU01000397.1:36664-52890 GCA_013397095.1 Sterrhoptilus dennistouni
AATTTACTAAAAAAACATTTACTGAATTACATAAAATTAAACAGATTTTTTTCCAGAAACAAAATGCTCAAAAATTTAGAGGCAGAGCATTATTATAAGTTAATCTAAATGGCATATTTGAATTTCTAAATAGTGTTTTGAAAGATCAAAAATTGCTTGGAAAATGTGAAGAACCTTGTTACCACTGCCCTCCTAGAAAAAAAAAATAGGTGAAACAAATAAGATCAAATTAAACAAACTTTCAAAATAATTTTCTCATCTTTAAGAGAAAAATGAAACCCTTTCACTTACAAGTTTCACATGCTGTTTTTCTCCCAATTTTTTTTTCAGGGACTAGAAAATAAAGGAGAACCTTTCATTTTGATCCCTGGGACAGTGGAGGTTTGGTGGGGAGGATATGGGGGATTCTGGGCAGCATGAACATTTGAGTAGCTCATCTCTCCACCAGCATCCAAAGCAAAGGGGTTTTTTCTGCCCTGACTTTGTCTCCCTGTTAGTTTAAATATGGTTTTATCGTAGATAACATAGATAGGTGTGGCATTTTCAAATTCTTGTCTCCTGTCACATGCATCCCACTTAGCCTTGGACGCTGCCAGGGATCCAGGGGCAGCCACAGCTGCTCTGGGCACCCTGTGCCAGGGCCTCCCCACCCTCACAGCCACCAATTCCTGCCCCACATCCCATGTGGCCCTGCCCTCTGGCCCTGGGAAGCCACTGCCTGTGTCCTGTTCCACTGCCACATGCCCTCATACAAAATCTCTCTGTCTTCCTTGTAGGATGAGATAAAGGACTTCAGGGGAACAAAATTTCCTCATATTTGTAACAACAGGGGAAAAGCTGTAGCCATTTGCATGATAAAGTGCCCAGAATTACTTTTCAAATTGTTATTCACCTAACTGAATTGTTGCTCGGACAGGTTGTGGCTGCCCCATCCCTGGAATTGTCCAAGGCCAGGTTGACAGGGCTTGGAGCACCCTGGGATAGTGGAAAGTGTCCCTGCCCATGGCAGGGGAGTGGAGTGATGCATCTTGAAGGTCCCTTCCGGTCCAACCATTCCAGGAGTCTGTGATCTTATCTTCTCAAAAGTCTAAATATGGGAAGAAAAAATTGCAAAAATTATGTTCAATCTGGGAAAAGCAAAACCCCCAAAAACTCCATTTCAGTCTTAAAAAGTGTGTGAGTTAGACTTGAAAAAAAAAAAATAAATTAAAATATAATATACCAAAGAAAAAAAATTATTTGGCATCCACAAAATTTTGCATAGCTAACCAAAATTTCTCAAAGTTACAAATTCAAGGAAAGCCCCCTTGCTTAGACCAAAGCCTGAAAAGCATAACTCTTAATTGGGTCTGTGCTCTGTATTCCCAGTGAGTTTTTCCCTTTCCTAAGCATGAAGGTGAGGAGGCTGCTCCTCTGAACTGTGTAGTCTGGGAACAGGATCATATGTGGGCATCTCCAGAATCTGGATCTTAGAGACAATTTAGGGGATAAATGGGATCAAGACATACACAGGCTAATACACACAGGGTCAGCAAAGCTGTTCTCCTAAGAGTTTAAGTAGAGTAAGGCAGCCAGGGATGAATTTTCCTGTCCAAGTTTGGTTGCTGCAAGTTCATCTCCATCTGGGAGCTGTAGCGGGAAGCTGCTGTGGCTGGTGCTGTTGGAAGGGCCAGGCCTGCCAGTGCTTTTGGTGGCCAAACAGACACTGAGGAGGGGTTTGTTTGCTGCTTGTTGGGGTAAATGAGCCCAGTAAGGTGGTGCTGAGGCAATGCTGGGGTCAGCTGGGGAGGGCTGTGCCTCGTTTGGGAAATCATGGAATGGTTTGGTTTGGAAGGGATTTTAAAGGCTACGTCATTCCAACTCCCCTGCCATGGGCAGGGTCACCTTCTCCAGCCCAAGTTGCTCCAAGCCGTGTCCAATCTGGCCTTGAACACAGCCAGGGATCAAGCAGATGGACATGTGGAATCTGTGAGTTTTTGGAGAAACTGACCAATTTGACATGGACATCACTAATTTTCCAGCCACCAGCCACTGAAGCAATGACTTGCAAATAGTGCTGTGTCTGCAAGATTCTGCTCTTCCCAGGCCAAATTTGACTGAGAGCAGCAGTCAAATCCAGGTCAAATCTGTTTTCACCTTGAGGCTGATGAGGGAGTTTCAGGCAGAGTTCATTTTTCTGATTTCTCTAGACTGTGTTTCCCCCTATGGAAGTGCACCCCTCGCTTGGGAAGAGCCATGACACCTTCTTTCCCTCAGGTGGCAGCCACCCCTCAGGGATGCCAGGAGTAAGGAGCACCTGGAAAACCCCAAATCTGGAGGCTGACAAACAATAACCCGAGGTGGGAAACATCCAGGGATGGCGAGGATCCCTAAAAAGCAGCATGGGCCACCTTTAGGTGTGCTGAGCCCACAGCAAGGCAAGGGCACAGAACCTCCATCATGAAGATCAGACTGTGTCAAACCCTACAGGGTTTGGGTTGGAGGCTGGAAATCAGGCTGAGTTCCCTGGCCTGTGGCTCAGTGGCACGGAAACAGGAATGCCCCAGCAGGTTAAGAACTGGCTCTTCCACCTAAAGGATGGAAAGAAGGGGGAGAAAAAGCAAGAGAGAGAAAGAGCCGCTGCCATTGAATAATTGATGAGTTTCAGACCAATCAATGCGACAGCAGAGCAGGGCTAATTAAAGGTTTCTGAGGAATCCCTGTAGTAATTTACTTGAATGTAAGAAGTTCATATTCTCTCTCCCTTTCTCTCCCCTCCCTGTTCCCAGGAATTCCAGTTTTAGGCTTCGGCGGTCTCTAACCACCGCTCACTTTTCCCCTCCAGGGGGATGTTTGCTATGGAAATATGCAATTAATATTGCAGCCATCGTAATTGCTAATTATTAAAACAATGCTACCCCCTTTTTCATGGCCTACTTTCTTGCTCAAAATGATTTAAATAACAGGGAAAAGAAAAAAAAAAAAGAAGAAGAAGAAGAAAAAAAAAAAAAAGAAGCTGAGGCAAGGTGGCTGGGGCTCAGCTGAGCCAGGATTAAGTGCTGAGCATGCCTGGGTTTGGCTGTAATTCCACGAATTCCCACATCTGTCTGAAAACTGAGGGCAAGGGGATGCCCAGTCAGTGAGTGGCCTTTGCCATAACCTTGAGCCATGCCAAAAAAAAATGCCATGCAATGCCAGAACATCCTGAACCCATTTAGTGATGAGGGTGTCTGGAGGGTCTGCCCATGTTTCTGAAGCAGCTGTCGTGGTGCTGTCCTGGTGCTGCCATAAAATATTAATAGTCAGTGATGAGGAATTAACTGTCAGAGGTGTAGGCTGTCAAGGGAAAGGTGAATCAGGCAGGGGAGATGTGCTCAGTGCCAGGGACTTGGTCTGGAGAGAGGATAAAATTCTCTCCCATGCCTGGTCAGACTTGCCATCCCACCCCCCAAAAAAACAAACAAACAATAAAGAGGGGGCTTTTTGGGTAGCCCAGATGTTGGGATCCTGGGGGAGTGGAGCAGAGCACAGCCAGCTCAAGGTGCTTCCCACAGGACTTAAAACTTCAAGGTCAGACTTCGAGGAAATGGCCTCAGGCTGAGCCAGGGCAGGGTTAGGTTGGCTATTAGGAAAAGTTCTTCATGGAAGGGGCTCCCAAGCCCCAGCACAGCTGATCAGGGCAGTGGTGAAGTCCCCATCTCTGGAGAGATTTAAATGCCATGTGGATGTGTCACTTGGGGACATGGGTCAGTGGTGGCCTGGGCAGTGCTGGAGGAATGCTTGGATTTGATGAACATAGAGGGCTTTTCCAGCCTAAAGGATTCTGTGATTCTCTGATGGTCAAGAGCTGAAATGTTGTGGGTCTGAGTTGCTCCCCATGCTCTGCATCCCAACCCTTTCCTAAACCATTGCTTGGGTGACATGTCAGGGAAACTGGACTCAGTTTCTGGGGCGGGATGGAGGGAGCTCACATGTGGCACCACAGGAGGCTGCAGGGATTTAGACCCAAGTGAGAGCTGCCAGCATCTGGAGCACCTGTGGAACTCCTTGGAGCACCTCCTTCATGCCCTGGCAGCTGCTGCCATTGTGAGGGCAGGGCACTTAAAAAACANCATGGTGTGAAGAATGCCAAGGTGGTTCCATCACCCTCGTGAACGTGGAGGGAGAAGGATGAAAATCCTGCTGCTGAGGGTGCTGGTGTTCAGCCCTACATGCACTGACAGCAGACTGCAGGGGATCTGGGGGGGGAGGGAATCAGCTGGGGGTTTCTGGAAGCAATGTAGCNCACATAAATGAAAGTAAAAAAATTGTCAGGGTTATAATAAAACATGAAAGGCTTATGTATAAGCTAGGAAGCAAGGCTTTGAATGGGTTCCTGGTGGTCTCAGGTGGTGAAAGGTGTAGCTATAATACAGCCAGCAATTAGAAACAGGTTTGCTATTAACTGGCTTACTTTGCTGGCTGCTTTGATGGAGCTGACCTTTCCCTCCCAGCCCATCCTGGAGCAGGTGACAGGTTGGAGAGTGCCTGGCTCTCACCCCTCCCTGTTAAGTACAGGTTTCAGTCCCACCTATCATCTCTTTTCCTGCTGGGGGGGGTGGGCTTTGGTGTGTGTAGAGCTGATGGAGCGATGGTTGAGCCCTGGCTCTAATTGCAGTCTATAGGCGGTGCAAACCTATGGTGGGGAAGGCAGAAGGAATGGGCTGAGCTCCCTGTTGCTCCTTCAAGAGCAAAAAAAGACCCAAAACAAAACCCTGGTGGGTGTGGGATGTTTGAGAAACTTTTTTTTTTTCTCTCTCTCTCTCTCTCATTACAGTGGGATGCACCACCTCTAAAAATCCCTGTGTTTTGTAGCACTGTCAAAGGTTCATTAGTGATGTTACTGGCTGATGTGCCTGCAATTTCTCCTATCTATCTAAGGAGTGAATTTTACTAAGAGACAAAAAATTTTCCTAATTTTTATTTTTTAAAGGACTTGAACTAAGTAATCTTTTCCTGCAGCTCACGAAGCTGCCTGGAAGTTACCTGATCTAGTTTCAAATCCACCACTGATCCTGCTGGGATTTGAACCAGTAATTTGAAGGAAAGCTTTCTGATGCTTTTCTTAGGTGTGCTCTGCTTTTCACCACCAGGCATCTTGTTGGGTGACCTGTGATGAAGAGGCAGAAAGGGCAGGGGGGTGGTTGGCTCCTGCAAAGGGAGAAAGGGAATTGCTGCCAGTTCCAGTGGGTAAGGGACAAGTGGTGTGGGGTTGGGGCTGGCAGAGGTGGAAGAGCTGCTGCTGTTACAGCTCCAGGCAGGTGTCTCCTGTCTCCATTTTGATGTCCACCACACCTGAAGCTGCACTGTTCTGTTCACAATAAATGCTTGGTCCAGGGGAAGGTGTCCCTTGTCCATAGCAGGGGGTGCAATGAGATAAGTTTTAAGGTCCCTTCCAACCCAAACCATTCCAGGATTTTGTGAAATGGAAAACACAGGTACAGAAGCAACTGAGAGGAGTCACTCAAGACAGCTGAAAAACCAGGCAGGTCGCAGAGTCTGCTACAGACCTTTTCTTAACCTTGTGCTAGTCAGAGCTTTAACCAACACATCTTCCAAATCTGCTCCCCTCACTTGGTGTGTTCCTCATTTCCACCACACCAGTAACACCTCTGTTGGAGTTTTGGGCAAGATCCATTGTCAATTATTTAAGAAAATTGCCACTGCTAGTTCTTGCAGACCTGAGCACTCCTCTGAAATGCTTCCAAGACCCACAGCAGGCTCCCAGTGCCTTCCCAAACTGAATGATTACATCTTCACACAGAGTTGGTTAGATGAGCAATTCAGATCTGCCCCAAAATTCTGAGGATCTTGGAGCCCATCATTGGGTCTTGGAAGGAAATCAAAACACCTTCCTGTCCAGCAAGTGTGGGCCACCACACTGATGGAACCACGTGTGCCAGGATCCTACTCTGCTCTGGACAGCAGCAGATGGTTGCACAAGCTGGACCATTAATCCAGCAGAATTTTGGCAACAAGTTTGAGGATGTTTGCATTCAAATCCACGCTGCTCGCCCTCTTGGGTGAGGAGAAACAAAACCACAGCAAAACCAGAGAAGGGGTCACTGTACCCAGATGCCAGGTGGTTTTTCATCACCTGTAACCAGGTGCACAGGGAGGAGAGACAGGCATTAGATGGTAAAACAACAGCGGTTTTGCTCACCCTGGGATGGAGGGAGCATCCCTGGAGGAGAGGAACTGGTTAAAGATGTGGCCAGGGTGTAGCAGCAGGATGCAGTGCACGGGTGGTGAAGGATTGGTGGGCTGTAATGATGCAGGGGGCTGTATGGAAATGCCCACCAGCCCTGGGCAGACGGGGGGGGACGAGGCAGAGGCAGAGGGAGCGTTATTGATGCGCTCGCCTCGGGGAGGGAAGCGGATAATGGATGTGGGATGTTGGCCGTGCTTTGTCATCAAACGAGGGCCCTGAAAGATGGTGCACTGGAATATTATCAGTCATCCCTTGATCAAGATGTAATGCTCTCGGGGTCCTTTTCTTTCTCTTTTTCTCCCCCACCGCAGTGGAGAATGCTTTTATTTCTCCCTCTTTGACCTTTTTGCTCCGGTGTTTGGGATGCTTGGATCCATTCTGCTTTTAACCAAGAGAGCACTACCTTTCCCTCTTCTCTTCCTCCCTTCCCCCAAGCCTGAAGATACTGGTGTGAATTCAAGGAAATCATGTTTCTTGGTCTGTGTGTCTTCGTCTTGAAAAAGCCTCTTGCTTTTCACTCCCCCCCCCACCCTGTCATGCTGTTAATAGATTATGTGCATGCATACAAATAGTTAAGTTTTATTTCTATGGTGCTATAGGTAGGAATTGTGCTTCCTAAACAAATAAAAAGGTCAGTCCCTGCTTTGAGATTGCCATAACACAGCAAGGGATGGCAAATAAGGGGTTTTATTACATCTCACCTGTATTTAGGCAAATCAAACAATTGCATTTTTTACAACCCTGTGTAATGGCCTGATGCAACCAAATGAGACCTCTCTCCCGGGGAGTTTAAGCAGCATATTAGCTTTATCACTTGATGACCCATAAAATGGTTGTGCACCCCTTAGTGATTACCTGACTTACTCAGCACAGCTTGGCAGGGAGGATATTTAAACATTTTTTGCATTATCGTTTTCACAATGTCGTAGTTCCAGTCATCACCCTTTCAAAGGAAGTGGCTTTCCTTTACAATTTTATATGGGGTATTAAACCAAGGAAAAGGGGGTTGGGAAGGGAAAAAATAAGGTTTGTCCATATCTTGGAAGTGGAATTAGAATTTGGGGCATCTCTTCTTCCCCTCTGGTGCCTCCTCTGATGGCATTTTATTGTGTGAATAACTTTGTAATTGTGAACGCCATGGAGTTGATGGACAGGATAAATGGAGAAATATTTCCTCTCCCATGAAGTGGCAGTGATTTGCTGTGTTCTGCAGAGTGGTGTTAAGAAGAAGAGAAAAGAGGTGGGAATAAATGCTGCACATCATCTCTGCAGACTGCATGTGGCAGGAGAGCCCCAGCTCCTGGGTTGGTTTTCTGGGCTGCAGAACTCTCCATCCACCTTTGCACACTGCAGGCAGCTTTTGTTGTGTTTATCATCACCTCTTCACTAATCATCTCTTTGCACAAGGTGCCACAACCCCGTGTTCTTGCCTTTTGGTATCTTGACTGGGGTTCATCTGCAGAAATGCCAGGTTTGGAGTTGCTCCCTGTTGGCAACAGGAGAAGATGCTGAGCAAACCCTCACCAGCATCCCACCGAGTCACCTCTCATTAAAAAAAAATGAGAAATGCTGCATTTCTACAGCTGACAAAGAAATACGCAGTTAGAGAAACACTCTGGGCTGGCATTAGAAGGAGCATTTCAAAACACTTATGGTCAGATTTCTCCTCCACTCTATCTGGGGTTGTTTGTCCTTCACTGTGGATAACTAACTCCCAAATAAAGTGTGTAAGAGATGACAACACCAGTATTTGCCTGTAATTCCCCCACACAACAGCTGGAAATGTAGGAAAAGGTGATGCGAACGGAATGTGCTCCAGAGCAGTTTTTGAGAGAGCAATAATAACCTTGGAGGAATTAAATCCAAAAACTGGGCCTTGAGACAAGAACTTCTAATGACAATGCTTTTGAGCATCTCAGTTTAGGGAGTTGCTTTGTGTGTAAAGCAAATTAGAGAAAAAGAATTTATTTTTTTAAATTTTGTTGAAAACTTCAAGGTTTCAGAATTCACATTTTCCTGAATTTAGATAAAAAAATAAAAACTGGATATATAAGCAATTTTTAAATACCTTTTAAGAAAAACTCATCTGATTATTTAATTGAAAAAAAAACTCCAAAATTTAAATTTAAATCTGCTGAAGACCTGAAAATAAGTATGACTTGAGATGAAATAAAACTTCTTGAAATGAGATGTTTCAGTATTTGAAAAAGTGTTTCTATCTCAATATAAAAAAAAAATAAAATGTTGCAAATCAGTAAGACAAATACTTTATGTTTACCAGAAGTGCACTGCTCCTGGGAAATGTCTCCTAAGGATAAACTTATTCTGCTTTTTAGGTAGGAACCTAGGGAGTTATTAATTCTTACTTTGTGTTTCTGAAAGAGCTTCCCACTGATTTCCTGGCCCAGAATTCCCCCCCTCAGTCACCACACTTGCATGGACCAGAGCTGGGCTGCAACCTGAGGTCACAACTTCAACCTGCCACCCCTTAAAAGGTGTTCTGGGTAGTCCTGAGGCATCTGGACACCTGGGTTTGGGAGTTTCATTCCCATCTGCTCTGCAATTTGGCTTTGTACAGCCTTTCTTGGTTGGAGGATGCCCTGAGACTCAGGGAGCTCCATTAAGCTGACCCACACCATCAGAGGGTGGATGAGATGTCTGAGCAGCAAGGCTACTCACAGCTCCTACAGCAGGCTCCCAAATGTCACCAAACATCACCAAACTTGTAGCTGAACCCAAAATTGCACCATCTTTGGGCTGCAACGCAGGTTAACAGGATAATCTCTGCTGTTGGCCTCACTCACAGTGTCTCCACCTGCCAATGACCCAAGGAACACCCAAGAGTGATTTTCCAATCTTTGTGGAAAATTTTGAGGTGATGAGGAGAGGAGGGCAATGAGGCTGGTGAGGGGTTTGGAACACAAACCCTGTGAGGAATGACTGAGGGAACTGGGGTTGTTTAGCCTGGAGAAAAGGAGACTCAGGGGTGACCTTATCACTCTCTACAACTCCCTGAAAGGAAGTTGTGCTCAGGTGGGGGTTGGTCTCTTTCTCCAGGCAGCACTGACAGAATGAGAGGACACAGCCTTAAGCTGCACCAAGGGAGGTATAGGTTGGATATTAGGAAAAAGTTTTTCATAGAAAGAGTGATAAAGTACTGGAATGGTCTTCCTGGGGAGGTGGTGGAGTCACCATCCCTGGTTGTGTTTAAACAAAGATTGGATGTGGCCCTCAGTGCCATGGTTGAGGTGTTAGGGTTGGGTTGGGCTTGATGATCTTGGAGGTCTCTTCCAACCCAGTCATTCTGCGATCCTGTGTGATATCCCACCTTAAATAATTCTGAAACCCCACAGACCTCCCTGTTCCTGCTGATCCTGTTTCATCAATCACACTGAAACTTCACTAGTCTCTGTGGGAATTCAGCAAGCAGATACCACAAAGGGTTTGCATGGTGCTGTGATAAATCTTCCCTCCTGACACAGAGCATATCAGTAGTAGGATTTCCTCCCAAGAGCCAAACCCCAGGCCCTAGTTATAGACCACTGTCCTATTCATCACCTTGACACTATTCCTGCACTGGTTTGATCTCTGATGGTTGTGTAGAGAGCAGAGCTTGGTAACCAGAGCAGGAGAGAGCTTTGAGGTTCTGTCACCAGCCAGGTGGAGTCACCTCAGGCAAGCCACTTCCTCCTGGATCACGAGAACCACATTGGCTCTTCAAACTTGTTGGCACAGATGGGAGATTGTGGGATTTTTGGAGGATTTTGACTCTTTGCTTGTGTCAGGTTGATCAGGGTGTGCTTCCCTTTCAGCCCCTGAGGTTCAGTGGACTGGGGAGGGAGGAGGTGGGAAGGCTGCGGGGTTTCCACACAGGAGCAGTGAGAGAGGATGTCATTTGGTGGTATTCACAGTGGCTCTGGGATTCTTCTGCCCATTGGGACATCATGTCTGGGGGCAGCTGTGGGAAAGAGATCTGTACTAAAAGGGTTGTTGGCAAATACCTGATGGGGAGTCCCGTTTTACTGGGAGATGTCTTGCAGGTCAGGAGGAGGGGAGATGTCAACTTCTGCTTCCATTTCTAGTGACTGGTTTGTCAAAATCCTTTCTGATACATAAGGATGTGATATTTTTTCTAACTTTATTTGGTAGACAGATGGACCAGATGATCATTGTAGGTTCCTTACCAATGAACTATTCATGAGCTGTGGGGGCAGAGTCACCCCTACTGGGGGTGATCAAGGAAGAACTGGACACTTATTGCCAAAGTCTGGTTGACAAGGTGGTGATCAGAGATTGAACTCAGTGATATTGAAGGTTTTTTCCAGTCTAAATGATTCACTGATTCTACGACTTTTAGATTTGACCCTATCTCCCATTTAATATCTGCTAAATTATTGTTAAGCAAGCCCATCCAGCCATCCTAAATTTGCATTCTCTGGAAAACATTTAAAGGGATGAAGACTTGCTATCTGTGAATCACCAGCTGGAAGACAATCACAGACTGTACTGATCTGAAATGGGGCCATCAGGCTCATAGAGTACAACTCCTGGCCCTGCACAGACAATCCCACCCTGTGCATCCCTGAGTGTTTCCCAAATGCTCCTATAGCTCTGGCAGCCTTGGGGCTGTGACCATTCCCTACAGAGTTAGATGGTGTTGATCCATTTCTAACTTGTTTATAATAACCCACATTCTCCACTCCTATGCTCTAAGGGCTAAAGCTTCTGTGCCTTTTTTTTTCATTTATTGCTGCTCCACCAGAAATGACTATCACCTTAGGAATTACTTACATAATTTTTTTTCAGCTTGCTTTTGGATGTCAAACCAAGCAATGATCCAGGAATCAGAGATAAATGTGTCAATTTAGGCAATTTTTTGTTGTTGTTGTTAGTCTTTGTATTACAACTTCACCCAAATGCTTCCTAAATCAGGACTCTGCTTTGGATCTGACAATTCTTTGATGATTTCTGAGACTTGGAGCAAATATTGCAGCTGGCTGCTGAGGGGCTCTGCTGTGTGTGCTAGTTTGTGGAAACAAATTCCTAACTATTCTGGTCTATAAATCCTGAGCTTAACACCATGAGACTTTCATCAGTGAATTCACTCCCAGCATATTGGCATTTTAAGTTTTTGACAATCCCATTTAACCATCTATATTGATTGCAGGTTTGGGCATATACAAAGGAGCCTTTTTCAGGGGGAATTTGAATTCCATTGGAGTAGAAGGAAAAGCCCCAGATCACGTCAATGCACTTTGATACTTAATTGGCAATCCTGGGGTAGTGTAACTTCAATTAAAGTGAAGTCATCCTGCATACCTGCCTACTGACCTGAGTTCCTGCATGAGCATGATGATGTTTGATAATGAGCATGGAGAGCACACAGTGTAACAGCCCAAGGTAATGAGTGTCCCTAAGGCAGGAGGTATCAAGTCTCCTCAAGGCACCCTTCCCTTTTGTTTTCCTTTTTGTTAATATTATTATTATTGCTATTATTTCTCTCCCCCTGTAGTGGCTTTACCCACCTGTAATTGCAATACAAGGAGGAGAGCCAGGAGATATTTCTTTGCAGACGAGACAGTGGTTGTGTTATTATGGTGTATTATGTTACTTTCCATTAGACCAAAAACTTTTCATCTCTAACCCTAGGAGGTGACCTACAGTAAATACAGTGTCGTATTTAGCTTTTGTAAATAGCTTAGCTCTCATGAATGTTTTATAGTGGGGTAAATATCACATTCTCTCCACTTATTTACATCCGCACAGCATCACAGAAGACTTGTTGGTATTAAATATTAATTGTAAGCTTCAGTGAATCTATGCTTTTGTCAAGAGTGCACTGGGCCACACATCTTTTTTGGCCTCACACATTGAGAAACCGCATGATCTTCTGAAGAAAGAGCTGGAAGTGCACTGTCAGTGTTCTTAAACAAACTGGCCCCACTTGGTTGATGGCTGCAGCTCCCATTCCTTTCTCCCAGCTGGGAGGAGGGAGAGAAGGCACAGGCAGAGATGTGTATGACTGACCCAACACTTTGGCCTTAGTTTCTGTATCTCTCACATCCCAGGGTGAGTCCCTGTGGAAGGATTTTGGAGATTTATGGAGGCCAGGACAGATCAGCCAGTCTGGCTTCCTCTGTATCTTGGTCCAGTGACCTTCTTGATTGAGCCAAGGACCTGTGTCTGCCTGAAGTATATCTTACTGGGAAGCAACCACATTTTTGGCTAGAAGACATCAATCAGTGGTGAATCCACCGTGTCCCCTGGTGCACTGCTATTACTTGATGGATTGTAATTAATTTTAGAATTACGAATGATTTCTAATGCCATGCTGGCATTTTCCTGGTTTTCTTTGCTTCTAGACATGAATTTTTGTTGTACCTTTCCTGGTAGATTTTTTACAACATCTCTCATGTTGTACTTTCCTCCTGGGAAGGGCAAGTTCTTGACGTCCTGATGGAGGGTAATAATTCCTCGCTCACTCTGGATATGCCTAATGCATGGAGCTCTTGGTCTCTGTCCATTTCAAATTGTCCCTGGCATTTTTTTTTGTATGTCAGTTCTTGCATCTCATCTAATTTAGGGCTGAAGGATGTGCTCAGTACTCCAGGATCATAAGAGCTTGTGCATAAGAACTATTTTTTCAGCATTGAGTCTTCCTCCACAGTGATCATGACCTATTACAGGTCTTGGTTTCAAAGATTTTTAATCCAATGCAAATATTTCCATAGATAATTTTTTGAGGAACTGCTACAGAGTGAGACCCACTTTTGAATATGAACAACACTCTGAGATGTGTTATATTTACGGTCTATGAACACAGCTTGTTGTTTCCTCCTCAAACTTCAGTATGACTTTTCTCAGGTAATGACCATGGGTAATGACCATGGGTAATGACCATGGGTAATGACTCTGCACACCCAAATAAATTTGCACCAAGGTGTCATTTCAGAGATGTAAGTAGGGACAGAGATGTCAGCATCTGTGTTATTGGTTGACTTCAGTAGCATCTAACATTGATTGATTTCATGTTCACCTATATTGGTGTGTCTCTGTTGCTTCCCCCTGAGTCTCTGCTGAATTATACAAATGTGGGAGAGCAGAAAACAGGAAGATTGGTTAAAGATCAGTGGAGGAGACAAAGTCAATACCTTTGTGATATTATTTTTTAAATATTCCTCCAGAATGTTTTATCTGCAGGATGAATTCTTTCTTTTTCTGCCTGTTACTTGTGCTGGTTGGGGTCATTGTTTATGTTCTGGCTGGTATTGGAAAGGTGGTTACTTAGACATGGGGGAAAGATAGGGTAATGGAGCTTTACAGCATTGATTTTACACGGAAGGCTCATTCTGCACTTAAACCCCTCCTTTTCCCATGAATACCTTATTTAAATGGTTGGTACATAATTTTTTAATGAGATCTTCCCTAATCCATCCGACCAAAGACTAGGAAAACTATGACTACACTGGAGGGACAGAAAGCTTCTGGTTTTGTTAACTGCTTGATTTTCTGACTTGTTGATTTTGGGTGCCTTTCCTTTGGTGAGAAATTTTTTTTCTCTCCCACCTGCCCCCAACCTGTAAAAATGATTGCAGGAACCAGAGCAGTTGCTGGTGCATGCTGGAGTTTGTCAAGTGACTCTTAGCCCAGAGTAGTAACAGCCTCGTTATTTTTAACCAATGCTAATCAAGTTTTGAAGCATCCATTATGTGCTGGTCCAGGGGCAAACTAAACTACATTACAAAACACTTAAGCCCTGCAAAAAAAAATTTCCTGGCCTCTGAAATCTCTTATGACCTAGTTGCAGCTTCACAATGTCTAGCACTAATCTCTCCATTAAAGCCTTTTCACCTATTTCCTAAACTGCTGTACAATGTATGTATTTAGACAAAAGCAGCAGCTTTCATAGCCATTAAAGGCTCAAGCCAAAAGTAAAGATGATTTTCTTATGGCTGAGGATGTCTGACAGCCTTGGGGGGTTGGACAACACCATGTTCTTCAGCTGACCCTTATTTAAGACAACCTGTGAGTGTGAGGATTATGATGCTAAGATTACTGTGGTATTTAAATATTATGTTATTAGTCAAATACTGGCATGTATAAACCCAAGACAATTTGGAGGTGGAGGGGGGAAGAGAGGATTGGGGAAGGGGGGAATTCACTGTCAAGGCTCAGATTTAAGCTGTTAGATTCAGCTTACAACTGAGTCTTTAAAAATATGCTCTTCCCCACTTATAAACTGCTATTTATATTTACTGCAACTTAAATAATTCCTCTCAAGTTTGGTGGCCCTGCTTTCTTTTAATTCACTAATTGCCTTTCTAATGGAATCAATTGTGTTGCATTGGTGGGAGAGTGTGTTAAATCCTCCTCTTCACTTGGAGGGAAGGAGAACCTGAAATCTGTGTTACTCTCCACAATTTTTAAATTCCTGAAACTCTCATAACTCTTACAAGTAACAGTCAAGAGCAGCCAGGGTTATCTCTCCTGAGGAGGAACACACGTGTCAGCAGAGCAGAAGGTTTGCTTTCCTTGTGAAAAAGTAGGAAGAAAACCGAATTAAGAGTGTCTTTCAGACTCACCCTGATGTTTCAGCCTTTCCACAGGTAGAGCAAGGACCCACATGAGGTCAGAGGAGTTGCCCTTATGATTTTATTTTTCTCCATCAGGTGGGCAGAGCGATAGGTCCAGCTCCCAGCAGCCCAGTCATCCGCGTCTGAATGTGGATGGGATGAGGATTTCCACCTCGGCACAGGCACAGATCACCTACTTTGCGAAATAACTTTGCAAGAAATCATGATCCCATTTGTTCTGCAGGTTGATGAAATAATGAACCTGTGGGGAATGGGGTCTGTACTGCCTTTCCCTGTGGAGAAGCAGGACCCACCCAAACTCCTTGCAAGCCTCATTTCAGCTCTTCAAGTTTTGAAACCACCCTTAGGGGTGACCCTAAGTTTAGATACATCATCTCTAGGACTCTTGGACTCCTCCCATAAAAAATCAGAATTCAGAGCCCCTCAAGACCTGGTGCAATTAAATGCAAGGACCAGAGCAAGTTGTATTGGAGCAGCAAATGGACAGAAATGAGTTTTCAGGGAAGCCACTGGCACTGCCTGAGGTTGTGCCATTCGCTTTTCCTTCTTGTCCCACTTTTTATTGGAGTTATTTTAGTTGTCATTCTTCACAGTGCTGTGGTCTCAGGATCCAGTTAAGCAAAACATTATCCACACTACCTAACAGTGTGACATCTGTGAATGGCTTTCTAATTACTCAAATAAATCAGCATGATTGGAAATTCTTGAGATTTTATTGGGAAGGAAATTTATAGTAATTAAACCAAATTAATTTTGGATTTCTGTTAATCCAAAGAAGGTTTTGGAAGCTTTGGGTTAGACCCGCATTTTCTCCCGCAAGTTATGTGGGTGAAAGAATGAGAAATTAATTGATTTTGGACAATAAGATGATGATAATAGGAGAATTTTTCAAATGAGCTTGCTGTGCATCTTTCATCAATTGCAGAGTGTCTTTTCTGGCATCTAAAAATATCGTTCAGGGCTTTTACTAAAGATTCAAACAGACTGAAAGGAATCTTTTTTAATCAAAATAAAGAACCCTTTTTAATTACTCAGACTCCTTCACAGTTGGAGGTAATAATTGTCTTATGTTCTTAAGTAGTGCTGTTATTAGCCTGCCCTGGGGCTCTTCTATTTTCCAGAAGTTGGCATTACTCTCTGTTGAATGCCAGGATAGAGCCTGCCTCAGCTTAAATATTCCTGGGTCTTCAGTGCTGGGGGTGATGCAGGTTGAATTCAGCCTCTCCCTTCAGTGCTGCCGTTCCCAAAATTCCTGCACACACCAAGGGCCCAGTCCTAAACAACAAGGGATGGTAAGCCCATGTTCTTTCAGGTCCACCTGTAAGATCATCCTCTTTGTTTCTTCTTAAACACTCTTAGGTTGTTGTGGTTTTTTTTTTTTTTTTTTTTTTTTTTTTTTTTTT
>VWZU01000397.1:66696-83038 GCA_013397095.1 Sterrhoptilus dennistouni
AAAAAAAAAAAAGGGAACGCAGTGATTTTGGACTTCAATTTTACTTTTTTTTTCTAAGAGTAAAGAGGAGGCATAATGTAAGAGTACCACAATGTTTGAGAAAGGGGAAACCAAGCCTGCACTATTAAAGTGATATATATTTAAATGGAAAAGTAAAGATGGATGGAGAGGCCAAATTGAAAATAAATAATTCCGGGAATAAATTCTGGATAAAAACCTACAGGTCATATCAACCATTGTTATAATATGTGTTAGTTCTGTTAGCTTTACAGCCCTTTTTCCTAGGATTTGCAGTTTAAAATGCATTCAAAGAATCATAGCATGGTTTGGATTGGGAGAATCCTTAAAGATCACGTGGTTCCTTTGGCTGCCCTGTTTTGTCTCCTCTTCCTGACCAGACCACTTTTTTTTGCAGGTGGATGCAGTAGGTTTTACTTGGCTTAGCTCACCCGTGGCTCAGGACATGGACACTCAGAGCATCTGGGGGATGATTCTGCTGAGCTGTTTTGGGGAAAACAAGAGAATTGCTCCAGAACAAGGGGTAGGAAATCCCCCCTCACTGAGCTGTTGGGAAGTGTGGCCCATGAGCATCCTTGAATCCCTTCCCAGGTCACTCCTCCACAGAAGGAGTGGTGAAGCCAACTGAGACAAAAGGAGGGATGGTGGGTAGGGACAGGCACAAATCCCCAGTCCTTGCCCTAACACCTCCACCTCTCCTAGCACTGCCATCTTCCTCACCTCATTCATTTTGGCAATGGGAAAGAGGTACTGGTCACTTCCACGTCCTTCTGGGAGGAGCACCTGGACACACACTGGGGTTAGAAGGACACAAGGAAACTGAACTCTACAAGAACTGTCACTGCATGCCTTCATAAAATCTTCCTGGTAGGTGTTTTTGTTTGTCATTTGACAGTTTTTATCACACTATTTTTTTAACATTTTGGTGTAATCTAGTAAGAGATACCTTTTTCTACTTGGTCCTCAGACTGTTCACATAGTCATGAACCTAATTTAAAATTTCTTCTATTTCTCATCACTTACTTCATGGGTTTGTACACTTTTAGGCCCAAAAGGGCTCTATGTCTTATATCTATAAGACATGATGTCCAACAAAAACTCTAGCACTGCGGTACCAAGGCAAACAGGGATGATGACACACTTGGTCCAAACACAGCAGAATTCCCCACAAAAGTAATTACCCCCCAAAAAATGGAGGACTGCAGCTCCAGGTGGTGGCTTTGGAGTCCCTATTCCCAGTCACAGTACTTGGTTTTTTAATAAAACCTATTTCCTGTTTGTGGCATTGATTTTCAGTTCACCCTTGTTGAAGCAGCCATACAAGTCTCCAGTGGCAAGAAAGACACCTTAAAAATATGTTTGTAAAAAAATGGGAAACCAAAAGAAATGGGTAGTGACAAATACCTTGGAAAAGTAGGCAGGTGGAGAGGAAACAGGGATGGGCATTAGCTGGCTCCAATGATTGATTGCAGTGCTTGTTGATTCCACATCCCCACAGCTCTTGTGCTGTCACCCTCCACCCTCTGCCACTTTGCTTTTGGTAGGGGAACATTTCAAAAAATAGCAGGTGATTAAAGGAATAAATCATATATTTGGACCTACCTGAATATCTTCTTTGACCCAGTTTGAACACACATCAAAGAGCAAAGTCTGGTTCTTCCTATTTACCCCCAATAGTGAAATCTAGAAACTGCCTGAAATGTATAAAAAGCCCAAGATTATTTCAAAGCTCTGGAACAAAAGAAAAAAAAAAAAAAAAAAAAAAAAAAAAAAAAAAAAAAAAAAAAAAAAAAAAAAAAAAAAAAAAAAAAAAGGAGGAGAGAGAGCTGTGAAAGATCATTTCTTTCCTAATGTGACTGTTAGATTTGGCTGGTTTAGCAATTAAACTTTTCCTTTATTTGTTACCCCTACAGACCCCTGGTTAGAATAGGATCCTGAAGTTGAGTCCGCCAGAGCATTGGGCTTACATGATTCAATTAACCTTTAAGGTAGCTCTGGAAGTTGGTACTCTAGGAGATCCTTTTGTTAATTGGCAGCCTGACACAGACAATTAAGTTTGATCAGATGAAGAGGGCATCAGGGACATCATTAGCATACTGTACTGAAGATTACGTGGTGTGTAAAAGTTGTTTAATTTCTGCCAAGGAAGAAAGTGGGGGGCTGGGGGAGCCCTCCTTGCACATACAGCATTTTGCTTATTAAATATTTCATCTCCCTTGCCATAAGCTGCAAATGTTCCCATTTTTTACCCCTCTTTTTTGGTTTCTTTGCACTGCAGTGAAATCCACTGAATTATCATTTCTCTCTTATTAAAACTTCTGCATTTCACTTGAAATATTGCACTAAAAAAAAACCACCAAAAAATCCCCCAAGCAGCCAAAACAGCAACAGAATCAGCAGGTTTGCTTCAGAGATGCTCACAAAGCCCATGGTAGATGGAGTTGGAGCAGGGTGTGGTTAAAGTGGTTAAAGCTGAAGCAAGGTGAGATCTCCAGATGCCTTTTGGTCAGGGAATAACAGAAAAAAATACCTGTGGCTCTCACACACAGCAGGTCTTATAAGATCTGGGATGCAGGGGGGATGCTGGGATGAGGAAGTCACATTCCTCATGGCCATGCATGTCTTTGCAAAGGCAGGAGGGGCTGGAGGAGGTGAACCCACCACTGAGGGGTTGTGAGCTGGGGTTAGTGACTGAGAGATGTTTCTTTGCATTTCTCTTGACTGGTAATAACACAAATTGCACAGTTGAGGCTATATTGGAAATGGGGTTTTTTTCAGGCACCACTGCAGAGCAGAATGGAGGTGAGCCAAACTACGGCCATCTGTAATGTTTAGTCACCACCACCACCCTACTGAACACAGATTTACAGCACCTTGCTGTGCAGTCCCTTTTGCTCCCTTTCCTTGCTCCAGCCCTTTTTTTTTGTGAGCAAGAGGGAAGGCATAGAAACAGAGAGTGGTTTTGGCTTGGCAGGGGCATTAAACACCATCCCATTCCACCCTTTGCTATGGGCAGGGACACCTTCCACTGTCCCAGGCTGCTCCAAGCCCTGTCCAACCTGGCTTTGGACACTGCCAGGGATCCAGGGGCAGCCACAGCTGCTCTGTGCAACCTGTGCCAGGGCCTCACTACCCTCACAGTACAGAATTTCTTCCTAACATCTGATCTAACTCTCTCCTCTTTCAGTTTTAAACCATTCCCCCTTGTCCTATCAATACCTGCCTCTATAAAAGTCGCTCATCCTCTTTTTTCAATAGGTACCTGATAAGCATCTGGAAAGGAAACAAGGCACATAAAACCAGTAGGCACATGATATCAGGATTCTCCATCCTCATACCACACAGGCAGGCTCTTTGCTTTCTCATTAGCCTTACGCAGTTGCTTCAGCAATTATGATATATATTGCATAATTCTTATAGCATTAGCCTTGCTACATAAGTCATTAATGTGATAAGTTAGTGATAGCAGCAAATGTAGACTCCTGTGCTGTGTGATGCTAATAATATCTACGAGATTTTAGTCCTAATCCAGGGAGACATTTTCAGCCCTCTACTGCCATAGTATTGTGTAATGGAAAATTAATGGGAAGTTGCAAATGCAGAATGAATATTTGTTTTTTGTTTGTTTGTTTTGCTGGCTCGCCATGCCCCTTGTAAGGCTCTTGCAGAAGAACAAAAGAGCTGAAGATTAATCCAGACCATGATCCAACAGTGACCAACACTCAGTGCCTTGGGGAGGACACAGGAACAGGGTGAGCACACAGAGACTCCTCCCCAGGATGCTCTTCCAGCCTCCAAAACACTTTGGCTCCAAGTCCTCATTTTCCACAGGTCCAACCCCCAGCAGAGGGCCGCAGAGCCAATTACTCAGAGTAGTAGTGCTTGTGTGTTTTTATATACTGTTCTATTTTATTTTTATTAATATATTGTAGCTCTTGACGTATTTTTCCTTCCATAAAATTTTGGAGCTCATTTCAACTCACATAACTGTTTTAATACTTCAGGCTGGTAAATGACAGGACCTGGTGGTGAGTATCCATAACTCTCCCATGGCAACTTATAGGTGATTTCAAGCTTATGGCAAGAGTTAAGGATACGGGAATGGAGGGCTTTTGAAGTGTTTTTACAAGTCTGTGCCAATAAACCCCATCATTGTTCTGCACTTTCTGAAAGACTTGAGGCACTTGGTGGGAGAGTCAGGGAAACACTTGGAGAGATCAAGTCACACCCTGCAGGTCAAGGAGAAATGGAGATGGGATGGTCACTCTCCAAAGTAACCTGTCTCCTGTGAGCACCTCCTTTCAGGTGGGAAGAATCCAGACAAATCTACTGTTTCCTACATGGGGATCAAGTCAGTCACGTGCTCATGGCATGAACCTGTTCATTCCTCCTGGGCAGTCAGGGATTCCCATTTACTCCATGCTGTTTTCCACCTCCTTTCACTGTGGGGGACTCCCCTCAAAAATAGAGTCATAGGATTGTTTAGGTTGGAAAAGACCTGTAAAACTGTCGAGTCTGATTTTTAGTTGGCCAAAAAAATGCTGAGAAATGGCTTTTACCAATCATTGGTGGTGAAAAATTTTTAATGCAAAATTCCATGGCTCTGCATCTTCTAACAGAGGCAGCAGGGAGAGGCAAGGAAAGGGACAAGAATGTCAACAAGTCATGAGTTTTTAGCAATTGACATGAGTCTTTAGCTCATTAGATCAGCGAGAGGGTATGACAGGACATGAAATGGTGGAAAAAACCCATTTCTATGAAGGAATGTGCCAAACTCTTCTCCAGAACATAGCTGTGGAACAGGATTTTACCCCATCCTGCACGTGTCATGGGCACCTCCTGCAAACTCAGGGGGCAAACAGAAGATTCCTGCTCCATCTGCCAGATTAGGAGCATAATAAAAGGGCAAAATGGCGATGGAAAATAAAAAGTGCATTGAAGGCAAACGACTGCACTAGTGAGCTGTGCTGAGAGCACTGGCTGTCACTTGTGCAGGCCTGTGAGCAGGTGCCCCTTGCACCAGGACTGAGGTTGGGCAAGTTCTGCAGAAGTGCAGAACAGGATATTTTTTGAACCATAGAGGAATAATACTTGAGATATATTGGCTGTACAGTTTCATTAAGATGACATAACATCTTGGATAAATTATAATTTTATAATACCTTTGCATGCCACTGCTATTACTAGTATGTTGTTTTATGACGGTGTTAATATACAGATGTTGCTTTAATCTGTTTTTTAATTTACTTTGTATATCCCCTACGTACATTTTGTCGTAAGGTAGTTTATTTTGTAGCAGCTCATTTATTTTAAAAGTTGGAGGGTTTTTTTATATCACTGCTAGCATGCTAATGACATTTATACATGTGTTCTCTTTAATCTCTCCCCTAGTTGCCTGGTACAGAGCACAGATATTATCATTTCTCTGATTTTTTCTAAGCGCCGAAAACTGTTTTATTAGGGGTTTTACTTTGAGGTTTAATTTTTTATGTTGAGGTTTATTAAGTACTGTATTTTGGTGTGGTAAACCTTGTGTTTTCACTGATATTTTCATCACAGGCTGTGTTGTTACTGTAGAGGAGTTTAGCCATGTTGCTGTCCATCTACCCTTCCTTTGGTGCTCCCTAGAGAACTCTTGAAAGGAGGATTTTTTAGGGGATCGTGTGTCACCTCAATTTAGGGTAAGGCAAAGGCAAAAAATTTAGTCTAACCTATAGCAGTCACACCTAATTAGGACCTGGACTTTTTTTAAAAAATCACATCCTTCTAACAAGCCTAACCCCAGCCCAAGGAGTAGGATGTTCCTTCGCTTGGATACGGATGCCACACCCAGGCTGAAGGGGAATTTGTCCCAGCTGAGATCAAGTTGAGCAGGATGTTCAAGATTCCTTCCAAACTAAATCAACCCATGATTCCATCACTTTGTATTTGGTGTCATACCAGTAGTGCAAGCAGGTCACACAGGGGAATAAGGATGCAAAGACTGGAGGCTGGCACAAAAAGAGGGGCAGGCATGGCCTGGATTTCCAGAATTTGATGAGTGATTCTGGTAGCAGGTTTTCTGTGTGTTTGCTTGACAAAGTGAAATCCCATCTCTCAAGGACTTTAGTGCAGAGATGTGAAGGAGGGCTTATTGGGGGGAAGAAGGAGGAGGGAGCAGCATCTTTCTGAGCAGCTTCCCGTGCTGGACTTCTCAAATTATGTCTAATTAAGTCTGCTGCCCAGAATGCCATCAAATTAACAAGTGAACAAATTGCACTGACTTTGGTGGGACGACTCCCTGGTTTCCTGCTGCCCCTGCAGCGCGACTGCTCTGTCTGTGGCTCTGCTTCATTGAATTCCTGCTGAAACCCCTCCCAAAACAGGGACAGATGAGCATCCAGCCCTCACCACACGCTCTGACTCCTCTGCCTCAATGTAATATCCTGCCAGAGCTCTCCAGCCTCCTTGGGGAGACCTTCTTGCTTTGCCTGAAATTCGTACATCGGGAAAGGCCTGAATATTTTTCCCATAACTTGGTGGGATGGAGCTTGAGAAATGCTGCTGTAGGTGGTTTCATGTTGCCAAAATGTACTTGCTATTTGATGATGTGGGCTTCGGAAGGCCTGCTGTTCCCAATTGTCCATTGCATATTAAGGATGGTTATAGCCAAGAAGACTTCTCTATTTATTTGCTCCCTTTTCACTGTGACTTTATTATGCATGAGCAGCTTGACTGTGATACTCCTTTTGTTTTACATTTTGCATTCATTAAAAACCAGTCATCTGCATATTTTGTGAACCCTCAGGGGTCTCTTCTCTCCTTGATGCATGCGTGCTAGTCCCATTAGCATGGATGGGAATTAGGAGCTCATGCTGGAGAAAAAACACAGGCACACCTCCCTCTGTTTGTCCTCCTACTATTCAACTAGGATATTAAAGAAAAAAAAATCATTACAGAGGATGTTCACTTTGTGTTAAAAAAAAAAAAAAGGAGGAAGAAAGGAAGGGAAACTTGACCATGTATCTCAGGAGATTCTTTTTATAGCCCAAGGCTAAAGACCTCATAAACAGAGGATGTAAGTAATTTCAGCATGACTGAGATTTATGACTCTGTCTTTACCAGTAAGTAAAGTGGGCCAGACCCACTCCACAACAGAGAGGACAACTGGTGTGGTATGACTTGCATCCACACCAATGTCCTCTTCCTTCCCGAGCCTTTTAACATGAGAGTGAGGACTGACAAAGCTTTCTGGCTCTGTTTTCATCACTAAAAGTCACCAACAGTGGTTTGATGCTGTTTCTGCCACCCTTAAAATAGTTGCAGGCTGCATTGGTCCTCCACCGATGGACCACTGAGTGGTCCTCAGTGTCTCTTGGTGGTGCTGAGGATGTGGATGAAGAAGTCATGGGAGTTTCCTAACAGCATCCCTCATTGGGGGGATCTTGGGGGTTCCTGACTGACCATCCCAAGACTGCTCCTCACCAAACTCCTGAGCCAAGGGATCAAAGTGTCCCCAGAGAGGTTCCAGGGGTGGATGGGGAGGGCTGATCCTGCCCTTATCCCATTTTACAGAGGGCTGCTCTCCTCCCTCCCCTGCTCCTGTTGAGCAAAGGGTTCAGGCTGTGCATTCTTGCTCCCTGTGAACAAAGAAGTGATTTATTTTTTTTTTCCATTTCAGTTAGAGCTACTGGTGCATGGTGGCCTCTGGTACAGGGATCCCCTATTTTCTCTGCCTTGTCTCTGAGGGTTAAAGCAATCAGGCTTCTCCACCCAGACAGAAGTTTTGTACAAAACCTCCCCTGCTCCTCTGTGTTCTAAGTTTGGCAGTCCCCCTTTCCACAAAAATGCTCTCAGGAACACGCACAGAGAGATATGAATTTATTTTCTGCATTGTTAAAGCTTCAACATTGCCCTCAAATCATCCTGACACAAAGGCAATGCAGCTCGGTTCACCAACCAGCACATTTTGCCCTGAGCAAAGACACTTTCCCATGCATGGAATGATCTCCCACTGTTTCCCATAAGAGCACAGGGCTGGCTAGAGGAATTGAATCAAAAGCTTTCAGAGACAACAACCTGCCTGAAACAACTTGAAACAAATGAGGGCTTGGGATGCAGGTGGACAGTGATAGCTGGGGCCAGGTGTTAATTGTGGGATTAAACAATAATCCTGTTTTATTGTTGCTGCCATGGCTAGAGCATCCCATGCTCTGCTGAGCATTCTCCTTGTCTTAGCAGCAGGCTGGTTGCTCTGAGGGCCAGGTGTGTCTGCCAGTGTGCTGTACACTGGTCTGGGATGGACACTGGCAGAGTTTGGCACTGTGGGTGCTCCAGCAAGTCAACCACACAGAGCCTGTCTTGTCTGGGTGGTGGTGGGTGAAGGGAGAGGGATAAGAGCTTTGGAAAATGGGACATTCTGTGTAGTACAGCTTCCTGGCCAGTTGGGCTCTGATTGTGGTCCAGTTGCTCTCTGAAATTAGCACCATTTCAAGGGTCAGAGTGGGCATCTGGCTGGAGAAATCCAATCCCCTAATGCTTCTGTCTTGGTTTGGAAAGACAGGTGTCTGCCAGGGAAAGATGGAGCTTCCTTTGGAATGGAGAAGGTAAACCCCCTCCCTCCAAATTGTTATAATTTTGCAGTTAAGGGGGCTTTCAGGCAAAGATATGGGAATAGGAATAACAGTTCTTTATTAGGAATATTAAAAAACCCCCTAAATATAGTAGTAAAAAAAAAAAAACCCCAAGCAAAGTAAAAAGCCCTAGAAACACTGAGTAGAGTCAGAACATGACCTGACACCCTGTTTGTCAGGGTGTTGGTGTCAGTCCAATCAAGTTCTCAAGCAGTGACAGATGTGGTTCTGTTGGAGCAGAGATGACCCTGTAGAAGGGTTCAGTGGTGCTGAGATGGGTCTGGTCTTCCTCTGGGAACCCAATGCAAACAGGCTGTGCTGGTGTTCTCAATCTCAGGTTTTATCCAGGTAGGAATGCTGGGCTTCTCCCCCTGGGTGGAGCATCTGCAGTGAGCCTCGATGGCCCATGAACAGCAGAGCTCCCCTGGAGGGAGGATGGGTGGTGGAAGAGATAAAGAACACTGCCCCAGCTGGTTTTAACAGCTGCCCACTAACAGAAGGCTCCCCCTGGAGTTACGAGGAATGGGCCATAGAAGAGATAAAGAAAACACTTCCCCAGCTGGTTTCAACAGAAGACAAATAGAACACACATTTTTGGTTACATATTGCAACCCAAGTCGTCTCCTCAACTCTATGTATCTCTGAGGGGTCATATCCTCAGCAGCATGTTCTAACATCCAGCATGTCCTGGAACAAGATGCCCAAGGAGGCTGTGGATGCCTCAAGCCTGGGAGTGCTCAACTTCAGGGTAGATGGGGCAACTTGGTCTTGTAGCAGGTAGCAGGGGCCCATGGCAGGGAGGCTGGATACCCTCTGGGGTCCCTTCTGACCCAAACCATTCTAGGATGCTTTGATCCAAAAGTAGAGAAATTACTTAGCAGGAGCCCAAAACAAAAGGGGATAATTTCCTAGGATAAGAGATGTCACTCACCTCTTACTCAGGATCTATCTCATAATTTGGGCTCCTTGAAGACAGCCTACAGATAGTAGAACAAAATAACAACCTCCCAATTCCTGTTTCATTTGTCTGGCCCATTGATTTTACTGATTGACAGATGTATCAGTTGACATCTGAAACAAAGAAACATTTACATAATCATGATGAGTTAAGGGGCTGTAAGGCATCTTCAGGTCTGCTCCAGAGCTTGGGCACTCCTTGTCATTTTTTTGCATGAAGGTAGAGAATTGTTACTTGCCTTTTAGGAAAAAGCTCTTCCCCCAGAGGGTGCTGTGCACTGCCCAGGCTCCTCAGGGAATGGTCACAGTCCCAAGGCTGCCAGAGCTCCAGGAGAGTTTGGGCAATGCTCACAGGGGTGCACAGGGTGGGATTGTTGGGATATCTGTGCAGGGTGAGCAGTCGGACACCATGATCCTTGTGCTTCTGGCTTAGAATATGTGTGGTTCTTTGCACAACTCAACCTTGAAGATTCATATTCTCACCTTGACTAACTGCAGCCCAGCTGGTTATCCTCACTCAGCCTGTATCTTCTCTGGGATAACTTTGGTAAAACATCTCCCATTCAGGCTCTTGCCCATGCTCACCCTTCCCTCTGATTCAGAGTTTCTGGCTGATCCCAGATTATGCCTCAGCTGTGAATGACGACCACAATGAGGAAGCAAATCTGAAAGAAACTTGAATCCAGCACCACTGGCTCTCTTACTCCACTAAAATGAAGCAAACAAAACCAGAAAGGATGGGAAATGGTTTTACTGGAGCAGCATCAGCGTCTCCATTTGTGAATCAGTTTCTCAAGAGAGGGAGGCTCCATTTAGGTAAGAGGTACTGTCACTGGCCTTCACGTCTATAGCCCTCCACGTACCAGCTTTGACTCAGCAGTCTGCAGCAGTAAATCATTAATGGCCCCTTAAAAAAGGCAAGCTAGTTCATAACACAGGTCTGAAATGAGGAAAGGATATGGTTGGAAGATCAGACTTTCCATTCCCAAAATAAAGCATCGCAGTCGTCCTGGATATCTGGAGTGGGCATAGAAGGCTGGAGGCATTCTCTTTTTAAAATATTTACCACTCAAGTATTATTTGACAAAACATTTCTGGGACTTTATCTAAGCAGGATGGAGTAAGTGAAACACTTGGATGGCTCACTAGGACCATTTGCCAGAGTGGCTTGTTCTTAAATGGGAACAAAAGCTGACCAGAGAGAGCTCTGTAATGTTTGACTACTAAAAGCATTGCTCCAGAAATGCAGCACTGTGCTGGCTCCAAGGAACTGGTGTATGGCTTGTCTCATTGGCATTGCCAGGACAGGATTTCCTCCTCACCACCAACTATACAAAGTCCTGGATGTGAGCAGGGCAAAGAGGCGAGGTCCTGGTGTCTTTGTAGGAACCTGACAGTGCTGAGGAAGGGAATTTGTCCTGATGAGAAAACATTTCCTCAAAACCACATTTACAACTCATAGAAATGACTGAATTTAGGACAAATATAGCCTAGCACAGATCCAGTCATCTCCTCTGGAAACACCAGTGCTCGAGTCCAGCATTACCCAGATGACATTTGAACCTTCTCCCCAGTCTTCAAGACTTCATCATAATCAAATCACAGATAGTTCAGGGCCATCCACACATGCAAAGCCACCAGAAACAGAAAGATTGTTCCACTAATCCTTTTGAAGACACTGCAGGAAGTGCCATTCTGTAGATGCAAAACCAAAGTAAAAACATTGTTTTATGAAAATTAAAAAAAAAAAAAAGGGGTGAAAAGCTCGGTTATTTCAGGTTTCACTTAAAAATGAATGAATTTTTTATTATCTTCCCAGATGTTTTTAAGGAAATTTCGGCTGGGTTGACTGCAAGCCAAATGATTCCTCTTAACCACATAGGAGAATGCCACTGTATTATCAATGAAGTCATTCAGGAGTAAGATAAATAAATGTTCTTCTGGGCACAGATTTGTGTTGTGCTGCTTCCTCCCAGTGTTTTGTGTTCATCTTCACTGGAAAATCATGAGACACTGAAAAATCCTTGAATTAAGAGAAACATTACTTAACAAAGTCCAAAACATGGGGGCATTATTGACATTGTTCTCATAATGAATACAAAACACAGCTCTGTGCCAGTTATTAAGAAGAAAACAAACCCTATCCCAGCTGAAATCAGGACAAAATTGCTAATAAAATTATGAGGAATCCCATGAAGGAAAGACAGAAGTTATTTTTGCATGGAAAAAACTGGGTGAAGCAGAAATATCCACCAGCAAAGGGAGGGACAAGTGAGCTGGATCCAGGTGGGTGGTGTTGGTGTGTGCTGCATTCAGGCTGCTCTGCTTCCCACCACAGGAGAGAGCTAAGGAAACTCAAGAGGTCAGTGGGTTTGAGCTTGTCTATTATCTTTAAAATATCAACACTTGTTAAGGCTTATTCAGTATATGTGATGCTTCCTTTCCCAGCTCCCCAGAATTTCCATTTTTTTGAGCCGCCTGAGCTAAAGAGTTGCCCTGTGCAAATTCCCTCTCTTCCATCAGCTGATCTCCCTCCCCTTGAGCTCAGGCAGACTTTGAGCATCCAGTGGGGATTCAGGAAGCCAGGCGTGACAAATAAGGACAAGCTGAAATTTTTTTTTCCTTTTTAAATTTTTAAATTATTATTATTTTAAATTACAAAGTGCAAAACACATCAGCAGCTAATTTTGATTCACAAATACACTGGAGGAACCTGAAACCTAGGAACGCTTTGTGGGAGGGGAGAGAGGCACAGAATTTGTCATGCCTGAGGAACCACTCAGCTCCTCTGTTCTCCCAAAATTTGCATCACCCTGGGCTGGTGCACAGTGCAGCCCCAGCTCAGGGAGTCCTGCCCTTGCTGGGGAATTGCTGCAATGCTTCCCATTGGTTTGATTTAAGTAGTTTCAGATGAGTCTAAGTAGCATCCAAAAATTANTTGGTGTTTTTATCATATATCATAGAATCATGGAATAATCTGGGTTGGAAGGGGCCTTTAGAGGTCATCTAATCCAAGTCCCCTGCAGTGAGGAGGGACACCTTCCCCTAGGTCAGGTTGCTCAGAGCCCCATTTAACCAGACCAGGAATGTTTCCAAGGATGAGGCATCCACCACCTTTCTAGGAAACCTGTTCTGTGCAAGTATCATGCTGTTAGAAACAACATTTGATCAAAAATTTCCCTTTTTATTTGTGATTTCTTGCATTACACCTACCCTGGTTCCTGACCATCAGGACTTCTGAAAACTGTTTCCTCAGAACTTGCTTTCCTAATATTTCTCTTCCATGTCTAATAATGAAGTTGATTAGGGCTTAATTCCAGAAGAAGACCATGACTGGGTGACCTTTTGGGCTTTTTTAAGTAGCCATTTTCCCCCCCCACCTAGAAAATTTACAAGAACTCATTCAATATATTTCATATATTTGTGATTGCAAACTTCTTGTCATGTTTTTTGAGACTCTTTAACAGCCTCAGAAATTATCAGCCTCATTTTCTTGAGCAAAATATTACTGTTCGAAAGCATGGCATATTTTTTTTACTTTAATTTGACATCAGGTAAGGATTAGCAAAGATAGAGCATAATCTCTCTCTTTCTTTATTTCTCCTGGAAATTATGCTTTCTTTTGTTTTCTCTTTAACCATTTGTATTTATGAACACCTTTCCCCTCAATGGACAACAGCAAATGTCATACCAGGCAAGAGCAGAATTTGGTAACCCTTTTTGTTTGGTCCTTGCAGTGCCTCCCAGTTTGCTGCTGTCTGCAAAATTAAGACTTTTACAGGATTTTCCATAATCTTTTGGTGGCTGAGCTGGCTGAGACCAAGGCTCCAGTCATCAGCCATTTTTCTGAGATATATCAGAAAAAAATTCTATTATTGGATTGAGTCTATTAATTTTCTGTGGTGGTTTTGGCATGTAATTCTTAAGGAAATCACAGAATCACAGAGTGGCTAAGGCTGGAAAGAAGCCTTGGAGGTCATTTAGGGACCCCACCTCCCTGCTCAAGCAGGGTCATACCAGAGCACATGGCAAAAGATAGTGTCCAAACAGTTCTTGAATATCTCCAAGAAAGGAGATTCCACACCCTGTCTGGAAAATCTGTTCTAGTGCACAGTCACTCACTGAAAAGAGGCTCTGTCTCATATTCAGGTGGAACTTCCTGTGCAACAGACACTTGCAGAAGAGCCAGCTGTCCTGCTACAAGAGCTTTTGAACCTATTCCTCACCCTGAACCACTGATTCCTACAAGTTAAAAATTTTAATGAGATGAAAAGGCCCCACAGAATCTCTGCTGAAGAGGAAAATAGATATATCCTAGTCCCAGGAAGTATGATTTTAGAAATCAGCGGTTTCAGGCTGTTTATGGCACTGCTTGTTCATTAGTTCTGCTAAATATTTGAGAAAACTCAAATATTTAGCTGAAATTTCAGGCTGATGTATCTCTGCAACTACCTTAATAATAGAATCACAAAATTGTTTGGGATGGAAGGCATCTTAGACCTCATCCAGTTCCATCTCCTGCCATGGGCAGGGACACCTTCCACTATCCAGGCTAATCCAAGCCCTGTCCAGCCTGGCCTTGGGCACTGCCAGGGATCCAGGGGCAGCCACAGCTGTTCCAGGGCTTCCCCATCCTCATATTGACAGGCATGGAGAAGGCTCCCACTTCTTCCCTCTTGTTTATCTTGCAGGATACAGTGATTAGGCCTTTGACACCAGTTTTTACTACTGCAGACATGACAAAACAGTCCAGCCAGCACCAAAACCATGTCATGGACAGAGGTAGGACTCAATGCCCACACCCATTTTTTTCTATCCACATCTACCTTTCCCCCCCCCAGCATCCACTTGGGATGCACCTTGGCTGGAGAAGAAAGGATTGAATTAAATCCAGCACTCAGAATCAGCTCCTACAGAGGTGGGGACCATAGTCAAGGTGTATTTTCACTGCCATGACAGGTCTGTTCAGCCTGGGTTATTTGCCAGCCATAATCACAAGCACAGAGATGACTTTAAATGCAGGGCCCTTCACTGACTCTGTCGTACCCTGGGTAGGCAGCAGGGATATTAGGAAACCACTCAGATAATTTTAAAAGAGGATGGATTTGTGATTATGGTGTTTTGACCCACCTGGTAGCCTGCCCTTGGAGCTCTACTTAACAGGTCTTCCCTGTGTCTTCCCAAGCAGTTAATTTTGTGGCCAAGTCCCTGAACTCTCTTCCCATTCCTTTTTCACGTGTAGGGCTGTTTGCTTCTCTGCCATCCAGTCATCTAGAGAATGCTTGCTCAAGGACACTGCGGAAGATTTGTGCTAATAATGAAAAGCTTGAAGGGGGCAAGAGATTTTGCCCAGGAAAAAATAATGCCGACCAAGACTGTTGTGTCTCTGTCCCACTGAGGAAAGGGGAGCTAATAACAGAAAGGTTAGCTAACAGGATGGCTTTTTAGGGCTTGTGGCCACGTGAATTAATGCGTTAGGTTTGTCTAAGCAAAATTCTCAGCCACCTCGTAGGGATTCAGGGGTGTAGAATATTTGCTCCTACTTTTTTTTTTTTTAGTTTACAAAGAGGCTTTCCTGGTCTTGCCATCTCCTTCTGTCACAGACTGGTAGCCAGGAGAAGAGAGAGGAATATTTGGAATATTTCTGCACCGCTTCTTTGCTTAACATCGGGATATTTTCAGCAGCCAGCAGAGAATATATTTCTAGGTTTGGGGGAAGTTGAGGCTGGTTTTGTTTTTTATTTTCCCTTTGTGTGTTTGTTTCTCTTTGCACCACAAACGGCATGGAGGGGCCGGGAGGGTTGTGCATTACATAAGAGTGGCCCTCCACGCTTTAATGTGGGTCTGTGCCATGCCATGCAGCGAGCATAATGTGTCCTCCCAGGGACAATTTGCATAAAGGATAAATAAGAGAATCACAATGTGAAGTTTATTCATTTTTAAATCCTGCAGCGTTTGTGATTGAAGGCCCAAGCTCAGATGTTTTCCTGATGTGTACCATTAAGAGTCAGGGCTTTGCCTAATGTCTCTTCTGTTACTGCAGGGAGATGTAATGTGCAGTATTTCTCCACACTGGAGTATCATTTTCAGTGTATACCACTCGGCTAGGGAGTGAGGAACTGCAGGCTGCATTATCTTGTACCGGGCCCACTCTCCTTAATTTGCTGTAACCGAGCCAGCACATTAAATACAAAACATATTGATGTTCTCTGAGAACCCTTGAGGGTCTTTACCCTTCCTTGTCAAAGGAACTGTGCAATCCAGGAGGAAAGAAAAAAGGCATTTTGCCATGGTGAAAATAGTTGCACTGCTGGCATGCCGTGGCTAACACAATGCTGTGCTTCCATTTACTTCACTTAGAGGGGAAAGTCATAACAAAAGCCATTTTACCTCCCAAATCCAGCTGAGGGTCAGCAAATGGAAGTGATCTGAACCCCAGCTCAGGTGGTGTTGGCAGCAAGGGCATTAATAATACTGCACACTCCTGAATTTGCTGAAGTCACAGAGTCATAGAATGATTCAGGTTGGAAAAGACCCTTAAGATTAAGGAATCATAGAATGATTGGGGTTGGAAGGGACCTGAGCAATCATCTAGTTCCAACCATTGACTTAACACTGCCAATTCCACTACAAAACTGTGTCCACTCTGGTGATCTCACAGATGAAAACTGGCTCGGGCCAATGTGGTGACTCAGGTTCAGACCTGGTTTTAGTTTCCTGTTGAAGGGTTGTTTCTTTTTGCGCCTGCTGCCAAA
>VWZU01000397.1:90562-103044 GCA_013397095.1 Sterrhoptilus dennistouni
AAAAAAGAGCAAAAAGCTTTCTCAGGAAAAGACATCAGAACCAATTAAAACATTTGCCTTCCAAGCGATGGCCAGAAACAATCATTCCCTTAATTAAGATTCACAGTAAAAGGATTTTATTTACATGAGCTGCGGCGTTAAAAAGACCTCAGTTGTACAGCTGTGGAAGTTGGATGTTCTCTGTTTGCCTGTGCACAGTGGGGCAGTGCCTGGCTATGGGGATGAGTGGTGGGGTGTCTGTTCAGCAAAAAAAAAGGGTTGTTGTCTCCCCATGCCTTACAGAGCTGATGCTTCAGTTGCTCTCATGCCAAACCTTGCTCCCTCAGCCTTGGTGAGACCCAGAGCTCCATCTGTGGGGCACCCAGGGGTTCCCAGGGCTCCCAATACCTTCCCTAAGGGACTTCCAAGCTCCCTGAGGATGGTACTCTCAAATGTACCCCTTTATCTTCTCCTCTGAATTATTGTTTATTTTCTGCACCTTAACCTGGGATGTGGGAGTGGGAAACATTGTCAGAAAGGGAAGTAAAGTTGTCATTGGATTTTCATGAACATTTATACTTATTCTGAAGCTTTTGCCAAGAATACTTTGACAGATTCTGCTGATTTACTTCTATGTTATTATAACATCTCTGGTTTCCAGCTGAGGTTAGCACACCCTTGTGCCAGATGCAGTGTGTGCTCCCTGTAAGATGCAGTACCCACCCCAAAATTCACACAGTCTAGATAATAACATGAAACCATCTGCTACAGGGTAGGTTCATCTTCTGCAGAAAGAATCTGGTGGACATGTTGTCATGCTCATATTTCTTCATCCCTAATCTCCAGTGTTTAATACATGACCATAAAATAAGTTAAGGGTGTCTGAGGTTCCTCACTGCCACTGCAGCTAACTGGCATGGTTTGTCCTGATCCAATACAGGGCTGCCTTGTCCAAAATATTGTCCTGAGGGGATCTCTGGACCACCCTAAACACAAGTTGTGCCTGGAAATTGATTGAGGCCCAAACATAAACAAGGTCTGTTCTGACAGTCTGAGGCATGGTGACCAGGGTTCCCATGCCTCTTTAATTTGCCTTGGAAATTTGCTTCAAACTGCACCAAGAGAGGCTTAGATTGGATATTAGAGGAGATTTCTTCATTGAGAGGGCTGCACAGCCCTGGAAGGGTAGTGGTGGAATCCCCATTCCTGGAGAGGTCTAAATCCCATGTACATGTGGCACTTGGGGACACGAGTGGGTGGTGGCCATGGCAGTGTTGGGTTTGACTTGGTAAACTTAGAGAGCTTTTCCAATCTAAGTGATTCTATGATTCCATGGTATTTATCATCAAATTTCCAAATACAATCCTATGTGTGTGCATCAGTTTGTGTTGGACGATACTTTCATTGCTTTGGAGTATCAATATTGGCACAGATGGATGGATGAGGGAGGGAGGGAAGGAGGGAAGGAGGGAAGGAGGGAAAGAGGGAAGGAAGGAAGGAAGGAAGGAAGGAAGGAAGGAAGGAAGGACCTTAATCTCAAAATTTCACAGGTCCTCTCCTGTATACACTGTCACAGCTCCTAGATGAAGCTTTTTTTGGAGGGCAGGCATCTGGAATATAGATGGATACCTTTTGTTTAGAAACCAGTGCTAGAATATAACTTAAATAATTCCTCAGGTACCGACCATTCCTGACAGCAGAACTCCACCAGGAAGCATTGCACAGATCATATGGATGTAGCATTTTGGGATATTGTTCAATGGTGACCATGGTGGTGCTGAATTAATGGCTGGATTTAGCAATCTCAGAGGGCTTTTCCGACCTCAACAATTCCATGATTTTGGAATCAGCCAAATATGCATCAGGTTGTGGCCACTCCTTCAAGATCCGTTCTGCATCCGCCGCTGTTCTATCCGAGTCCTGTGATGTTTTTTGGAAGGTTTCTGCTGGCTGCCTGCAGCAGGAATGGTTTAATTGCTGTCCAGGCTGGTGTCTCTCACCGAGGGGCTGGGAGCTGGGTGGACAAGGGGCCGAGGGATGCTCTTGTTTCCCAGCGTGGTGCCCGCAGGCAGCGGCTGTGGGGAGAGGGAGCCGCCGCCTCGTAACCGTCCAGGTGATGGATTGTCCCTCGTCCCCACTGCTGTCAGCCTGACACCACTCACCAGCACTAAATTAATCCAAACAACACTGTGGAGCCTGGATGCTGCCAGGGCTTGCTGATGCCCAGCTGAAAAAGGAGGAAGAGCAGAGACACCGAGCATGGTTTAGAGAAGGGATTTGAATGCTTGTTAACGGGCTGGGAGCACTTAGACTGAAATGTGTGTTTGCTAAAATTATTTGTGAGTTTTGGTGGTGCTTCTTGATGTAAATTAAACCCTGGGATTTCTGGCACAATCCCCAGGTTTAAAATCAATAATTTAAAATGTCTAAGAAGAAAATTAACCCCATCCAAAACCAGGACAAAACCATCAAAAATTAGGTGATCTCTCCAAATAACCCTTTGGTTCTGTTCATTTTGTGAAAAAAAACCCCAAAAAACCCCCACACAAAACCTACCTTCCCCTAGTAAAATCCATGGAAATCTTCTGTGTAACATTGGAATAATAGAACTTGTTTCAAACAATCTTCCAAAAAATGTTTAGAATGTTTCCCCTGGCCAGAGACCTTACGCTGAATTTCAGCCAGCAGCAAATTTTTTGCAGCCAGTGTTATAAATCAAAACTGGGTTTCTAATGAAAGTGCTGACACAACTTTAACTGTAATGGTACTTTCAGGCAAAACTGTGAAGACATTGGAGCAGTACACTCAGTATTCTTGTGCCATATCCAGAACTGAATGTTTTTTTACCTTCTTCTTGAGTTCTTCTCTGTATCAGAGCAGTGCTGAGAATAAGTGTAATTGTCGTGTAATGGGGAACGAAGATATCTGTTATTCCTAGTGAAATTCTAGGATAAAAACCCTCTTCCTAGAAATATCAAGAGAAAAAAAATGGTCAGTATTTTTTAAAGATTTGCCAATGAACCAACACCTCTGTGTGTGAGTAACTGCTCAGATCACTCAGCATCGTATTTGCTCCCTGAGTGGACAGCTGAAATTCTGAAAAATCTTAAAAAAAGAAAGAGTAGCCAATATTAAAAAAATTTCCTGGTTGAACATCTATGTAGAACAGCCATTTGCTCCAACATTCTTGAAATCTGGGTGAAAGCTGGCTGAAACTCCAAAATGGGCAAATGATGTAATTTTGGGAAGATCAGTGGTCCCAGGGAAGGTCCCTCATGCATTAAAGCTTGTACAAGCACAGAGATGTTACTAAAGACATTGGGGTTGATGGAACACTTGGGATGTTGTAGTGCTTCAAAACATGGTTTTTTGGAAACAGAATGAAAATCAGGATTCTGGTGAAAATTTAAAACCTTTGAAAAAGTTGTGGTTGGGTGACTATCAAAGGGATTGTTTTCAAAGTGGTCCCACGTCAAAAGGGATCTGAAAATTCTCCTGCAAAAGTTAAAAAATCCCTGGTTCTTCCGATGTTTTTGAGAGAATAAGGTAATTTTTAGTGAGATTCCACAGAAACAGAAGAAGGTTCTCCATTGGAAATCTGCTTGGTTCCCTACACAGTTTGCTGCTGTATTTCAGAGACCATGATATATTTGCATGCATTAGCACAAGGATTTCAAAGGCTCTTCCCAAGTGCAATCAAATGTAGGACTTTAAAATAAATTTCCCTGCCTGTTCCTCATGAATTTTGTTCAAAGTCCAGTCAAAGGGCAGGACACCATGCTTCTTGAAATTCAGAAACTAGGAAAATGCCCAGGAATATGGTTCTATGAAGCTTAAAGACCTTGTTAGCCTTTCTTACAGTGATTGCATTCAGTTGTTCCCTTTTGGACTTTCCGGATTAAAGATACCCAAGACACAGAAGACACCTGCCAGGAAAATGCATGGCCACTTTTAAAGATGCTAAACCATTTATAGGAATTAAAAACTACTGTCTAGTTACTGATCCTGCAGTGCAATGTCCTACAGGGAGGATGGAAGTTCTTTACTTTTGCTTTCCTCAACCACAACATGACATTCACATTATTTTCTACAGAATGGTGGATCTGCATTTATCTCCCCAAGGCTGAGTTACTTGAGTTAATGGTTTTATGGGCTATTTTTCTGTAGGGTATGAACTAGAAGGGAACCTGGCTTGCTTTCCCACTGCAGTTTTACTTCCCTGGTGGTCACAAGATGAAAGTAGGTTTGTCCCTCTGTTTGCAATTCCAAAGTTTAGATTGAAGTTCAGTGTTGTTCAAGGATCTGCACCTTTGAGGACCACCTTGGAGCCCTCCAAGGCCTATGGTAAAGGCTGTGGCTCCAAATCTCAGCGCCTGGAAGTGAGCAGAGCTGAAATCTGTGTCAGTATCCAGTTGGGGTCCTAAATGAGAGTTGTTGGGTACCTACTGCTGCTTGGTATTTTTGTCTCTTGAAAACAGTGCCATTTGTCCCTTTATTGAAAGCCACCACAGTTTTTAAAAGTGGCAGGAAAATAATTCACAGGGATGTTCTTTGGGAATAACTGATTTTTTACTCAAATATTAAAAGGAAGGAGTGAATTTGTGAGAGTATAAATTCCCTCCTGTAGGTTTCAGAATATTTGGTGGCTTGGAAATCATTAGTTTATAGGTCAAATGGGACATTTCAAAGGCTGTCAACCAAAACATCTTGCTTCTTTGGAAGATTTTCTAACAAAAGCAAAGGAAAAGTGCAAGTGGAGAGGACATTTCAAGCCAAACAGGTCCATGCTCTAATGGGCTGAAAGTCATCTGTTGTATATGCTCATTTATACCCACTGTGAACCTTCTAGAGAAAAAATTGAGCCTTTTATTTCAAACAGTGTGCCACGAACCATTTTGACTTTTTTTTTCCAATCAGGTGACAGCACTCTGAATTTCCAAGAAGTTTTGTTGGCCCTAAAGCGCATTTCCTCACAAGTAACCCATTTTTTTCTTAAACAAGCAGGATGTACCCAAAATTAAAGCACTCAGTGTTTATAAACATCACCATATCTGTGATATTTTCTGATTAAACTGTTTTATTTTGTGTTATGACTTCAGGCCAGTGAGGCAGCTTCTGAGTCCAGAGGCTTGGGACTCTTCATCCTTCCTATGTTGACCTTAACTCTTCCTAATCTAAAAGGCAGAGCAAGAAAGAGACATGTGGCCCCAGCATCCTGTGACTATGTCCACTAACAGCAGTAAATTCCAAAGCCAAAGTAGCTGATATGAGGCAATTTTTGTAGATTTTTTTTTTTTTTTTTTTTTTTTCTGAAATGAAGAAACAAGACCTGAGAAAAAACANTTTCTGCTGCATCTCTCCTGGTGCTTACATAAGATCTCACAAAGACCTCTGGATTTTCCAGAATGCTGTGTCCAGGATCCTGTTCTTTGGCTTTCAATCTGCCATCAAAACTTGTGGGTTTATTTCTGTTACATTGACAGGAAAGAAATTTTAATACAGTACTGTGTATTTACTTTATCTGCTTGTCTTTACAAATCACTCCACAATCCCAGGGTTTGGTATGAGACACAGAGAGAGAGAGCAAGAAGTAGTATTTATAGTAAAACATGGGTAGTCAATAGCATGTGGGAAAACAACTGAATCTGAAAATGGTCCCAAAGGTAATTTGCAAATCTGCTGAAATCCCGAACAAGCTTTGATTTAACCGAAGCTTGAAATGGCTTTTATTTACTGTCTATTGTGGAATAAATGACATCTCATAAACAGGCTTTATCCATTACCACAGAATGGCGATCACTGTGTTAGGGACATTTTATCCTCTTGATATAAAACAAGATATGCTACAGTGTGTTATTACAAATAGAAAAATCAATGCCGAGACACACACACCTCTGAAATTTCATTTTTGCGGAACCCCATTTTCAAAAAAATGTATTCTCTAATAAAAACGTCTCCATAACCAGGGGGATTTACAAAACACTGAGCAACAAAGAACAATAACAAACAATGAATAAAGTGGCTCCATCCTGAGTCTTTTTGCTGTGCATTAGTCACACACTTGCATACATTTCTGAGCGCTGAGCAAAGCTCCCACTAGGCAGGGAAGCAAACCAGCTGAATTACCTTCACTTTTAAGCGCTTTATGGAGAACACACACTGCATGCCAAGTTGTGCTGGAGAGGAAAACTTTGTGGCAAAAAAAAAAGAGCCTGATGCAGGGATGGAGACATCCAAAGGCAGCCTTCCCTTATTTTATCCAAATCTGGATCAAAACCTAGCTAAAAGCTGGGGGTTTTTTTGGCTGAGATTGGTGTTGGCAGTTACATTCACAATGGGTATGATATATTTGCCCCTATCTGCTGTTCATTACTTAATGCTGATTCATAAGACTCTGGTTCTTTGATTAATTTTTCACCTGAAAATTCCTGAAAACAGATTTTCTCCATTCAGTCAGTCGTGAATTGTTCAGAGTGTCCACTCCCACTGCACATAATTGATCCCCCCCAAACATGATACTGTAACTGGAGTCTGACTGGATGCCTGCAAGACTAAAATTACATGAAGTAGTGAATGGAAAATAATGAACAGTGATTGCATTGATCTCTTCTTTTTTTTATTTCTTTTTTTTTTTTGTTGATGATNCTGTGATTTTTTGTTTTGTTTTTTTTTTTTTTTTTTTTTTTCCTAATGCATGATTATTTGTTGCTGGAATTTATGATTCTTCTGAGGTTTTGAGACTCATCAATCAAGTGAGTGAAATGGGGAGTGAGTCTTCCCCAACAACACAGTACATAAGCTGTAAATGATTGTGAAGTGACTTCCCTGAACACTCCTGAAAATGCAGATAAATTGCTTTTGAATTATTCAGTTGCCAGAAATCAAGACCAGATAGCCACCTTTGGTGGGTCAACAGTGTCCCAGGGATAGGAAGCTGAGTAAGGAAAGAGGGCTCCCTATTCTCACAGCAGCAACAATCCCATAGAAATTTACATTTACATCCCACAGAAAAGGAAGAGTCATTGTCAAACTCCAGTGGCATTCCCACCCTTATAAATCAAGGAACAGCTTCTTCCAAAAAAAGGTTTTTGATGTTTTTTTATAGGCTGACCTGGGCATTGCTTCAGTATAACTTAGTTCACATAGATTGGTTCCTCATTTATTTCTAATATTCTCTGTCTAAAATTATCCCATGGAATTAATATCCATGGATGAGAACATGCAATGAGGAGCTGGGTTTTCACAGACCCTGAAAAAGCAGATGACAAAGACCAGATATATGACTCTCTCCTCCTCAGGCAGATAAGTGAATTTATTAGCATGACTTGCAAAGTACTGTGATGCTTAATGTAAGCAATCATGATGAGGTCACATTTACATTGAAAATGATCTCATAGCCCCTAGGGTTTGCCAACCAGCACTGGAAAATAATCCTTGCCTCTGGCTTTGAGAAATGGAATTTTTGAGGCTGGAAAAGCCCCCCAGGATCATTGATTCCAACTGTCCCTCAGCACTAACCCATGTCCCCAAGTGCCACCATTTGGGAAGTCACAGCTTGGGAAGTGACTACTGGGTGCTGCTTTGGGAAGCATCATGAGCAGCTGGATTGGTGGTGATTCTGCTCTGAAACAGAGTCTCCACAGAGGTTTCAAGGGAAGGTGAAGAGCTCTTTAGGCTTTCTTTGTGGTGCAGACAAAATTTGCTGAAGCCCGAGGCTGGATACCATTCCCTGTGGGAAACACCACCCTTGAAAAATGCATTCAAGCAAAGGTTTGCCTACTGCAGACACAAATAGGAGCATGTGGGGATGCTTTCAGGATGCAATTAAGAGCATTTACTTGGACTAGAGAATTCCCTTCACTCTCTCCCTTCGTGCCCTGTGTCATGTTCTGGCCTTCCTGTGCCAAGAGTTAAAATGAGGACAACATTCTCAGTTGCTTCAATAAAATTATGGTCTAACTCCTGAACTGATGTATTTCAAATATAAAAAAATTGAAGAAAAAGAAAGATATGAGGTCTCAAAATGCAGCCAGTGTGGGGAATTACAGCTTTCCTGTCTTGTGGAAGGGGATGACACTTCAGGCTGAGGGTTGCAATAACAAAAATAAATATCATGCATTTGTTATAAATGCTATAAATGCAATTTCTGGCCAGACCCTCAGAAACAGCTACTTTGGTACAGACTTGAAAGACCTTTTCATTGTTATCACTGCATTAAAAAATGTGTACTTGTTTATGATTTGAGTTCCCCCAGTTCCACTGCCTGTGTTAGGGGCTGGTTAGGGACAAATGTTGTTTGCACCTGGACAGCTCAAACCTCGTCATCTGCTCACAGTAATTCAGGTGATATGGTTGGTATTTCAAGTCTGTGAAACCAAGATCCTTCATGTCACTAAAGTGATGGAAAAATATGGAAAAATCTGTTTTTTCCCTTGCTATGCCATTAGTTGAACTTACATGTCCCAGCACACACACAGCCACAGAGAGTGAACCCCGTGGGGACTCCTGTAATGTCCAAAATTTTATGGGATACAGTGAGAACACAGCCCAGGTTTGATAAAGCTGATTTGCCAGTCTACAGATGTTTGGCCACATGTGTGGTGATTCAATGGAATAAACCCCTTTCATAGGCAGACTAACAGAGTCTGTTTTTCATCTCTCCTGCAATGTGGCTCATAAGATGCTCATCCCCCTGTTGTATCTCCTTTTGGAACTCATTTCAGAGGGAATATTCTCAAAGCAAGGTGGTGTGGAGGGGAATGTCTGTCTGTTCTCTCAAGTGGCAGAACAAGTGGAAACAATCTCAAATTACACGAGGAAAGGTTTAGATTGGATATTGGGAAAGAATTCTTCACTGAAAGGGTGTTTGGGTGTTGGAACAGGCTGCCCAGGGCAGTGAAGTCCCCATTCCTGGAGGGATTTAAAAGCCCTGGGGGGATTTAAAAGCCCTGGAAGATGTGGCACCTGGGGACATGGGTCAGTGGTGGCCTTGGCAGGGCTGGGGAAATGGTTGGACTTGATCTTAGAAGGCTTTTCCAACCTAAATGATTCTGTGATTCTATGAAAAACTCTATGGTTTGTGGGCTGATGGTAGAAACAAGAAACTGTCTCATTTGTCCTTGTTTTACCACCTCTCAGTCTGTCTCACTGTATTCCAAAGGCATTTTTTTTCCCATTTGATGCTCATGAACAATTTGGGACATGTTTTCACCCAACACTGACCCATTGCCAGGACTCACTGGACCACAGTGTGTCCAAATGAGATGCAGATCTGAAGATTGCATCTCTTGCTGGAAACCCTCATTCATATGTACCAGGTTGGGATGCTCAGGTGGGGATGAACTCTGCTCACAGAGAGTATTTAAGGAGTGAACTCCTAATGGGAATCTTTGAAGACAGTCTGCTTTTAGAAACAGTTCTGCCAATATTCAATATTGTTCTTCATTTCTTTGCTATCACAGAGGACATTTGCATGAAAATAGGATGGTTGTTTTTAAACATTCATCTGGTCTTGCTTCTTGTTGCTTGTTTGGAGACTGAATGCCAGTGGAGTCCCAAGCCTGTGGCTGTAGGGGAAATAAATGGTCAGGGATGGGAAGAGGAGGTCTAGAGGCACATAATGGTTGAGTACATAATGGTACTGAGGGAACATGTCATAGGGAGACAAGGAAAGAGTCTAGCAAATTTGAGTATTTTATGTTCTGTACCTACCTACACACAGACATGGTAACACACCTCATACAAAAATCCCTGTTGGTCCAAAAACTTCCAGAACCAACTGAATAGGGAAGGATATAAGAAAAAGATAAGCATGTTGAGCTACTTATCCTACATTTTCTGCCTTCAACAGCTCATGGCTCAGGACTCTCTGAGCCAGAGCTGATGTCTGGTAGTAGGAACTTTGTATAGGAGCCCACAAGGGACTTTTACTTTCATGTTTTTCTGCCTTTGTGGACTGTAAGAAACAGTCTTTATCAAGGAGTTTCCCAGAGGAGTTGTGTGGAATATTGGGAACCACAGTGCTATGTAGGGCAGAGAAGATGGCTTTTTTCTTTAACTGGTCTTCTCCTCCAAGGAGGGTCTTTATTAAAGATATTAGACTTACCAGATACTGGAAGCAGAAAAAAAGCCCACAGAAAATTCAAGCATCCAATGTCAAAAGAAGATTCAGGTTACTCTGGCCTTGGAAAGATCATGGATTTTGTTTTGGTCTAAATAGGGCAGAATCTAGCTCAAAATAAATTGAAACAGCAAACTCAAGTCATCCCTTGTGTCAGTTTTGTGTTTAAACTTAGAGAAGGTTTTGAGCAAAAACTCTTCATGGATCTTACAGGACAGGTTTGTCTCAAGACATACAAAATCCTCACAGGCACCTCCTCCAAATATAATAACAATAAACAGAAGAGCATTGTTTCAGTGCAATATTATGTGCTATATTGCAGTTATGGGTAAGTCAAGGGCAAAGCAGCTTTGCTTTTTTGATAGTCCATAAGGAAGAGAATGAGTAGGAATGGATGTCTGTCCTGTTACACAGCCAAAACGCTTCATCCTACCCAGGACACCATCTAATGGTGCACCTCAACGGGTATAAACACTAATTAACTGATGAAATACACCTTCATCTTCCTTCAGTAAGCATCTGTGGCAAGCTTAGTGCTCAGTCAGTTTTGTCAGGAAGAGAAATGGAAGACATTTCATTCCATCACTGATTACCTCAGCTGTCTCACCTTTAATGCAGTGGTGACAATTGTCCTTCCCACTGCCTGACTGCATGTTGCACAGCTCACTTTTTTGAAGCTGTTTACCACAGAAAAATGTTTAAGTAGGATTCAGATGTCCCTTGGCAAAGAGAGAGAGGAAAGGAAAAGATGAAAGGGGAAAAAAAAAAAAAAAGCCTTTCAAAATATAAAACAGAAGTTGCTTCAGGCAAAGATGCCTTTGAGCAGTCTCAAGCTAAGACTTTCCATTTCCATGTAAAAATGTCTGTCGAAAGGGCAAGCTACATTTACAATGAGCAAAGTTTTATAGCTTACACAGGCATGAGCACCTGCTAGGAAGATGGGGAAAAGATTCAATTTACCTTTGGGTTGCAATGCTCAGATTCCCATTTAAAAGTCTAAGACCCCTGATTATTTATTGATGTCTTTCTCTTTGTAGCTGTCTGCATCTTTACTGGCTTGCAAGATGCAACAGTGTGGCCTAAAGGATTTTTTTGAATTAAGTTCTTTCAAGTCATTTTTCCCCTTCAGGCATTTGGCCAATGATGCTGAAGTTTGACAGGTCTCCTCTGTATTTGGTGGGGTGATATATTTATATATTTATTAGCCAACAGTCAAATTAACTGTGCCTGAACTGTCCTTAAACACTGGGTTATGACAGGGTCACTTAATTTTCTGGGTTTTTTTATTTACAAGAGGAAGAGAAGGCAGCATGAGCGGGAGTAATGTTCTAAAGCAACCCACATTTTACAGTGAATATGCTTCAAGTTCCCATAGGCAGTGGCAGACAAAATTTGACAGCAAAGTCTCCATCCACATTCCCTTCCCCTCTCTCAGAAAGCATAAAAGTGGCAGCTTGTACATTTTCTTTAACTTACAGGAGGCAAGGAGACTTTTACTGAAGACATCTAAAAAGACATTACAAGGCACCTCTGGCAATGAAATGAGTATTTTCTTATTTCAGCAAGAAGAATAGAAACTCTGGTTCTTCTTTTTTCACAATAATAAGAGTCATAGTAAAAGAAAAAGAAACCAACAAACTGGTATTGCAATTAATTTTGATACTTGTAGCACCCTGGAAAATCAAACCTCTCGTGCTGCCTAAAAGCAGAGAAGCAGACACTAACTCAAGGAGTAGTTTATTGGCTTATTTTAGCTTTCTGAGAAAAAAAGAAAAAGCAGTAGTAAAGGGAATCTCATACTGGCATACTGGTCAAAGAGCATGTCTGCTCCATTTTCCAGCATCTACTGTCGGTTAACAAAGGTGATTTTAACAACCCTAAATTACTAGGAACAGGGTTTGACCAGAAAATGACACAGGTAGGTTGGACCCAACTCAGCAAATTAACCCAGGGGGAGAATCATCAAGGGATTGCATGCACCAAAATTGGTCTTTTATTAAACAAGGAGCTGGAGCAGACAGTGGCTTGCCCCCCCCCAGCCATAAAACATGATCATCCTCCACGGGCAGAGGAAGAAGCCCTGGTGGAGGCTGGCAGGAGCTGCTGAGGAGCTGGATCCTCATCCCACTGCCCTTTCCTGGCATTTTGGGGACACACTGGGACCCTCCAGAGATCAAGGCCTTTGATGACCTTCAGGTGAGGGAAGAAATCCTCAGCCATGAAGATTCAAAGCTGAGCAAGGCAGAGGATCTGCACGTGCTGAGGTCTGGGTGTGCCCAGCCCTCAGCAGCCAGTGCAGGAACAGACCCATCTGGAATTGAGGAATGGGCTGGAACTGTCAGCATTAATCACTAGGCTCAAAGTGCCTTTTTTTTTTTTTTTT
>VWZU01000397.1:103247-115111 GCA_013397095.1 Sterrhoptilus dennistouni
CCTCTCCACCAGAGAGTGGCTGAAGAGGAATGTGAGACAGTCCCTTGCAGGTGCACCTTTTCCCCCTTGATAAGGCAAGCCCTCTCCAGCTCTGCTCCACAAAATCTTTATTGGTGACAGCAGGCAGAGCACAGGGGTTTTGATCAAGCTGTAACGGAGATGTGCTTGAGTCTTCTATGGGCAAAGACATCTCTGGAGTTACAAGGCTTCAGTTGGGTTCTCCAGCATGTCTGGGATTTCCTGAATCATAGAATCCCAGGATGGTATGGATTGGAAGGGACATGAAGTTCATCTCATCCAAGCCCTGCCACAGGCAGGGACACCTTCCACTGGACCAGGCTGCTCAGAGCCCCATCCAGCCTGGCCTTGGACATGGACAGTTTTGACAGTGATAGAATATTGCTGCCAAAGATGACAAATAACACTCCAAGATAGGATATTTATGATCCAGATTGTGAAATTAACTAACTGTCCGATCCATTTATCAGCACTCTCACAATTACAAAACAAGTGAAGAAATAATAGTTATCACAATAAAACTGATTATCACCATGCACACCACTTTACGGTAAGTCACAGACCAGGAAAGGTGGCAGATTATTGTTGTAATTTGTTACAAATTGGTGAAAAAGAGAATTTTTAGGAGGGGATTGGTGTCTTATGGAGGGCTTATGGGACTCTGGGGGTGGCACAAATGTAGGACAGGAGTTTATCCTGGTGATCTTCTGAGATCCAGACATGGATTTCTGTGCATATCCAAGCCCAAGGACTTGGGAGCAGCTGTCCCAGTAGCACCAGGAGAAGCAGATATGCAACATGCTTGAATCTGTTTCTTTTTCTCCACCAAGGTCAGGATTAATACACGAGAGTTGCAGTTTTTGAGTTTGGACTTGGATGTTTATTATTTTTTATCTGTTTACAGACTCATGAGCCCTAACTGGCAAGTTAGAGAAATGATGTAAAAAGGAATACTTCTCACCCTTTCCAAGGTTATTTAACTCCTAATCACCCAATAACAAGGTGACACTTACATTATTTATATTTCTGACCCAGTAACGACCACTCAAGGCCCACAATGCAGACCTTTTTCACCCAATTACAGAAAACCACACAAACTCATGAAGAAGAAGGAAGAAGAAGGTGAAGAAGAAGGACCCAGACAATGCCCAAAGTCCTCCATCTTAACTCACATGCATTACTACATACTAAAATCTTAAATCTAAGTTTTTTCACCCTGTGAGATCACACAATACTATTCAAACTATACACCCACAACCCCAGTGCCATCACTCAATTTTGGAAGCCTGCTCCAAGACCTCAAGTCAAATGCAGTACCTACTTGAGGGTCAGCACCTTTTAACACAGAAAGCCAGAAATTTTCAGCCTCCAGGGTTCCAACAGCGTTCTGTGTTTGCAGAAGTGATTTTCAAAGGAGGTTTTCACACAGGTGGTGGATCCCAGACCCCTCCAATGCCACTCAGCTACTTTGTTCCCTGGGTGGGAGTTAATAGGTGCATGCGTTAATGTAATGACCTCTTTATTGACGCGCTTTCGTTTCACTTCTCTTTAACCACCACCAGAGCAAAACCCAGAAGAACTGTTCAGAGAAGAGTGACTACATCTAGAAGAGTAAAACAAATACCATTACATGGAGTGCACTAAATGCTGGTAATTAGTAAAATGATGTCATGGACACTGTATTATTAATAGTGCACACACAACTAAGGTTGTTCTCCTACAGTTCAAAGAGGTGTCCACAATCTGAGCTGAGTCTGAACATCCTTCTATTCCTTGTAAGACATTTATATTACAGATATGTCTGTATCTAAACACACATTTAACTTGAAAATAGGTCTCAGAACCGATTGTAAAGACCTCATCTTTATGTATACATAAAAACCACATTAATGCATCTCAGTTATGAGAAGGGCAATTTTTCATATCATAAAAGTGGGCTCTGAAAAAAAAATTAAGCCCCCATCTGATTTGAAGAATGCATATATGTCAGGGCTTTATGGAAGGCATCCCTCAGTGCATTTCTGAAGCACAGACTTAACTATTGACTGCATGAAATATTTTGTGGTCGGAGATTTTTTTGGTGGGTATTATTTCCTGGATGACTTCTTAACCCTTTTTATAATCCAGCTGTGCCAAGCAGGAGAAATGAGGGAAATCTGGTGTCAGAGAGTGTGTGATTCAGCTGGATTTTGGCTGCATTGTTTTCTCTGAATGAAAGTGCCAAGGTTTATTCACCAGATTAAAAACCCCTAAACGGTTCCATTTTCCTGCCCTCGTGATCATTGCTATTGATTACTGTGTGTTCTTGAATCTATTTTGTACAGCCCTTGTTTAATATTTAAGAGACATAAGGAGCAGCGTGTTGTAATATTTAAGAGGTTAACTTATTGCAGAGAGATAAAGAAAAGGCACGGCTCCAAATGAGGTGGAAATTTGGTCCCTTTTATTGATGTGCTGCAATATACATTTAGGGATATACAGTATGCTGTAATACAGATTTAAAAAAAAAAAGGGTAAAATGGTGGTTATATCTGAGGCCTTTTATCTTTAGTAGGGGTAGTGCCAAGGTGCTCAGCACCTTGCTGAGGGTCTGGTGGCAATCAGACCACGTGTGTCAGCCTGTATGTTCCCCTGTGTGTGTCAGACACACCATGTTGCATTACAGCCACCATATTTTTCATGGTCTAACTTGGGGTCTGAGGTGAAAGATTAGCAGAAATCTGGTTGGACAACAAATAAGCTGTTCTGCTTTGGCGCTGGCTGTGCAACAGTTTGTTTTGCACCATCCTCAGCTACATTTAATATGCAGGTCAGACCACCACATCTGCCAACATGTGCTTCTATTTCGCGTGGCTACAAAAGCCTGGCATACCTTTAAAAGAGATGCTACAGTTGAAGGGCTGATTTTGATGCTCAGAATAGCAGATTTTTTTTTCATTTTAATTCAGGGTCTATAAATGTGATTCTTTGGAAGGCTGTGGAAATGCTTGGGTATAGAATCACAGAATGGTTTGGGCTGCGAGGGACCTTGTTCCTCTCCTCTGCCATGGACACCATTCCTACTATTCCAACACCATGAGTTTTGTTTTATTTAGACGTTGCTAAAGAAGAAGGCCTGAAATCTGCTCAAATGTTCTGCAGAAGAAGAGTGTAGTCAAGGGGTATTTTTAGGGCTTGTAAATCCTGACCTCAGGAGAAGCAATTACAATTTGCAAGAGGAAATCACAACAACAACAACAACAACGAAAGATCCTATCCAGAAAAAAGAATGAATAAATAATTCAGAATAATCTACAAAGTTTATAGATGTTCCAAGGTCTGTAAGTTGCTACGGAACAATTTTTAGGTTCAAGGGCCAGAGTAATTTAACCTCATAAAAATCACAAAATTGTTTGTGTTGGAAAGACCAACTTCCACTATCCCAGGCTGCTCCAAGCCCCGTCCAGCCTGGCCTTGGACATTGCCAGGGATCCAGGGGCAGCCACAGCTGCTCTGGGCACCCTGTGCCAGGGCCTCCCCACCCTCACAGCCACCAATTCCTGCCCCACATCCCATCTGGCCCTGCCCTCTGGCCCTGGGAAGCCACTGCCTGTGTCCTGTCCCTGCAGGCCTTGTCCCCAGCGCCTGTGCAGCTCTCCTGGAGCCCCTTGAGGCCCTGGCAGGGGCTGTGAGCTCTGCCTGGAGCCTTCTCTTGTGCAGGTGAAGAGCCCCAGGTGTCCCAGGCTGGCTCCAGAGCAGAGGGGCTCCAGCCCTGGCAGCATCTCCGTGGCCTCCTCTGGCCTGGCTGCAGCAGCTCCACGTCCTTGTGCTGTTGGAGGCAGGGCTGGGGCAGCTCTGCAGGTGGGCTCTGACCTGAGCACAGGGGCAGAGGGGCAGAATCCCCCGCCTGTCCTGCTGCCCACGCTGGGGATCAGCCCAGGGCACATTGCCAAGATGTGCTGAGTTTCTTTTCCACCAGAATCCCCAAGGCACGGGAGAAGCAAATTTGATGTATCAGCTGGTGTCTACATGCCTGCAGCACCTGTTTGTGTATACAAATGTTTAGTACATTGGCAAATGGTACTTGACATTTTCAGCGTATTTTAGATGCAGTGGGGCTTAGCTGCCCCTCTGTGGGCTGTTCATGCCCTCCATCACTGGAGTGGGGGAGCTGACTGATACATTTATTCATGTTACTCCTTGGGAATTTAGGGAAAGCGATGACTGTCATTTGACAGAAAAGGAACCAAGTAGCTCGAGGACAGATTTTAAATGGTATTTAAGAGACTTGCTTAGTTTTCCATTGAACTCAGAGGTAATTAGGCACTTCAGATTTAAGAAATCTGGTCCTTGGCGGCTTGAGTGAGGTCTGCTTTAATGCTGGGAACTAAACTTCTATTTCCCAAGGCTAAAGCAGGTGCTTCAACCATGGGATGGGCTGTTCCAATCCTTGACTGTGCTGTGTAGGAGTGTACAACAGATTTTAATGAGATTTTGTCCCTTTCTGGGACCAGCGTATGTTAAACCTCAGTAAAAATGAGCTGATGTCTTATTCCAGTGCCTGGTACTGGGCACCAACTTTAACAACATGTCAATGAAGGCTTTTTACCTCATATTTTGCTGGCAAAATGTTGTCTGCAAGACTCACAGGTTGCTGTGATGTCAGGTAATTAGTATATGACTGAGGGTAATGAATGTCTAACTGTAGTCAAGTTTATGACACGAAATTGTGTTGCTTGGGTTGAGAATTCTAAAATTATCAGGAATAGAAATAAAAAAAAAAATCATCATTTTCTGGAGACTGCACCAAACCAAACATCTTCACAACAGCACTCATAGGGAAGGTCCTGTAGGTTGGTATAAGATTGTACACCATGGGCTGCATTAAATTCTGGGGAAAATGGCAGAGAAGAGTAAATCTGTGTAGAGGTTTTTCACTTTGATCTGAGGGGTGAAGTTTGCAGCTCTGCAGTTGTAGTGGCAGCCAGCAGGGACTGGTCCCTGCAGTGGGTGTTGGCTGGAGGTTTTGGGTGCAGCTGAAGAAGGAGGAAGCCCTGGGAAGACCTCACCACATCCCATGCCAGCATCCATCCTTGCATGCAACACCCAGGGATGTTGCACAAACCCAGGCAAGGAGTGGCAGGAGGGAAATCACTCTAACTTTTCTTTTCAAGCCTCCAAACCGCCTCTACCTCCTCTCCCCAAATGCCCACAGCCTGCTCAGTGCTGTGGATGCAATCACACTCCGTGTCATCCAGGGACAGACCGTGTCCTGCAGGAGCAGGAGGGATTTGCAGTCAGATAGAGCCATGCCTGGTGAGTTACAGCCACTCCCTGTGGCTGCAGGATCACTTGTGAGACAAAAAAAAAAAGCCCATCTGATGAAATGCTGTGCCTGTAGTGCAGCACCTTCCTTGCAACACCAGCCAGGACCATGATAGCTGTTGTGGTGATGTGTTGATGTGTCCCTGGTGTTTGTGGGGTTATGCAAATGCTCTCCTTTACTGGACTCAACCCACACAACCCAGGACAGCAGAGATTTCCAGCCATTTCTCTCCAATCAAGACCTAGCATGGATTGTGTCATTCCCACACCTAAGCAAGGCTAGGGGTAGGTTTGGTGCCTTGTGCTGTTTCCTCCCTCTCCCACAGATGATAAAAAACCTCTGGAGCACTTTAATGAAACAGTTTGTCCTTATTAAGTTGAAAATAGAAATACACCTTTCCCCCATTGGAGACGTAACCGGAATGGCACAAGGCTGAGGAGTTTTATTATCTTGGTCTCAGCTTAAAATACTAAGAGGCGCTTCTTTAAGAAAGTTTAAGAGAAGTTCTATAAACCATGTCTATATATAATCCCTTTTGTAAGCATCTAGGAAACTGCAGGACGGAAAGGTTGCCTGCCAGACCTCAGAAAGCAAATACTAATTCAGCAGTCTAGTCACTCTGTCAAACATTTAGTGTATCAGGGTTGATTGTTCCCTGGTAGGTATAGCTCTGGTATATCCGCCAGGCCTTTTGTCATGTTAACTGCAACCGATCAATGGATTGAGGTCAGGACTTCTGATGTAGGTGCAAGCTTAGAGGGAAAAAAGTCTCAAAGATTCATTTTTTCTCGTCTGGTAGCACTCCGGTCACTTATTTTTTCTCAGTTAGCCTCTGCTGCTCTAAAGTGGATATTGATCAGTGCTTTAATGCAAACCTGTCAAATTAATTTTGCAGAGCTGGGATATGACTGGCCTAAAATTGCTTCTGCATCTGTTCTCTGCAGCAAGCCTATGAATTTTAATCATGACCAGAATGGGCTGTTGGCTTTTTTTGTTAGAAACTTGAATAGGAAAGGTTTAAACTGTAAATGCCATGAAATGATGCTGTTTTGTTCTTTTCAGAAACTCATGTGGCTGAGGTCAAAGAAATTATTATGTCTGTGCATTCTTGTCAGATGCTCAGGGAGCTGTGCAGGGTTTTCTTCTTTTGCAAAGCAAAGCAAAGGTATGTAGTGAGCTTGTTAAACATTCCCAGGCCAATGAGGGAACAGCAGGCTTCGTGTCTTCTGCAATCCCAGATACATTAGTATTAATGTACAGTTTCCTCTCCAGCCCCCACTCTATGATCTGATTATTCCTGATAACTTTATCTCACAGGATGGAGAGGGAGACAAACTGGGAGAACAGCATTTATTTCTTTAGCCCAAATTAAAAATAAATAAATTCAGAGCATCCCACACACTAGCATGAGGTGAGTGTGGCTGTCCCTGGAGTAGCAACCTTATGGACTAAGAGAAATGCATATGGTTACAGAAGTTTTTCTTCATCATGCAAAGCAGGAGATTCTTCTTCTTCTCCTCATCAATTGAGACAGAATGTACAGGGCTCTGTTGTGATGTCAACATCATGCAAAATAAATAATGAATTTTAAGCTTTGCTCTGCACAGACGAGACTTGCTCATAGAAAAAAAAAAAAAATAAAGGCATGTCAAGTTTAATCTGCTCTGGAAAACCTGCAATCAGGCAGGACTCATCCTTCACAGCCCAAACAGTGACATTGACCATAACAACTTGATTTTCTGCTGGCTCCTTCTCCAGGTGATTTGAAAGCATTCAGAGTATTAATTATTAAGTGCTGCTTGATATCTGAGAGGTGGTGGAGAATTTGAAGCTGATTTTGGCACTGAAAAAGCTGACACTCGAGGTGGGAGTTGGAGCAAGCCCACTTCCTGTGGTGCTGGAGAAGTCTGGGAGGGCTCCCAAGGGCAGGTCCTGGGTCTGAGCTGAAGGAATAGCATCAGCTGGCTCGTGTCTGAGACCTTACACCTCTCCAGCTATTTCAGAAGACAATTTATAACTACTGCCAGCAGTGTCAGCCAACAAAAAGATCTATGTTTCTCCCTGGTGAAATAACTGGCAAAACCTGTATTAGCTACAGCAGTGCAGAACTGGAGTGGAAGGGCTGATCTGGGAAGCTCCTGGCTTGATCTCCTGCTCCATCCAGCTGTTCCCTGGCATCCACCAGTACCTGAAACCTTCCAACTTGTAAGAGCTTGATGGTGGCCAAGTCCTCTATAGATGCAGTTCTCAGGAAGGACGGTTGCATGAAAGGTTTCAGCTGTTGGGGCCAATTCTTCTGTCATTCCTGTGCCTTTTAAAAAAAAAATTTAAAGGAAATCTCTGTTTTATCGGCACCTTTGGAACACTCCAGAGCTCCAGAAAGGATTTTTGAAGAGGAAGGATGATGGTGGGAAAAGGGAAAGACCTCTGATATGTCCATCTGAAAGTATTTATGGACTGCAGCAATATGTCCTGTTATGTGAGCACAGTGGGAAACCAACCGACCTCAACAAAGGTCATTACTGCCAAAGCCACACCGTTTTTGTTGTTTAGGTGGTATTTCCTCATATTGGCTGGCATTTCTCTGCAATTCTTTGCAGGTGGCCACGGGACGTACCTGGGGTCCAAAGGTGGAGGTTGTGACTAACTGAGTCACAGCCAGGTTTTACCTCTAGAGATCTTTGTCCTTTCCTTACCTCCATGGTACAGACAGGGAACCAAGACCTGTGCTGCTCCCCAACACGCCTGGAACCAAAACACCAGGTGAGTTGGGTGGGCAGGCTGTACCCCATGAGGTGTCAGGGACGACGAGTAGAATGGTCCCCTTTGGTGGTATTAAAGGAATTAGTGGTACCACTACTTCTGCAAAAGAGGATATTCCATTTCAGACCAAATACCATTGGGTTTAAATGGTACCTGTTGTAATATTGACTCCACAAGAACGAAACAAGGAGTTCACAAGTGCTGATTTATAAAACACTCTTTTCTGACTATTTTTCATTGTGAGGGTGGTGAGGCTGGGCACAGGGTCCCCTGGATCCCTGGAAGTGTCCAAGCCAGGCTGGATAGGGCTTGGAGCAACTTGGGATAGTGGAAGGTGTCCCTGCAGGACAGGAGAAATGAGAAGGGCTTTAAGGTCCTTTCCAACCCAAACCATCCTGTGCTTGGGTTGTGAATCCATGATTCTCTGATGGAATTTCGGCTGTGAAAATACCAATGATGCTTCTCAACTGTGTGACTCACATGAAACACCTAAATGTTGCAATAGCTTTGACTTAAAATCTATTTTGGAAATCTCCAGAGGTGAGTTCAAACTAAGACACAGAGATTAAAAGGTGGATGGGAGATGCTGAGGGTCCCCTGTAACTCAACGGAGGGTCCATTTCACTGGGTATTCTGCTTTGAGTGGTGCAAACAGCCTTTTGTACATCAAATGGAAAGATTAAAGGCTGTGATGATGTTCTGGCTCCTGCACCGTCAGTGGTAAATTTCCCATGAGCTTCTAAGGTGGTAAGATTTCAGCCCCAGCCTGCAACTTGTTAAAACTAGAGACCATGACTCACTGTCCATCTTACATCTCCCTGTCTGCTTCACAAAATTTGAACAAATAATGGGCTTGGGGTTGTTGGCTGGTACAAATATTAGAAAAAATTCTGTTCAGGCTAAACCCAAGGAAATTTTTTTCCTAATTTTTTTGATTAAATGTAAGACAATAAAAATTTCAGGTTAAGTCAAGATAGAATATTTGAGTCAATCCAAAATGAGTTGTTTATTTCAGATGATATTTAGTGTCTATGAAATCTTCAGGGTTTTCTTAAGAGACTAAAAATGGGTTTTTAAAATGAAAAATGAAAAATGAAATAGCTTTTCCAAATAGATTGTTTGGGCTATTTTTTATTTTGTCTGTATGTGTGGTGCAGTTTTTTCCTGACATCATGAATAACTTTGGACCTTTCAGCAAAATTATTTTTTGTCAACTATGTCTACTCCAGCTATAGATTTGACTTATTTCCAAGCAACAAAGGTTCATTTTTTCAGTCCTGGAAGATGAGACTTCATTCTTCTGGCAGCTTCAGCAAGAGAAGACTTTAAAAAGGGAGTTGGTGGGAATTGCTTAACTTTTTTTGTTTGTTTGTTTCTTTGATCTCAAAGAAGTCTGTTGGGATTTACTCTAACAAAGGGTTCAACAGCCTACATTTCTTTTGGGAAATGGATTTGCAATTCTATAATAATACATATTTCTTTTCAAGTGCTCTGCCCTTGGCTTGTATCTTCAGCTTCCACATTTGCAGACCATTGTGGGTTTCTATCACTTGGTTACACATTGACCCTTGGAAATTCCCTGTTGCTGGGAATTTCCACCACACATACAAAGCCTGAGCTCTTTGATATTGATATTGATATCAATGTTGTCATCTGAAGTCACAAAAGCAAAGAGCCTTTCCCCAAACTGGCAGACGACAGAAGTGATTTGACCACCCACAGGTGCCACAGGTGCCTCCTACTCCGGAGGAGAGAAGTGTCCTGGTGGAGAAGAAAATGAAGTGGATAGAAGATGTCACTGTGAGCCTTCAAAACTGATCTTAAAGCACCAGAATTAAGGGAATCATGAAAGACAATCTTATTTTTCTGCTTAAAAGTGATTGCCTTTTGCTGTAGGATAGGAAAGATGTTAGAGAAGCAGATGCTGCTTCCCAGTCAGAAGTGACTTTCCTGTAGCTGGAGGAGACTTTAAGAGAAACCACAAATTATTTCTTCAGTAAGAGCCCTGCTCTGTTCTGTAGACAAAAAGAAAAATGTGTGAAGCTCTCTGCAAGCAAACCCAAAGTTAGCCACTGCCCTTCAAACCCCAGTGATTCCACCGAGCCACAGCACTCCAAAATGCAGCTGGCCCTGCTCCCTCGGTGCCAACGCTGCATCCATGGTGGCACTGATGGATTTGGCTTCTTAGGGGCCAGATCCACCTATTAATTGGCATTGGGGTGGCACTGTAGGGCTGCCAGCAGCCCCAGCTACCAGCTCAAGGGGTATAATTGTATTGTAAATGCCACATGTGAGGGTGATGGATACTCACGTCTCTGCAGCCTGACTGCTGGGATGTACAGGGCAAGGCATCCTCTAATTCGCCACCAAGAGGGTCTCCTGCACTGAACAGCCTCTCTTAAATCAAAGTGTTCAATCCTGCTGGAGGTGGGTGCAGGGAGGGGAGAGCTGGAAGAAGCAAAGTAAGACGATAAAAAAAAAAGAAAAAAAAAAAAGCAATAGCGCTTCCCCATAAAAGAGACCGAGGTTTGCAGAATTCGCTGCCACTCGAGGCCAGAGGTGCCAATTTGGTAAATTCGTTTAAGGCCAGATTGAAAACTGAGCTGATAGTCAGGGTTTGGGGACTGCAGCAGTGTCCATTTGTAGAGCTTTGGTAGATTATTGCATGTAGAGAAATCTGAAGGATGTGGTGCTATTGATGCCTTGGGAAGGCTGACCTGGAACAAAGACTGAGCAGAGCTAGAGAATAAAATAGATATTTATTAAAAGGCCTTTAAGAAGGCACCTTGGGCAGCACAAGAGCCTGGCCAGGGCTACACCCAAGATGGACTTAAAATGGTCACAAAATGGACGGCCAGTCACGAGATCTGACACTTTCATAAGTTTTGGTAAATTTGCATATTGGGGTTTGATTGTCCAATTACAGCTTCAGATTATGAATTCCTATCCTTCTTTTCTCTCTTCAGTCCACTGTTGTTTATGCTTTTGGGCCTGAAACTTGAAAGAGTTGTCCTTGGTCTCCATCTGGGAAAGGATTTGTTTTGTCCACCTACTCTGTGAAGAGAACCTGACTAACACTGAATATGAGGCTCAGCTCTGCAGCCCTGGGCAGCACAGAATCTGAAATACAGGAAAGCTGAAACTCGGGGCATCACTACGAGTTTCACAAATGGTGGCTTGTGTAACAGTGCTTGTCCTGTCTCATGCAGGGGACTGCTGGCCATGCCACAGACACAGCCATGCTCCTGCTGACCTTGATTTCCCCACACCCAAAGACCAAGTGTTGGCCCACGTTCTGCAATTCGCCCTTTTGGAAAGACGTGGGTGGTGACCACACTGGATCTCACGCCCAGGAGAAACTCCATGGAAGTGGTCTTTGTGCTCCTGGAGGAGTCTGTAAGCCCTGCCCTGGCGGTTGTTTACCAAAGAGGGTCACAGAGCTGGGCCATTGGGGATTTTTCAGTCATTAACCCCCAATAACGCCCTTGTCTGCTGGGGAAGAGACGGATGTGAGGAGACACAGGGACCCATCAATCCTGCAACACTTTCAGGGTCTCTGCATTTCATGTCCTCTAAAGCAAAACTACTGAAGGTCTGAGGCCTAAGGTCAGACCTGTGGACAGGACCTTCCATTGCCCTGCACAGGGCAAAGAGTGTGTGGAAAGTTGCCACATCATTGTGGTTCTGTTTAACATGTGGGAATTATTTGCAATGTATAGTTTTGCTATCAACAGTTTCAACAAAACAAACCAAACAACAACAACAACAACAACAACAA
>VWZU01000397.1:115186-157240 GCA_013397095.1 Sterrhoptilus dennistouni
AAAAAAAAAAAAACAAACCCAAAGCACTCCCAAAAAAATCCATTTATTGTATAACTTCCACCACGTTACTTGAGCCAAAATTTTCATTGGTATTTGAAGTATAGGTATAGGTAAAATATATAGGTATAAAATATAGGTATATATAGGTATATATAGGTATATAAAATACATAGTATAGGTAAAATATATAGGTATTTAAAGGTAGGGGGCTCTAGAAATCCATTTTCTAAAAGAAAATGACCCTTTTTGATCCTTGTGAGGCCCTTCTAACTCAGGATATTCTGTGATTCTGACCCTTTCCTTTCAAGTGAAAAATTCCAGTCTCCTTCAATATCCCCTCTAGTGCACAAGGCACTCTCCCTATTCAGCCACACACGTTTTTCACACGAGTTTGTAGCTTCAGGTTTTCCCATTAGACCAGATCTTCTCCAGTGGCACATCAGAGGTGTGTGTCACCACCCCACACTGAACTATTAATCCTAACTTTTGCTTTCACAGCAATCGTATTACAGATTATTCAGGTAGTTCATTAAATATTCAGAATCTTCCAGTTCTTTCTCTCTTCATACTAGGGAAAAAAAAAATAAATTAATTACCAAGTTGAATAGGAAGAGCAAATTTCCTTGCTCTTTGAATGTATCTGTCAGGTGCCATGAGGAGTTTCAGGATCATGGTACATGCAGAGCCAGCCAGCACAAGTCAGAGCTCAAAGCCACTCTGTGGATCCTGGTAGCAGCATGTGGCTATTGTGGTCTGGTATCAGGTGCACTCATGGTCATGGTATTAATGTGGTGCTGGTCTATGACCCATCATTATACAGCTAATGACCCTGCTGCAGAATGGGATTTGTTCTTTGTGACCTGGGGAAAATGAAGGAAAGTAGTGAGGAATTCCTAAGTTTTTTTTTTTCTTCTAGGAAAATACAGCATTTTTAATAAAGCTTCTTCTTGCAGCCCTGCTGTGAAGAAGTTGAAGAATTTTAAGTCTCCTCAGAACAAGACAGAAGAATCTGCAGTATTCTCAGCTGCACTTTCCCACAGGATTATCAAATGCTGATCAAGAAACCCCAGAAACTCTGATTATTGGTGCCAAAACAAGACTCGAAGATTTAAAAAGATGAGGATTTGGCTTTCATAGAATTAGAATGTCATACAATTATTTAGGTTGCAAAAGATCTTTAAGACAGAGTGCAACCATTCCCCCAGCACTGTCAAGGCCACTAGCCCATGCCCCCAAGTGCCACATCCACATGGGATTTAAATCCCTCCAGGGATGGGGACTGCACCACTGCTCTGGTGGGCACCTCTGCCAGGATCAGGTTCAGATCACACAAGTGCTGTCCTCTCTAAGGAGAGAAAGTCTTTGAGCGGTTTCACCTCTCAGTTTGTGTGTGTTATAAAAAAAAGAAACCAAGCCTCAAGCACAAGTTGTTTATTTACACTTCTTAAATGCAGCAGAAGTCCTCAAAAGTAGGAAACCTCTCCCCGAGTCAAGGACGGTCTGCCCTAACATGTGTAGAGCACAGAAAAACACCAAAGGTAGTTTGGAGAGGAGTCTGCAGACCTCAGCTGTCCAGCACAGTATTAGAGGGAAGTTCTGTCTGGGACTTGATGGGGAGCACATGGAATTGGGATTTGTTAAGGTCTGGGACATATAATTGATGTTTGTCCTACACAGTTTGGTATCTCCTCAAAATCCTCTTTCTTCTGCACTAGGGCTTTTAACTACGGGGATGGAAGTCTCGGTGGGAAGGCAAGAGACAGCTTAAATCTGCTCTTTGACAGCCTGAAATCACACAGAAAATCTCTTTTAGTCTTGGAGACAAAGCCACCTTCCTCAGAATATTCACTGCAGAGATGGTGTTTAACCAGCTGAGAATGGATACAGCTTTGGATGGAAATATCTCTGAGACTGCAAAGGGGAGGCTTAGGGGCAAATGACCACCTTAGTAACAGGTAAAATCTCTGCTAGGTCTGAAAAGAGTCCACTTTGGCTCGTGTGGCTTAGTTGCCATGATGTTGAGACTGAATCTCAATTTGACCTCCTGAAATTGAATATTCGCTTTAGCCTAGATTTGCAAAGCTGTTTGTTAATGCGCACATACAGGGCTGTTTTCTCCAGGGTTTTAAAGAAAAAACTCATTTCAATGTAAAATTCACAGGATCAAATTGAAATTTATTTTGAGAAGGTTAACATTACTGATTTTCAGGCTCAGACAATCACTTCCATGTCAGATTGTAATTACACTGTTTTGTGCATCAGCTGCATGCATGGTATGGGGAAAAAAAGTAAGATAATGCAGTTTCTTTCAGCTACAGAAAGGACCTTTGTACTGTCCTTCCCTTGAAATCCCCCACACCGAAAGGAAAAAAGTGATTTATTTCAATCAGTCTGACAGCATGAGCTAACACATTAATTGCATAAAGACATTTCTCTTGCCCAAAGTTTTGTTTGATTTTTACTTGCAAGTGTCTGCTAGGTGTCTGCATAGCATTTTCTTTTCCCTGCAGCAGTTTTCACTGCCATAAAAATCTTGCTTCTGTTAAATAGCAACATTAAAATATTGTAGCGCTGACCTTAATGGTTTACAACATTCAGCTAAGGAGCTCGAGTCTCTAAAATAAGAGTAAAGCACACAGTAAAAATTTATCTAAGGAGAATTAAAGCCTCAGAAGATTGAGAACCGTGGTGTAATTTCAACTCTTTTTGTACATCCATGGGTTCTGTTATGGGGGTGTGTGTGGGTTGGAGGATTGCAAGAGCCCAGCATAGTCATGTAGGACTGAGGTGGGCAAGGATTTGGGCTCAGATATCCCATCACTGACAGAGGGCAGCAGGGTTGGGAGCGTGAGCTGATTTCACACTGATTCCATCCCTGCCCTTGTGTGCAGGGCTGAGCTCAAAACATCCCTGGACCAGGAAGGAGAAATTCTTTCTGCTGTCTTTGTCCCAGCCTGCAAGATGAAAATGGAGAGATAAATATCATAGCTTTAATGTACTTAATATTTTATTAGGTTAAATGGACACACCTCGTGTACTTTGTAAAATACTCAGCAGAGACTGGCTATTTTTGTGCAGCATTTAAAGGATAGTACAGAGGGGCTTGTATCAAAATTTTGCTGCAAGACGTTCCAGTAATTAACAAGTTTGTTTCTTGTGGGTTTTTTGTGGGGTTTTTTTTATATTTTTTTTCAAAGATCATCAGATATAGCGGGAGAAAACAGTTTGTCATTGAACTGTATTGTCATTTTTGTTTTAGAGACCTCCAAAAGGATACTCTCCTATCTCTTCCCCCAAAATCTGGCGGGGGACTATTTTCAGCCACACAGAACAATTTATGAAGCCTTGGAAAAATCATCTAATCCAATCCCCCTGCCATGGGTGGAGACACCTTCCACTATTCCAGATTACTCCAAGCCCTGTCCCACCTGTCCTTAGACACTTCCAGAGATCCAGGGGCAGCCACAGTTTCCAGAATCATTTAGGCAAATCACCATAATATTTTTCTGTAAATTCAAAAGGAGGGGATCCACTATGCTGTGAATTATTCAGTTTGGCCCAAATGCCATTAGGAATACTTGCAGGAACCTGGAAGGTCTTGGCAAAAGAAAAGCTGCAGTGTGGAGTGTGACCCCACTTCACAAGGCCTCATTTTAATACTAGCACAGCAGGCTCAGGAGTTAATTCTTCCTTCCAACAAAATAACCTTAAGAGCTGTAATTTTTATCAAGTAGCAGAGAATCATCATTGCCACACAGACAAATTCTGGTCCTTCAGGTTCTGCAGCAGCTGAGCAAGACCTGGAGGACCAGAACAGCTGTTCCCAGAACAGCTGAGTTAACAGGAGTCTTTCTAGTGGACCCACAGTCCTTGAGACATGTATTCACAATCCCAACCCAGCTCCCACTGAAAATGATGGAAAAATGTTCCAGGTGGGCTTCTTATCTCCTCCATGAAGTGCTTCACAGTATGGGAATGATGACCAGTGCTGCTTCCCTTTGCTATAGCACCTTTAAACAGCACAGACTGTAATTCATGATGAGAAAACAACCATCATATTGCTTCACATAGAAAGATAAAAGCCTTCCTTTGCAGCGATGAAACTCAGATGTCTTGAGCAATGTGTGTAGCTTAAGGGGTTTTTTTTGACAGTGCAATATTGTATATAATAACAATTACCAATGACCTCTATTAGGTTGTCCAGTCTCATTAAGGCCAATGCATTTGGTACCTGCCACTGCCAATTTGCCTCAACAGAGGTTTTATTCAGTGGATATGATAGAGCTGTAAAGCAATCTTTTTTCATTTAAATAGTTTAATTGAGGAATGCTATCAGATGTTTCAAAATTTAATGCATACAACAATTTGCTTCTCCTATCTCTTTTCAGAGTTTAGTTTGGAGAAAATGACATCTGATTCTTATAGAAAGAAGGCAATTACATTTTGGAGCCTGCCTGCCCGTATTGCATATGTTTTTAAACATAAAAAGAAATTCTTAATATGTAATTGTCAGGTAATAAAAAGGAAAATATTTTACTTTGCATTTATGAAGTAATTTTTCAAAAGCATAAGGGAATTGCATGTTAACGTTTTTCGTTTATTACCACACTCCTAATGCTGCACTGTTTTCACAAGTTTAGATTAAAAAAAAAAAGGCAGATCTGATGCTTGTGTATTAGTATGGTAATACCCTATAAAGTAATTAGGATAAAGGAAACTACAAAGGTTTGTCGGTTCCAATAAGCTTGTGCCCACTTTAGGGCATCACAGAAACCCACTGGGAATTTCTCCACCAAATTTTATGGGCCCCAACTCTTACTTAATCTTCTGAGAAACTTCAGTCCTGGTTGATCCATTTCATAAACTGTTTTCTCCACCATTTCTCCTTCTTCACCTGGACCATAAACTTTGAAGATAAACACAGTGCCTTGAAACTTTTTTCCTTTTTGCAGGGGAATTATAAAATCATAAATTCATTGAATAGTTTGGATTGGGAGGGACCTCTAAAGGTCCTTTAGTTCCAACCCTCCTGCAATGAGCAAGGACATCTTCAACTCAACCAAGTTGTTCAGAGTCACCTCATCCAGCCTGACCTTGAATTTTTCCAGGAATGGGACAGGCACCACATCTCTGGGCAACCTGTGCCAGTGTTTCGCCACCCCTCATTATAAAATACTTCTTTCCTTATGGAAATCAACCCGCTCTCAGTATAAAACCATCATCTCTCATCCCACCAGAACAGGACAGGGCAGAGCTGTGCCACTGTCACTACATGGAGGTGAGTACTGGAGTGACACCCCAATAAGGTTCGCTGTCCTCTGCTGTGGACCTTCTCCACCTCTTAACTTCAAACTGGACAACTTCATCCAACATACTACAGCAGATACTCTCCCTGTAATTCAAGTAACTGCTCAGTGAAAAAAAAGGTGATATTTTGTTTCAGAAATTATCCTCAAAGATCCTACACTGCAGCACCAAGAACCCTAAGATGTGAGTGAAATGCTGCAGAGCCTTCCTCTCATTTGTTTGTTTTACTTTCATTTTATAGAGTTGACCTTGCTTCTCTTGTTCTCCACAAAGCCAGTAAATACCACCCAGTTGCCCTAAAGAAAATGACACGTGTATGAAGGGCTGGATTGCAGTTTCATTAAACACTCGCCCATATTTAAATTAAGTTATTCTTGCCTCATAAAACAAATGCTTGATGATAATTCCAGTTAATAAAGAAGGATTGAACTTTATTGGGGCATGCAAAAATCCCAGTTCCTCCTGTGGCTTCTCAGTTGGAACAGATCCGTCTTTAAATCTCTGTCAGATTTGGTGCACAACTCGGCCAAAAAAATTCAAACCCAAGTATTAAAAATACGGAAGGATTTAATCCATCTTTGATGTAATTCTTTGCAGTGTTTCCAGTGTGAAGTGGAAGGACAGGGGAAGGGGAAGGGGAAGAGGAAGAGGAAGGGGAAGGNTTAAGAATGAAATACTTAAAGTTATTTCTGGAACAGAAAGGAAAGGGGATGGGAAAGGGAAAGGGAAAGGGAAAGGAAAAGGAAAAGGAAAAGGGAAAGGGAAAAGGGGTGGAGAAAGGTGCTCCTATCTCTGCCTTCAGCCAGCCCAGTGGGCTCAGGCACCCCCTGGAGTATGGGGCATCTCCAGCTTCTCTCAGATCTTGTCCCATGCAAGGTCATTTAGCTGTGCCTGGAGCTCTCACGTGCTGCTGTAGTCAAAGACACAACAAGGGGAAACCCAAGACCTTTTTTTTTTTTTTAATGCCTTTGGAAAAAGAACACTCTGTGAGGGGGAACCTGAGGCGGAACTGCTAAAAATGATATAACCTGTTTTCTATAGAGAGGATGAAGTATGGGCAGCACCTGCTGAGATAACCCACATGCTAAGGCAACCCACATCCTAAGATAACCCACCCTGTCCCTATTCTTCCCTACACGTCGTCATTTTGCCATCAGTGGTGTTACAATGCCATGAAAAATCCTCCAGAAAATCCTGTGAGCCTTATTCAGACCTGGCTACACTGATGAGGCACATGTGCCACCCCAAGACTCTCAGAGGAATTAAGGATCTCACTGAAAAGACTGTCAAAGCCCTGGGACAGCTTGCCTGGGGAACTAATGCACCTCCAACACTGGTCAAACACACTCACAAGCATGGCTTAGGTTTAGCTCTTCTCACCCAAGGTCAAGGTCATACACTGAATGGCTTTCTAGGGTTCCTTCCAGCCCTGCTTGCTGTACTTGGGTGACTTCAAGCAGAGCAGACAAGGCAGCAGCTGGGCAGGCACCAGCCTGGGAGGACACAGTGCCAGCAGTGTCCGACGGGCACGGTGGCTGTTTTACAGACTGGCTGGTACCTCCTGACTTAGTGCCACTTAGCCCGAGATTAATGCCATGTGAATGCAGCTCATGTCTCCAGCTGGGATTTCCTACAACCTACTGCTCATGCTTTGCTGGCAGCAAGAGCAACAAGCTTTCAGTTTACCGTTGGAGGTCAAGGTAAAGTGATTTCAATTAGAAGAGGATCACGTAGGTCTCAATCCAATGCAGGCAGGTTGTGTAACACTGGCAGCGTGGAGAGGAGAGTCATTCATTCATTTCTTAGCTGCATGGTTTGGGATTTCATTTTTCCCACTCTGTTTTTACAGTCTGCCTTGCCCCCTTTTACCATTTAAAGGGTAATGCAAAAAGGCATTTGGGGTTCACAGTTATTTCCCTTTCATCAAGAGGTGGTTTGCTCTGTCCCAGTAATTACCAGTAATGAACTAGAGGAAGAAAGAGGTAGCAAAGATGGAAAATGAATATTCAGCTGACCAGTTCCTTCCCCTGGTGACATTTGCTTCTGTGTCATACAACTGCATTTCAAAACCTCACACATATTTACATGCCTCTAAGAGGAAGGGCATGTGTTTGTTGCCCTGTTAAAAGCCAAGCACGTATTTACATGCTTTGCTGAATTGGGGCCATACACCCTTCTTTTTCCTTGACACTGGGGGCAACCCTTCGTTTCTGCTGGTCAAACAAAACAGAACACACACACACAAAAAAAGGAGACCAGGGAAAGAAAATGTATTTATTAAATGGTTCTATAAATAAAAGAGCTGGGAAGATATAGGAGGCTCTGATCTCTGAGGGGTGATGGCAAAGTGCTACTGATAAAGTGGCTACGATTCAGATCAATAGCAAACAAGACAGGCAGGTGAATTTCCCCTTTGATCTTCATTCCCTGTGCAGGCTGAGTTGGTCTGACTCTGCCACACAAATTACTGCTTTATGCAGGGAAAAAAAAAAAAAAAAAAAAGCAGTTTGCTTGGCTTTTTGCTTATTGCACAAGTGGATTGGGTGGCAAATGATAAGTGTCGCTTGTTATCATTTGAAAAAGCCACTGGAAAATGGTGGCTCCAGCACTTTAACTTGATGTGTTGACATTTTGTGTGTCAGCAGGGTATTATAGGGTGGATACATAGATCACTGCTAAATAGTCTTAATAAAAAAAGATTAAATCTGGAAGAAGGAAATAAAGCTCAGGGCAGGTTCACCTGTAAAGCTATAAATATACAGTAGGGAAATTTGAGGTGGCAAAATATTGATGGGAGACAATGCTTTGCAAGCCAAAACTGTGGTTTTGGCCTCAAAAGCTGTGCTGTAGCCTCCTCTATCCTAGTACTGACTTGGGGAAAATCACATCAGCCTGTGCCTTACTTTCTCCAACAATCAAGTAGGCATGGATGAGAAGAGCTTTGAAAACTCAGCAAAGGAGGTGACTTGTGACATTCCTGTCACAAACCTGGAATTCAGCAGCCTGGATGGGACCAGTTGCCTAAATCAAAGTGACCTCAAACTCATTTTCCTGTCGGAAACCACTTTTCCCAAACTCTAAGGGGCTGCATAAAAGAGGTTTGAACTTTTCAAGAAGAATGGGTTGTGTTGTTCCTGCCATGAAGAGCTGGCAAGTGTTTTTGCCTTCACGTTTTCACCTCAGTGACAAGGGCAGGTGGGACACTTTGCAGGTCTAGCCTTACTTCATAAAACAAGTGATATATCAGATCAAATCACAGAATCTTTGAGGGTGGAAAAGTCCTCTAAGACCCTTGAATCCAACCATTCCCTCTGCTCTGCCAAGGCCACCACTGACCCATGTCCCACATGGCTTTTGAATCCCTACAGGGATGGAGACTCTACCACTTCTTTGGACACTCTGTGCCAGGGCTGGGCAACCCTTTCCATGGAGGAATTTTTCACATATCCACCCCTGGCCCAGCCTGGGGCTGTTCCCTCTCCTCCTGTCCCTGTTCCCTGGGAGCACAGCCCGACCGCCCCCAGCTGTCCCCTCCTGTCAGGGTCTTGTGCAGAGCCACAAGGTCCCCCCTNGCTCCCTCAGCCTCTCCTGGGGCTCCAGACCCTTCCCCAGCTCCCTCAGCCACTCCCCATCAGACTTGTGCATAAGAGAACAGAATTTACACAACATTTGCAGGGCTGTGAGGTTGGATGTGCACCTGAACCCTTGAGTTTGGACAGGGGACTGCATCAGGGTGATGCCAACTCAGGGTTGGGGGATTGCTGCCTTTTCTGCAGTGCAAAACTCATCTCAGAAAATGAAAATACTAGGGATGGGGAGAGGGCAACATATAGACCACTTCCATCCTGTAAATCCACCCCTGTGGTCCACAGAGCAAGGCAAACCTAGCTGGGTATTTATTATTCCTGGACTGTAGTGGATGGGGCCTCATCCACATAGGAAAGCTGTTAAACCATAAAATACTGGCTTCCCATATGTTCTCATTTTTATCAGCCAGTCTGTTGCAGAAAGAACTTCCCTCTGACAGGAGCGATAGTTCCTTAAAAAATAAACAATGATCTTGCAGCTTCTATGCCCTCTACTGCTGTTCAACTTCCCATCCAGCTGTTTTAATTGTTTTAAAATTAAGTGTACACCATGGAGGTCTGTGGTAGTTTAAACTTGGAATTTGCTCTTGACTGGAGCTAATGAGTCAGTGATATCCACTTAAAAGTGTGCCACCCTACAGGTTTCTGAACAATCATGGGACAATCTCCCACTTGTTTTCACATAAATTTTGAGCTGGTTGTTCCTTCTTTCCTTTTTGAGTTCCAGGAATCCCAGAGATCCTTGCAGATCTGTGTGTAGAGTTTTAGTTGAAGAACAAACTTGATTAATGGGAAACAAACCACGTTTTCCAGATTACCTGTCCTCCTTATGAGCACAACTGCCATTCATTCATCAACCAATATTTAATGCCAATCCTCTTCTTGTTGTATTCCCTGCACTCACATCTGGTAGCAGCTGGGATATTTCACCTGTTAGAGTTTTCTACTTATTATAGTTTTAAGCAAGAGACCAAGAAGGTCATTACAAGAGATGTCCTGAAAAGAGTGATAAGGAGAGCAGCAAACTACACAAGATAAAAACCTGGCCAGAGAACCTGTGAAAACACAGGCTCATCTTTTCCTCCCTGGGGTGCACAACCCCATCTTCCAGGGTGAAATCCAGATATAATTCAGGTAGTCTCAAACCCTGACAAGGAGTGATGCACCTCCTACCTTCCCATGGTACCCTCTGGACTATCCTAAAAAAAATCATTATATTTTTCCCTAAAATCCCTTCCAGGGATTTCTAAGCCACTTTGCTGAGTTGATGGGATTCAGTAGGAGCAGAATTTCTTCTTTGCCTTCCCAGTTCCCATTCTCTCCATTAAGTTTCAATTTTCTGTGTTACTCACTGGTGGTAAGATAAAGGGCAATAGAGCTGGAGTTATTTGGTATCACCATAAAAAGGGGAGCTGATGGTTGAACTTCAAAATCGTGTCACTGGAAAACTGATTTTCAATTTCCATTTCTGAGTATGCATATTAAAGATCAAGTACTACATAAATAATGCCTCCATTAAATGGTGTGCAGTGCTCATCTACATGAGTAAAAATGGAAAGAGTTTTTATTCAGTCCAGTTTTTAATCAAATTCTACTGAACACCATTTCTATGGCCTATTTAAAATTTAAACAAGGACAGAATAGCTCCCTCTGTATCTATACCCTCTTAGTATTGTCACAAGGAAAGAACAAGTAAAAGCTAAAAAAACCCCTTACAATCCCATTGACACTGGCCAGATGCAAGCTGTACAGATATTTTAACCTCACTAAATAACGGTTTGAAATGCCTTTTCCTTCTGTTTGGGGGTTCTGAAGTGCCTGATGAAACGATACCTGGAGAAAGTGGCCAGTCCTATTGTTTGTGAGATACCTCTGTGGATTCTTAATAGCAATTTTGAACACTAAGCAGTTGCCCTCGTGCCTGCTGTGAGATTCTCAAAAGTCTGCTCCGAAGTGAAAGAGACAAAAGAGAATGAATGAAATCAAATTGAGTTGTAGCAGGAGACAGATGGGACCCACTCACTAATGTAACCTGGCCTATTCATGGTATTCTCTTCCATGCAGAACAAGGTTCTAGTACTTGGGACTAAGATTAAAACACTATATAGTTCTGAAGACCGGCTTTGCACTGATGTTTGTGCTCCACAAGGAATGTGTTTAAATGGAAAACTTGAGTGGTTTTTTTTGTTGTTGTTTTTGTTTTTGTTTTTTTTTTTTTTAATTTTTTCTCTTTCCTAGTAAAACCTGGTAACTCAAATGTTGTAATGGGGATTGGGCTGATCTTTTAATGATAAAGTTTTCTTGGATGCACTCAAAAGTGAAGTTCAAAAGTCGCTGACTAGCAGGGCTCTAAGGAACTGCCAGGTGGACCTCACCAAACTCTATCAGCCTTTTGTATACTGTCAGAACTTCTGATTAACACATATGTGAAATATGAAGAAAAAAATCTGATGTCTGATACCCTGGATGTGAAAGAAAACTTCAGTGTTCAGTATTAATTTGGTTTATGGAAAATCATTACCCTCTTCCAAAGCATCTGCTGCTAGTTATCTCATTGTTGCTGCTGGGGAGGTTGGCTTTCACTAGCAGTGCCAAAATTTGACATCCAAAAATCAAAGTTTTTCCTTCTCAGCTAAAATCTTTGAGACTGCAATTTGTGGACAGTAATAACACAGATTCCTTCAGCTAAATTCTGTTTTCTGCCATATTATCCCTGTGCAGGGCATTGGGACACAGTTGTGGTTTTCCCCCAAAAATACCCCCATGGTACCAAGATGCAAAATAAGGAGCTGCATCAAGAATTGGTTGCAGCAGGTCTTGCTGCTCCTCATCCTCAGAAAATAAATAGCTGGAATGTCAGAGGGCTGGGCCATGTCTGCTATGGAGCCAGACTGGAAGAATCGGGGTTGTTCAGGCTGGAGAAAAGAAGGCTCCAGGGAGAGCTCAGAGCCCCTGCCAGGGCCTCAGGGGGCTCCAGGGGAGCTGGAGAGGGACTTTGGGCAAGAGAAAATGGCTCCAGATGGACAGAGGACAGGATTAGATTAGATATTAGGAAATAAACTCTTCCCTGTGACGATGATGAGGGGCTGACACAGGTTTCCTGGCGACGTGGTAGAAATCCCATCCCTGGAAGTGTTCAAGGCCAGGTTCTATGGGGTATTGAGCAACTCGATCTAGTGAAGAGTGTCCCTGCCTATGGGAGGGAGGTTGGAGTGGATGACCTTTAGAAACCACTTTCCACCCAATGGTTCTATGGCTGCTGCTCCTGACACAAAAAAAGAGAGAAGCCTTAGCAAACCCACATAAAGTACTAGAGCAACCACAGGCTTCATCAGGATGACTGTTCAGCAGCCAGCTGGAGCTAAAACAGGGTCTAGGCAATGAATGGAGGAGGATTTGCAGAACCTGATTTGTAGAACATCTCCTTGCCAACCATGCTTCATTTGCAATGTTCTGTCGCCGTTGGGTGTCACATTCAGCAGAAAAATCAAGCTGCTGCCCGCTGTTGGATGGCTGTGTAAGAGAGAATTTCTGTTTCTAAACTGCCTGATTTTTCTATTTCCTGGTGACCCTCCCAGTGTAAAAAAAAAAAAAAAAAACCCACAAAAAACCCACTCACAACATATTGCATTTAATCAAACTTATGCAGGAGAGAGTGAGTTGGTTTGTTTGTTTGTTTCATTTCATACTTCCATATTCCACCCATGGAGAAATCTTGCTGGTAGGGAGGATAAACAAACAACCTACCAGACAACCCAAACACTGGGCCTCTAGGAGCCGTTGTTATTTATTTCCACAATTAGCAGTCGAGTTCTGGTGCTGTGCCCAGAGAACTCCTCTCATTTTTCAGTGTGTCACTCTGTGCACAATATGCTTTTAGGAATTGAGGATTAAGGCGGCTGATTGTGGGTGGTTTATGAAACTTTTTATGGGAAGCCATATAGCCAAACCTTTAGAGAATCAGACCATCATTTTAATGGGCTTATGTTGTGTACAAGACTGTTCAGTAAGATATTCTCACAGTACAGAGAATCTTGATAAAGAACTTGGATTAATCAGGGATGCTGTTGCCAGTGGATGCTGTGGGTTGTTTTCTGAATTAGCTGTGAGTAGTGCTGAAAACAGCCTGGGGGTGGCCGCCCGTCCTCCTTAAGGATGCTGAAACAGATTCTGTTGGGAAAACCTCTACACATCTATCTGTGAAATAAAGTTAATAGGCACTCTCTCTATAAAGAGGCAGAGTGAGCTCATCAGAGATGTTCTCTCTGAAGTCCAGTGCCACCAGTTTGCTCATCAGGAAGAGGTCAACAAAATCTGTTTGCATTTCATTTGTCAATATGAAAAAACACACATTTCTGCTTTCCAGCAGGAAAACAGAGATTTCAGGGAATGCACTCGCCTCATAAAACCTGCAGCTGCTCAGCACCTTCCAGGATTCAGTCAAACACTTCATCTGTGACAGGGGGATGAGTATTTAAGGCATAGATCTATAGCATAAGATTCAGATTTACCAGAGATGCCATTCTCTCCCAGGGTTGTTAAAGGTATTGATTAATTGCCTATTGTTAAAGTTATTGATTGATGAAGCTGCAGTATAAATACTGGCACTGTCATTTACTACATACAGATTTTAAGCTGAGCACTCAAATATTTTATCTCTTTTTGTATTTGTAAATCAAGGGGGTTTCATGTCAAATTCCCACTCTTAGACCACTTCATTCACGATTTTGCATTAAGGAATTCGCAATGAAACCTCATCTCTGTCTGTGCTGCAGGTTCTGGGACCATCCTGATGTCCAGTTCCTTTCCAGGTAGTACTGGAGCTTTTTGAAGATCAACTTGTGATGTGTAACAGGCAAATCATCATCCACCTTTCAACATGTGCAAAGAGCAAAAGAGGTAAACCAAAGCAGGAATCATCCTCCCAGGATGAACAAAGAAGCCAATTTTCTGGATGGAGTTGAACCTTCAAATACACCTGGGAACTGAAGACCTGATGAACCCTGTTATAAATCCTATAAAGGAAAAAAATAATTTTTATTGAGTGTCACCTACTTTCAACAATGTTATTGACATATTTGAAAGGACTTCTGGAAAACATTTCCAAGAGCCTTCAAGGTCAATCCACCATTATCATTAGCAAATTGTTGGAAGACACTACATGCTGATTAACCGCCATCATATTTAATTAGTGCTTGAGTGGCACTTCATCCTGCTTATTGTCAGAAATCCCTTTATCTTCCTATTTGCATTGCAGAGTTTTTAATTAGGATATGTGTAGGGAATCTCTTAATGATCTCCTGTCTACATAACCATCCAGGCTGCGCAGAAGGTTACTCGGTTTTCTCTGCATCTCCAGAGGGTGCTTTGCCACCATGGGAGAAGAGAAACTTGTTTATCCTCAGCTGAGGCATTGGGAATGTGAGGTTGCTTTGATAGCAGCTCAATCTGCCAGAGATGTGTCCAAGTGGGATATATCCAACAGGTTGGGCACTACTGCCCAAGGCTGCAGCATTGTCCTAGAGAAATATTTGTGTCCTGTTGCCCAACCCAAAACCTCTCCAGGTGCAACTCCTTTCTGCCATACTTCACTACCAACAACCCTTTGTAGCAACCTTTCAAGTAGCCTTTATGTTCTGTTTGGTTTCTCCTTTAAATTCATCTTTTACTGGACTAAACAAGTTCCTTTGCTGAGGACTCCTTGCATCCTCATTCCTCAGACTGACTGTCCTGAAGATGTCCTTTTCACTTTCCAGTGAACAAACTCCTCAAAATTTGTCTTGACATTAACCACAGATAAAAAAAAATCTTAGAAGGGATAAAGGGCAGTTCCAGAGATAAAGAACAAAAAAATAATTGTAGGAAGGTGTTCCTCTGTTATCAACAAAAAAAGGAGAGTTTTTATCTTTGAGCTACCTGGTCTAGTAGAAGCTGTCCCTGCCCTTGGTAGGGGAGCTGGAATGACATGATCTTAAAGGTCACTTCCAATCAAAACCACTTTCTGATTCTGTGAAAAGTTCTGAACCACCTCTGTGTCAGAGAATCCAGTTATTTAGGTTTTTCTTCCACCCAGTGAAGAATAGAAACCTCCATGGAAAGCATTTCCTCTCTTCATCTTTGACATCCTCTTCCATGGGGTGAATCACCCTTTAAATCAACCTGCTTTCAGTGGGAGCTGTGACTGCTAGATCCAAGGAAAACCTGAATCACAAGTGGGTTTTAGGACCCAACACAGTGCAAGGAGTGACTGCAAATTAAAATGCATTTCTGGGGAGAACAGAGGGCTACAAGGCATCAACAGAAGTAAGAAGGTAATGCCACATTCCTGAAGGAGCCCCAATGACAATCATGAAGAGCAACAAATCTGGCCTGACACTGGTCTTGCAATAACTTTACAATCATTGTAGTCACAGAACCATAGAAAGATTTGAGTAAGAAGTCACACTTAAAGGTCATCTTTTCCCAACCCCCCTGCCATGGGCCACTAGACCAGGTTGCTGGCTATGCCATTAAGATCACCATTAAAAGGAGAAAAATCCTTTTTGTTGGCATTAATAACCTCCTCCTTCTTCATCGTCTTCTTGATTTCCTGTGCTGACCACTCAGGCATCCTAAGGCTTGTGAAGATGAAGGAGGTTTGCTGGAAGGCTCTACCAAATTACAGCTGGGCAGTTGTCAAGTGGCAGATGAGAAACAGAGGCAGTGTGTAGGTAATGCACACTAGAAGGAAAACAGTTTAAACTACTTGTACATGCTGATGGGTTCTGAATTAGTCGTAACTCACTGGGACAAGATTTAGGCATTGCTACTGACAGCTCAATGTGCAGCAGAGGTCAAAAAAGTAAATAAGGCATTAGGCTCTGTTAGAAGGGGAGAGAGAATAAAGAGCAAATATAAGGCTGTGGCTGTGCTGCATGCACAAAGGGTTGAGCTTGTGCTATAAATACAACTTTTCTTTCTTTGCTAGCTGGCCCAAAATTGGGACTGTCCAGACCAGGGAAGCAAACAGACACTGTCAACGCCACTGGTATTTCAGGAAAGGGGGAAATCTCAAAGGATGTGGCAGTGCCAGCCAAAGGGTGAGTTTAGCACACATCAGAGTAAACAGCCAATGGCTTTGGTCCATACACCACATACACATTACACATTCTGGCTGCAGAACTTTCTGCCCCAAGGCAACAGGGGAAAATGTTGACATCATCTGGACACTGACATCAGGGACTCCCATTTCTTTTAGAGAACTCCTTCCACAGCCTCAGAAAAGTAGCCCTGGTGCTCCATCTGCTCACAAAGTGAAAAGGGCACAGGGAAGGTTTATGTCAGAATCATAGAACGGCTTGGGTTGGAGGGAGCCTTAAAGACCTCCTGCTTTCAGCACCTCTACCTTCCACTATCCCAGGCTGCTCCAAGCCCTGTCCAATCTGGCCTTGAACATTTCCAGGGATGGGGCAGCCACAGCTTCTCTGGGCAACCTCCCCAGTGTGCCAATGCCTCCCCAGATCTCCAGAAAAATAATTTTTCTTTTAGCTGGCCATTGAATTCATTTAGATATTGGCAGAAAGAAGCAAAAGACCTGTAACTATAACATATTCTAAACAAATTATCAATATTACAAATATAATGTATTGATTTATATTAATATTTTATTATCTGTAAATTATCTCTGTGCTTTGAGTTTCATTGGTATTGAAAAAGATCCTGGAGTCTGAAGGACTGGAGAGTGAACCACAGAAGAGTTCACTGAGAAGGAAAATGAAAACATTTAATTTTTCTCTCTTCATTTTGTTTGTTTCATAAGTGAAAACAGAAAGGCAAAAACGGTGATGTGCCTGTACAAATCAACCACGGAGCTTTCACTGATGAGTTTTAGTTATTTGCATTTTATTTACAAACCTATATGTGCCTGGAGCTGGACAGGAAGCACACTGCTTTTCAAAGCAAAGTTCCTGCCAGGGATTTTTGCTCTTTATGAAAGAAATCTTTCAGCAAAACCAACTGTGGGTGTGGGACTGTCCAGAAAGGACAGCACTTAGGTAGGTATTATCAAGCTAAGCCTGGGGTTGTTCAGCCTGTAGAAAAGAAGGCTCCAGAGAGAGATGCAGAAGGACTGGGGACAAGGCATGGAGGAACAGGACACAGGCAATGGCTTCCCACTGCCATTAGGGCTGCCCCTGGATCCCTGGCAGTGTCCAAGGCCAGGCTGGACAGGGCTTGGAGCAGCCTGGGATAGTGGAAGGTGTCCCTGCCCGTGGCAGGGGGTGGAACAGATTAGCTTTAATGTCCTTTCCACATCCATTCTATGATTCTATTGAATCTGTGATTCTGTGAGGGTAAGTTGTTCCAGCCCTTGAAACCTAAAAATTGTTTGGTGTGAGTTATGAACCTGGGAATATTTATAGGCCTTGTGGATTATTCTGAATTATTTCTTTCTTATCTTTCCTGGGTAGAGTCTACTTTTTTACCCTATTGCAAATCACAATTACTTCCCCTGAAGTCAAAAGCTACAAACCTAAAAACCATGGAGTTCACTCTGCTTCTGCAGAGCATCTCAGGTTTCAGTCCCCTTGCTTTAGCAGCGCCTAAATTTAAAAAAAACTCTCTTTGTTTTAGGATAGTAGGAACGGCCTCAAAAATGCCATTGCCACTCTGCTCCCTGGTATCTGGTTGAGTTTTGCAGCCTGCATGGTTCAGGCACCCACCCACCTCACCCAGCCCATCCCATCCAGCCTCCTCCTTCCCCCTTGCCCTCCTTTGTGCTCAGGCTGCCTGTTGTTACTGCAGGCTGTAAATTCCCCAGACACGGGCTCAGCATCTCTCTCTGGAGAAAAGGAGGGACAAACCCACCAGCAGCACCTCCCTGAGCTGCAGACAGATGCACCTGGATCAATACTGCTGTGCTGCAGCAGTCCTGGACAGGGATCACTCCTGGCATCCCTTTTTTTGACTCCCTTGATCCCCACCAAGCTGATGAGCTGCTGTAGCCAGGGCTCTCGTGGAGAATCAAAATACGGTGTCAAGAAGTGGAGTGGATCCCAAGTAATTAAATGTATAAATTAATTCTCCCCTTAAGATATGTTCCTACTCCCATTATTAGGTTTGTCTCAGAGAAAATCCTTGGAGGATCTTCATAAAACCACCGCTACTTCAAATATTGTCTTTGTAAAGCTTTCCTTCCTTTTTCTTTTCCAGACCCGGTGCCTGCAGCCTGCAATTAAAATAAGTGACATGAAGATGTCTTTAAAATAGAGATCTATGAAAAAACCTGAAAGGATTGTCTGTCAAAGGAAGAAAAATGAAAAATAGCAGTCTCAGATCTCTGAATGGATGAATGGGGAAAATTCCTGTCTGTCCTAGTACCCAAAGGGATAAAACCCAATGATAGCTTCTCAACTGCTTAGCAGATAATGCATGTGCTGTTTTGATGCTAGTAATGTGTTTTTTACTTCTTTCTATCTGGGAGGAACGAATCAAATATGAGAAGTGCTGGGACATGATTTTCAACCCATTGCCTTTGATTAAGTGCTTTAACATGTGAGTCCAGAGACTTGCAATAATACTAATGGGGCATAAAGCACTATAAACAGGACAGGCCTACTTTTGTCCAAATGCCATTATCCTGGAATAAAAAAGAGCAGCAAATGTAATATGTCCACCGCTAACCTTTTTCTGACAGGAAATTTTCTCTCCTATGTGCACACCATGAATTATGCTGCATTTTGCCAAAACCGTGAGCGATTGTTTAATTTCGTGCGAAGGAGTGTTTGCTAAGCTTGAACCACTTAGCTCAGTGTAGTATTTAGCTGTGAAAATGTGACAGTGCAAAGCAAAACATGAATGCAAAAAGGCAGGCTGTCAGGGCTGGAATCAAATTTCTTTTAATATCAGGTCTGGGGAAAGGAGGCAAAGACCTGTCAATAAATATTGGGGCAAGTTGTATGTTGTTCAGTGACTTTAAATATAGTGAAAAAGCCTCCTGGGTGTGCAAAACACATGTTTATTCGGGAAAGGTATGTGAGGTTAGAAACTTTGGCTGAGTTTGGTTTTAAAAGACACTGAGGAATCTGCCCCTGTAACATCCTCTGGTGAGGACAAAGCAAGCCCTGCTGCCACACCAGTCTGTCTGGATGCTTCAGCACAGCTCTCTGGGCCTGGCTCCATGTCACTTCTAACTTTGTGCCACATTTTATTGCTCTCAGCAAGTTGCAGATTGTCCAACTGTTCTGCCATTTATTGTAAACGGTTACAAAATAAAAGGAAAAAAAAAGGAAAAAAAAAAAAAAGGAAGAAGGGCAAAATAAAAATTCCACAACTCTATAACGTAGTCCTTGGTGTAAATCAAACATTCTCTGTCATGTTGATAGCTTGTGTTAGTCTAATGTATTTTATATTACTCAAAAGCATTGAAACCCTGCAGCTTTCTTCATATAGGCCATTATGCGGTTATCATTAAATTGTCTTGCAAAGAACATTATCGGTAATTATAGCAGACACTAAAATCAAATGATCAGACTGGGACCTTTAACACCAAGAGGAACTATTAGAAGTTAATCAAATAAAAGGATGAGAATAATTATGTTAGGATTAAGCAGTAATATGCCAGAAGTTATATACTTTGCTGACTATATATCTTAACTCCCAGCTTCCTGCCTCTCCTCCCGTTTGATGCTTTTTATATAATACTTTGGCACAGAATGTAAATGACAGTGTTTTTTGTGTGCCACAAATGGGGCTTTAGGGTTCAAATGAGGTTCACGTCTAAATGGCACAAAAAAGCAGCACTATGTAATGATGAAGATAAAAATAATAGTCTGTGTGTATGGATAATATATATAAAAGTGCAAAGCTGGAGAAAAAAAATCCATTGGTCAATGGAGTGTAAAGTGGTGATAAAAATAGTTGCAACAGGAGGTGAAACCACATGGCTAGTGGTTTGCTACTTGAGGTTGCTTCTCTGTTTTCATGTGACAGTCTTCCTGCCTTTCATCTTTTCAACAAGCCACAAGAAACCTCCCCTGCATACACAGATATTGCTCCTGTCACTCCTAACATTATTCTCCAGGGAAGAACCTTCCTATCAAATCTGCCCTTGGTGTTTGCATGAGCCTCAAAGCAGTAACAGTGTCAAAGCTGTCAACAAAACACAGAAGGGTGGATAAGGAGGTGGTGCCAAGAAAAGCAGGTTGGTTTTGGTTGTGGCAGGTGAAGCCAAAACTAAGATCCTTGAAATATTTTTACCAGGGAATGCTGGTGAACTGGGCACTGAGAGAATAAGAGTACAAACCTGTCACTTCTGGTAGGACCCCAAGAGGGCTCTCCTTTCCTCATTCCTTCTTCAGCAGGAGAATGTGATTGTGGGATCCTTGTGTTTGTTACCTGTCCCTGCAGAGCCCAGGACCTGGTGACAATGCACCAGTGCACCCTGGACCCCTTTGCCACAGAGGCAAAACAAAGACGTGATGAAACATCCATGGCAGGTTTGGAGTTTTGGAATTTTCACCATGTCCTCCTGACATGGAAAAAAGAAGTCAGCCTCAAGTCATTCTGTCTCTTTTTACTGGCTTTTGTCTTGGATTTTTTTCTCATTGAAGATCACTAAAACACAAAACCTAACTGGATAAGACAGCTGGTATTTGAGCCAGCCCATCGTGTCACTCTTGACAAGCCTCAAATCAAAATTTTTTGTATTTAAGAAGTACAGAACAAAGCCAAGTGACAGATGTGGAGCTGTTTTTGAAGCCTCTTGCATGTGCTGAGGAGGAAACCCCCACCTGCCTGGGAACTTGGTCCAGAACAGGCTCCTCAGGGGTCCATCTGCCCCCTGTGCCTTACACAGCCACAAGAGGAATGGGAATAATGTCCACAGAACCTTTGAGGTCAGAAGAGCCCTGCAAGATCATCAAGCCCAACCCAGCACTGCCAAGGCACCACTGACCAATGCCCTAAAGTGCCACATTCACACATTTGTTAAATCCCTTTGGGAATGGTGACTCCATCACTTCTTTGGGCAGCCCTTGCCAGGGCTGGGCAGCCCTTTTTATGAAGGAATTTTTCCTAATATCTCATGTAAACCTCCCCTGGCACATCACAAAGTCATTTCCTCTTGTACTGTCTCTTATTAGTTCAGAAAAGAGACCAACACTCAGGGTGAGAGACTGACCTTAGGTCTACAGAGTCTTAAAAAGACCAGAAGATTTTCTATCAACCAGGACTGGGAAAGAGAAATTTCCCTTTCTTCTGATCCAAGCAAACTAGTGTTAGCTGGAAGAATACTAGCTTTTCTGAAAAATAAAATAAAAATAATCTTCATTATTTTTCTTTTTTATTTCCCTCCAAGATCTAGGGAAGAAATAGTATTTTGAGAATGGAAACCTGAAGAGGAAGAAGGAAACTGCCCAGTGTTAGCTGAAAATTATTTCTTGTTTATTTTTTGTGGAATTGAAAAGCTAATTTAAAAAGTTATTTGGGTGTTAGTCAAAATGGTCATGCTATAATGAAACAATTTCTACCCTATTTTTAAGCCTTTTCAAACACCAGCTATTAGGAAAATTTCAAAATTTAATATATTTTTTAATATATTTTTTAAGAACGGTTTTCTTTTAGATTTTTTTTTGTTGTTTTTTTGTTTTTCAGATTAGCTTTTTTTTTCTGTTTTAACCTGTTCCACAAATTAAACACAACTCAACCATGCTTTCCTAAAAGAAAATTTGTTGGCTACAGAATATGAAAACTTTACCAGCAGTCATTTCATCAGATAAAATTAGAGCCACAGAATAACAGAATCATAGAGTAGTTTGGCTTGGAATAGACCTTAATGATCATCTAGTTCCCCCCTGCCATGAAGGGGCAAACGTTCCACTAGACAAATCCAAGAACATTTCCCATTTAGAACCCAGCAGTTCTCTAAAAATAAGTTTTCAGCTCCAAAATGGATGTCTTGTGTGACTTACCTTCATAAGGTGCTGAGGTAAAACATCTCAGTAAAGTCTTTGAAGTCCTTAGAGTATCCAGCCTCCGAAAGGTCATGGGAGACAGTAGCTGGTGGAGAAAAAGTCAGTGAGGAAAAATAAATCCGAGTTTTGAGTGTGCTCTGATTTTAGCTTTTCAGGTGGACTGCAGAAAAATTTTAGATGATGGGTTTAAAAACCTCTTTACTAGAAAACCAAACTGGTTGGGACACCAGAAAATGTTTCGCAGAAACTTTGTATTTCCTCTAGATCCCTTCTTATTTTTAAAAAAATTATTGTTCATAGACATCGTAGCAGAATTGTGAATTTAATACCTCTGTTTATGAGACTGAAATGATCACTCTCTCCAAACATAGATTTCCTTCTTTCTCTTAATCTCAATATTTTAGAAAGCTCCCATGATGTGCTGCTGATCTTCATGAGTCTGCATGGCCACATTTTTAGGGCAGAGGTACCACAGAATCATGGAATGATTTGGGCTGGAAGGGACCTTAAAACTCATCTCCTTCCACCCCCTGCCATGGGCAGGGATCTCTCCCACCATCCCAGGTTGCTCCAAGCCACATCCAATCTCACCTTGGACACTTCCAGGGATGGAGCAGCCACAGCCAGGATCATACAGGGGTCACAGAATCACAGGATCATTTGGGCTGAAAAAGACCTCCAAAATCACCAAGTCCAGCCTTGACTGACCACATTGTCAGATAAACCACAGCATAGAGTGGTTTATTTGACAGTGGTGCCAACATCCTGCTGTTTCTTGAACATTTCCAGGGATGTATTTGGGGGATACAGGGATGTGGGAATGGGGGACGCAGGGTCACAGGTCCATCTACCCAGCAAGGAGAAAGGACAGTCCTTCTGCTTGTTGTGGTTTGAAAGCAAAACGAGTGAGAGGCTCCAAGTCAGAGATATAATTTAATAAGAAGAAAGGTAAAAAGGTAAAAATAAAATAAAATAAATGCAATAACACAAAGGACCACTGACAGAGTCAGAATACAACCTGAGCAGGATGGTGGAAGCAGTCCAGGTGAGGTGCTCTTCCTGAAGCAGTGATCCTGTAGAAAGGTCTGGTAGCGCTGGTTCTCTGGGAATCCAGTTGATAAGTGCCACTCGCACTGTCCCACATACCAGCTTATATCCAGGTGAGAATGCTTGGCTCCTCCCCCTGGGCAGAGCATCTCACAATGGGATGAGGAGTTGTGAAGTGGGTCCTTGATGGCCCATTAAACAGAGATAACCCCTGGAGGGAGTTACCTGTGACTCATGGGCCAGGCGTTAATGGGCCATTAGCAGAAGACACCCCAAAGGCCATTAGCAGAAGACACCCTTGGGAAAACACTAGCCCACCTGGTTTCAACAGTTCATGAAGGTGGTGATAGAATAAATACTTTGTGTACATCCTACACTACAACCCAGGACACTGCTACAGGGGAGTCACTTCATTGCAACTTCACTCATGAAATGATGCTAAGAAAACAACTGATGCTTCAAGAGTCAACACAGAAAGTCTTTGACAAATCAAAACTGTAAAGTGCAGGAACTTCTGTATCTTGTATGGACATGAACATCCATGATGTATTTTCTGCTTGTTCTACTGCCTCAAAGTTGCCTTCAATCGGAAGAGAATTATTACCATCAAAGTCGTGTGGACACGTGGTGCTACACCAGCTGTGCCAGAGCATTGCACCCACAGCACAGCAAAGCTTTTTTTTCCCTGTTAAATTTGCTGAGACGTGACTGCAACAACCAGTTCCTCCTAATACCTCCTAATTTGATTTCACGACCCATTGTGCTGATTCAGAGGTTTCAGCTGAGTGGTGCATTGATTGAATTTTAATTGTGGTATTAATTCAGTAGTTTCCTCTTCCAGGTCTGCGTGTTGATAAAACTGGAGCAGCCCAGCCCTGCAAAGTCCAAGCTGAAGTGCTGAAGTGATTCTGTGGGTTTCTTATCTTCTTTTCTTCTGTTAGAGCTGGGATTAAAGCACAGGAGATGCGGTTTTTGTGTTTGACTCATATGTTTATTAATCCCTATCTACAGTACAGTCTAACAAGTTCTGGCTAACAAGGTAGAAAATGGAGCTGTCTTTAACTCTTTCCAAGGTCTTTTATGCATGAATTGTCCAATAACGAGATGAAATCTATATTATTTATACTTTTTATCCCAATAACTAACCACCTGTGGTCTGCAATGTGGGCCTTTTTCACCCAATTACAAAACACCACCCAAACCCACCCCCAAAAGAAGAAGGTGAAAGAAGAAGGACTTAGACAATACCTTAAATCCTCCATCTTGACTTTTATCTATTACTATATAGTAAAACCTTAAAATCCAAGTTTTCAAGGTTCCAGCATGATTCAGGGATTTCCTAAGCTTGGATAAAACCCGTTACCTGACACCATCCAAGCAGGTCTCTGAGACCAGACAATTAAAATGGCAGTGACCACCGCAGCTTGTCCACACCAGCAGCTCTGAACTGTGGCAAGAGCAGGATTTCTTCAGCTACAGGCAGCAAGGGTCCTGTGAGCTGGTAGAGAGGATGGACACCTTCACATCCATGTCTTGCTGCCACCTCAGCCCTGGGTGACGTATGTCACCAGGGCTGGTGTCACTGGGGGTTTGGCTGGGACATGGGACTTCCCTCATCTTCCCCCAGGGCTGCTTGGGGAGGCTGCAGGAAACAGAAAACTGCCTCTCTCCACGCACTGAGTTAGTAATGAGCTGGAGCTGGCCTTCTCATTAGACCCCTTAAAATAACTTTACCGAGGGATCGAAACGAAGGGTCTTTAGAAAGTCCTAAAAAGTCAACCTACTGGAGGAAACAAACTGATTTTATTGTTTTTCACGAAAACACAGCTGGTTTCACTGCTTGCCAATGTAAGCTGTTATTACTTTTTCATTAAATCTTTTGCTTTACTATGGGAAACACACTGCTATTAAGGAGGAAACCACATGCAAAGAGACCTTCTTCTCCAGGCTGTACGTGGAGTGAATACTCCTCCTTCCCAAAACTTTCCATGTTAGAAATAGTTTAAAAGATTCCCAGCACTCAACAACTCATGCCCAGCTCACTCTTCCGTTTTCACTGGATTTTATTGAACCACCTGGGATTATTTTAGGAAAGATGGTTGAAGTTTTTAGGAATTAATTGGTATAACATAAAAAGTAATGGAAAAATATGGTCATGTGCGTTCATTCTGAGTTTAAAATCAAGTTGTTTCTACTTAGATCCTGTTTATGACCTTTTCTCTTGGTTATTCTAGTGAATTTTAATTTACTGGCAGGGTTGTCTGGTGGAATGAGGAGTTTACTGGCAGGAGTGTTGGAGAGAATTGGAGAGAGGACAATTTAATGTGCTACCCACAGACATCTGGCAATGAAAACAAGTTGAAATGCTTCATGCCCCAAACTGGAAAACCAAACTTCCTGGGTGAATCATCTGTCCCACCCCACAGTTCAGCTTTCCTGTGTAGGACACAACAGTGAACTGCTTGTGAACCAGACCAAAGGCCAGACTTATTTGCAGAAGTTACCTGGCAAGTAATTTAAAGTAATTAATCAATTTGAGAAAACTACAATCTGTTCTTGGACGAATCAAGAGCAGAAAAAGTCTGATTTTGGCAAGGAAATAAATCATTATAAATTATTGGTCCTACTGTACTATTAACATTAATAAGGTTGCCAAAATAATTAGCAAAAAACCTGTTATTATTAACAAATTATCAAACCCTCAGCCACTGTCCTTCCAAAGTATTAAGTCTTTGCTTCACAGTGGGGGGCTTTAGTGGTTTTATCAATCTGATGTGAAAATAAGAGACTGTGGCCTTCTCTGGACATGGTGTTAGCTCAGCTTTTCCACCCTGAGAAATATTCCCTTGCTACCTCAGAGCCAAAGATACTCGGGAAAAAATGGAGAAACCTCCCCTGCAATCAGAAGCTCTTGAACTCTGACCAATGGAGCACTTGCACTGTGTCCTTAACACTTAGCTGAAAGTGGAGAAGTTGTCCAAATGTTGAAAGGGCTTGAATTTTTCCAGGGTGGGCTGGATGGAGCTTTGACAGCCTGGTCTAGTGGAAGGTGTCCCTGACCATGGCTGAGGATGGAATGAGATGGGCTTTAGTATCCCTTCCAATCTAAACCATTCTGTGATTCTTGGATCTTAGGATTTTCTTGAGAATTTCCCCGTACAAAGCTATGGATTATTAAAGTTGATCCTGGTGACAGTGAAATATCTGCTGGAAAAATAAGTAGGAGATGCATTAGGGAAGGAGGAAAAGGAAGGGAAGGCAAGGCAAAAAAACATCAGTTCACAGACAGACAAGATCTCTCTCCTGTGTCTTCCAGAGCCCCTTTCCTGGGGGTTACTGACACCCTGTGACCATTTTGCCACTTTCGGACAATCTTTGGTGCCACTAAAATTATACCTGGCAAGGAGTGAGTCTTGCTAATGCTGAGTAAGGATTTAAGCACATTCCTGTAGCAAAAGAACCCAGAGATGTATTTTCAGCGCCAAAAATTGAGAAGTTTTTCTTTGGTCTTCACTGAAACTGGCACCACATTTTACAAATGCCAGTTACAACCAAACACAGGCAATTTATGATATGCTGAGAGAGACTCTAAAAAACCTTTTATTTCTTCAATATTTATGGAAATTGTCTCACCAGCCTTGCAGATGAATTTTGGCGTCTTGGGCTAGTGAGATAAAGATTCAGTGGTTCTGCTACTGTCTTGGAGAGAGGGACACTGCATTGACACTTTCCCTGAAGCCTGATGCTCCCTCACTGCGCAGGGCAAGAGGAAATGAATTCCACTTGCAGTGACAGAGTGAACGGAGGGCAGTGAGCCCTTATGAACATTGTGGAAGTCCTGACAGAAAACAGATACAAGCAAATTAAGACACAAAGATCCAATGAAAACAACAGTACTGCAAGGAGCTTTTCACAAAGTTCCCAATTGCGCTGTTTCTGTCTTTAAAAAACACTGTTTGCAACAAGCAATAGAGATCTGGTTGTAGTCCACAAATCCCAGTTTAAATTTCGTTTTAAAAACAGAAATATCCACTTTCCTTGTGACCTGACAGAAAGAACATCATTAAATGCTCTAAAGAAAGGAATACAAAATGAAATTTGTCTTTGAAAGGTAGGAGAGTTTCCTAATCACATTTCAGGTGATTTTTTTTCTCATCTAGATGCATAACTTCTATCAAAGCCTGATGGCCAGAGAAATGAAAGGTACCTTTCACCATTAAGTAACTATAGAAATTTTACCTTGCTAGATTATTTGTAAGTTGTAACTAAAATTAAAAAAAAAAAAAAAGTCCTGTCAGAAAAAGGCTTTTAAAAGTGTAATATTTTGTTTTATTTAGCAACTACTTGGGAAAATTTAACACCAAGACAGAAAGGTTGCAGAGCAAGTAGCACTTCATAAATTGCTTGAGCCCTAATCAATACATATTGTCATCTAGTCAAGTCCTCCAAGCAGATTTTTCTTTGCCTTGCCTCAAAAGCGTATTTTATGAGGTTGTTACTGGCTTGTGCTGCAAGGCCTGGCCTAATGAATCTGTCACTGGCACTATTGATTGACATGCCAGTGTAAGTGAGACATGTGATTCCGATTGACTTCCTAATTACTGCTGCTGTGATGTCTCACCAACTGGTAAGGCCAGAGGTTAATAGTTTTGATGTTCAGCCATCGCTGGCTCTGGAAGCTGGAGTTAAACCAGCTCGTTGGAAGTCAATATCTGAATCAAGTTCTCAAGGCTACTTTCGAAGCTGATCAATTAAGCCCTCCTTGTTCTCCCTTCTTGTTGCCTGACAAGACTTTGATGAGTGGGGACCTCTAAAGCTGGAGGTTTAAGGCAGAGCAGGGAGGCTGGTGAGATTTAAGGCTGTATTTCTGCCAGGAAAGAGATGGAATCCTGCTCCTCCTTCCCACTGCAGGGGAACAGGGCTCAGGTCTCCAAAAATCTGCTGGGTGTCCTGAATGTCTTCATGTCATGGGCATTGTTCAGGATATTCATGCAAGATGGGGGACAACACTCACACCCTCCTGTGCATCCGTCCTTCCCTGCAGTGGGAGGACAATTGTGGGAAATGGATTTGTAGAGAATTTTTAAAGGGTGACCTTGCAAATAAGACTGGATACTTTGGAGAAATAGAACTGTTAAAGGTGCATTGTAGTAGGACTTACGAGGGGTAATTTTTAGATGATTGGTTTTAAGGCATTTACAGCATTGTGTGGCAAAAGCTGATAGGCCAAAAAACACTTATAATGGATGATAATTAGGAAATAGTTTGGCTTATGGTTGTGATGGTGTGAATTATAACTCCTGTGCTGTCTCACCCTTCACATGAAACTGAAAATGGAACAAAAGTTTTTAGAGGCAACTTCTCAGTTGCCTCATCTCTGGGTCAGAAAAGAGTATAATCCAACAGATAATGGTCAGTCACCCACTGTGCCTGGACATTCCTCAGCTGGGAAAGGGTCCTGACTCAGAATCAGGCACAAGAACCCACAGTTCATCTAAAAAATGTGTTCTTCACCCTGATTTCTGAGCAAATGACCCTGAAATGAGGCACTGTAACTGTGATGGTTGCCTGAGCGTGCAGACAGCCTGGGAAGGTGGCTAGGGAGGGCATGGGATGCTCCAGGTGTCTGTCCAGGGCCTCTGAGATGCTTCTCGAGGTGCTGTAGAATTTAGGGATTTTGCTGTAGCAAAAAAAAATACAACAGCTGCCTCAACCCAAAAGACCCCATGGCTGAGTGCTCTGTGCCTGACCATTTGCTCCTGGCTCAAGCGTAGAGACAAATATAAGAATATGGCATGCACAAATCACTTTGCATCAAATAAATTATCTAAATTTCCAGCATAAGAGCATTCTGGAGTGAAAGTGATAGATCTGTATCAAAGGCCTTCGGGGATTTCTCTTCCATTAATTAGTTCAACTGAGTTCTGAAATCACATCAACTCTCAGCTTCCACTTCATCTCTTTTTGACAACCTGTGAAGCCCACCATGTACAGTAGGAACAATGTACTTCCTCTGGCTTTATACACCTCTGTCTCCACCCTCACCCCTTTTTGTGGACTTTCCTGGACCTTGTGTGAAGCCATTCTTCTCTTGGACAATCCTGGCAATCTTGTTCCTAAGCTTTCCTTCAGGGAACAGGAGGTCCTGAAAGGGATGACACAGATGTAACATTAATTCATGCAGCTGCATAACATTCCTGGCTTGTTCTTCACTGCTTCTTAGCAATCATCAGCAGTCAGTTTGCTTTTCTGCCTGTAAGCAGTGAGCTAACAGTTTCTCAGAATTACTTGTTGTGACAACAAATCCTCTTTTCTGAAGGTAATAGACAAGTCAGAGTACATGTGTGTGCATTGCTTTGCATTTAGCAATGTTGAACTTCAATTTTATTTTCTCGTCACTTGAGGTTTCAGATCTCAGCGAGTCTCATCAGCCAGCTCTGGCTTTTACCACCCTGAATAATTCAGTAATGTCACTGAGCTTTGTCATCTCACTATCCACACCCTTTCCTGGGTTATTTATGAATATTCTGCGCTGAATGGATCTACTGCATACACACACACACACACACACACACACACACACACAGAGGATTCCATTGGTAACTTGTGCAAATTATTCCTATTTAGCCCTGTTTCCTAGGGATTTTACCCCATATAGTCATTAATTGATTAAAGATCCTACCCTTCTATCTGCTTCTTGAGCTTTTAGGATGGAATGTCATAGAAATCTTACGCATGTAACACCATGTAACGTGCTTATCAAGACCTTCAGAGGTCTCTAACAGATTTAAAATCTTGTCTTCCCTTTATGAAGGGTGGGTTGAGCCTTCTTTGTTATTTTTTTATTTACCATGAATGCCCTTGATGATCATCTCTACATCCAAAATTTTACTTAGTGCAGATTTGAGACCTGTAGGCACTGTTGCTCTGCAGACACTCTGGAGAAGAGTGTGTGTGTCACGGGAGTCACAGTGACATCAGGCAAGGACACAGCACAGAAAAGTGTGACCAAGGTCACACTCAAGCTCTTCTGCTGCTCAGAGTAGAACACATCCCACCCTTATAACTGCTGTGTTCCCTGTACCAAGCCACTTTAGATTTCCCCCACTGATATTTCAATTTCTGGATTATGCTCTGCTGAACCCCAAGAAACAGACTTTACAAGTGTAGCACATTCTGGGCTTCTCTATACTGAATATAAGTGTGAAAATCTCACTAAGTTTCTCTGCTGAGGTCCAGTCTTCTCTAAATTTCACTATTATATCATGAATGTCTGAAGTCCCTGGTGAGGTCTACTGGAAGCTACCTGTCCTACCAAAGGCTGAGAAAGGGTCCTGTGAAACTAAATTTTGTGCTACACCTCCCTAAACATCTGTATCAGCAGCTGTTGGAGACAGGGTATTATGGTAGAGGAAACTTAAGTCTGACAGTGCAGTTGTTATTGTGTTGTAATTGCCCTACCAACCTTCAGGCTCCTACCTCTGATTTATTACCTGTGTTTGCCACTTCAGCAATTTTTTCCTCAAAATCTTTTTTTTTTTTTTTTTTTTTTTTTCTTAATGCAGTGCGTTTTCTTGTGCGTAGTCTCCTAAATGAATGCACAGGNTGTTTTTGTTTGTTTGTTTGTGTGGTTCTTTTTTTGTTCTTTTTTTTGTGGACTTTTTTGGGGGTTGTTTTTTGTTGGTTGTTTTTGTTTGTTTGTTTTGGTTGGTTGGTTGGTTTGTTTTGGTTTTTGTTTTGTTTTTGGTCTGGTTTGGTTTTTGGGTTTTGTTTGTTTATTTTGTTTTATTTTATGGGTTTTTTTTGTTGATTGGTTGGTTTTGTCCTGTTATAGTTCTGAGTATAATAGATTAATAGTATAGTATAACAGTAGTATAGTAGTGATTAGTAATAATAGTAATATATTAGTAATAATAATATAATAATATTATAATAGTATAGATTGAAGGCGCCAGATATTTTGTTTCCGCTCTTCTTTTGGTGGGAATGCATTCAGCTTGGAGCTTCTAAGTCCTTATAATTTCCTTTGAGCTGTTGCCTGATTTGAGTGTGAGGTTTTGTGCTGTGCACTATGATCTGAGGTGGAGACTTATTGTTAGTCTCTGAAATAGCACCTCTAAGTAATTCCCCTGCCCCTTACCACCCTTTAGCCTTTTTCTTCCCTCCTCTCCTCTCCAAACTGACAAGACTCCCACATTTTTATGTAGGTCCCCTTTCTAAAATGGAGCAACACTGATGGCTGAAGCTTCATTGCTGTTTTGTCTCCATGCCTCTTCCCACATTTGATGCAGGGGCCTGTTTTAAAGTGCAATGTTTAAAAGAGATTTTAATTTATTTGATTCTTGAGTTTTGGCAGGTTCTCACCTAGCCTTTATTTCAACACAAAGAGATGCTCTCACCTTTACTACCAGAGTATGCATCATCCAAGTTTGTGGTTCTCCTTTCCTGTCAGCTTTCCTCGAGTTTTAATTTTTAAAACCATTTTAGGAACATTTCAATTGTAAGGCTCAGTCTTACTCTGGGCAAGTGTCTTCTGCTTCTCCTCAAGAGTATCTCAAGTCTTGTAGAAAAACCCTCATTTGTGCATCATTTTCTCAGTTTTTAACTGCCAGACTTCCCAAGTCTCTGTGTTGAGCTGGTTCTGTAGTAGTAAATACCAAAGCATTATTTAAAACCTGAGTGCAAATCTTATTTTTTGAGTGGTTCTGGTCTGTATGGCAAGTTTTCAGTGGAAATTAGTCATGCAATCATCATTACCTTGAAACAGATCTCTGCCATTTCACTGTGTCTGAAGTTGCTTAAAAAGAACTCTGCAGGATTTGTGATTAATTACACTCTATGTTGTATTAGACAATATAGATCAACCTGCCAATATGAATTTCTCAGATGTCAAAACATCGGGTAAGGGAAAAAAAGACCATATGAGAAGGGGAAAAAAAAATCATGGGACAGTCAAGGACAGCAATAATTCACCCATACACACTGTGTACAAATAATGCCCAGGGGAATTAACCATACTTATCCCTTTGTCAGATGCCTGTTGAGGGCAGATAGTGCTGGGCTCCTCACGTGTCTTGTTTCTTGCAACTTTTCTGAAAATGATGACATAACAAGAGATTTTGAACTCTGTATCTTAAATAGTTCATTAAGGACAATCTGAATACATGAGTTCTGATACCAAATCACTTCAGATAAGAACTTTGCATAATGCTTCCTAATGATCAGAGATTCTTTCAAAAGTCTTAATTGCAGTTTGAAAGACTTGGTTTAGGGAAAGATAATCAAAAGCAAATCATCTCTGGAAGAGTCTTGTGTCACTTCTCCCTGTCCTCTGCCACAACATCTGATCCTCTGGTGTCCCTGTGTCTGCCACAGACTGTCCCTGACTGCCACAGGGGACCTCTGCCAGCCCGACAGGGTCCATGAGATGCTGTGCTCAGAGCTGCCAGTGTGTCCCCGTGTCCCTGACTGCCACAGGACATCTCTGCCACACCCACAGGATCCATGAGATGTTGTGGCTCAGAGCTGCCAGTGGGGAACAGGGACCAGCCCCAAGGCCTGGGCACACCAGAGGAAGTCAGCCCTGCTGCCTGCCAGGGGCAAAGACCTCGTCTCGTGTGCCCCAGCCTCAGTCACTAGGTGTTAGAGGAGCCAGAGGCTACCAGGATTTGGTCTTTCAAATGGGAAAAATGGCACTACTGGGTGTTTAAACTTGGCTCAGGAGGACCATGGTTTGGTGGTTGTAACCTGCAAACCCAATAGAAATGGCAAGACCCCAGCTCTGTCCTTCCAGCAAGGGCTTGAAGCTGTCCTGGTCCTGGGGAACACTCATCAGCTCATGGCTGTGGTGAAACTCAAGGTCCCCCACAGCATGACATTTAAAAAAAAAAAAAAAAGAGAGACCAGAAAGAAAAGAGCAATTCATTGTGAAATAAGAAACTTAATTACTTCCCAAACAATTAATTAATTAATTAATTAATCCTCACGTCTCCCCTGCAAGGTAGGAAGTGATTATTCTACCCATTTTACACAGAGGGAAAGCTCACTGTTAAGTGACTTGCCAGAGGCAAAGGCATCAAAGGTGAAATCAGCATCCCATGGACAGCATCCCCAAGTCTTGCTCCAGACCAGCCCAGTTTGCTTGGACATTGCTTGCCCTCATCATCCCAAGACCTCAATGACTGCTTAAGTTCCCCCTTTTATTCCCCAAGGAAAACCCTGAAGTCATTTTGCCAAAGCCCAGATCACACCATGGTCAGGCTGAGCTCTGGTGAGCCTGGTGCTGCCACATTTATCACCCAAGGGTGCTGCTGACCCTCCCACGGACCCCCCTGCTGTGCCTCAGGATGAGGCAACCCCAGGCAGAGATGGAGCCTCAACAAGGGAAGAGTTTTTTAAACAGAATTTTGGTAGAATGTTGTCTCCAGGGTCTAATTGAGTTGTTGATTGACCTCTTTAGGGTCAAGGTAATGAGGACTCAGCCTGTCCTGTGTGCACTGCCTCAGGTCACAGTGTGGGGACTGATGGCTCAGAGTAAATCCTTCTCTGGTATATTGCACAGGGAGCTGTGTACTTTGACTTCAGGCTCTGAGGTGGAAGTGGGTTTGTGAAAATAATCTTTTATAAGATCAATTCATATATTTGGGAAAAAACATGTTGAGTTTTCAGGTGTGCAAACCTTCCACCACTCTGATACTAGGGGACCAAACTTCAGCCAACCACAGGAGAAGGGATAAAATCATAGAATTATAGAATCGTTTATGTGGGAAAACTCCTTGAAGATCATGGAGTCCATGTGTCCCCACAGCACCACCACTGAACCATGTCCTTAAGGACAGCAGGTCACACTGTGGGGCTGGTGACAATCACAATGCTCAAACCAGCTTGGGTTCATCCCAGCAAGCCCAGCCTGGCTGCTCCCTACACATTCTGAGGGAGACCATGGGCAGGGATCATCCCCTGGGATGGTAAGAGGGCAGCAGATGAAGAATGATGTGTGACAGCTATGCACCTCCTTCATGATTTCCCAGACCAGCAAAATCCAAAAAATGCTTCCATGCACCTATTTCTTAAGAAAATTAGTTTTTCCGTTATCCCAAGACTCTGGGAAATAAGGAATTAACAACAGATACCAACTACCAGGAATAAATCTTGGTGCTCATGGTTTCTGCAGCGAAGTGGAACCTAAACAAGGAAAAAAACATAGTCGTGGATCAGAAATTTGCTAAGGTTGTGACTGATTACTCTTTTTATTCCTGTGAGTCCTCCCAGGAAATCCTGCAGACATGCTCCAGGACAATGGCAAGCACAAGAGCTGTGATTTAGCCCTGTGGGCAAGCAAGAAAACCACAGCACAGGGCAGGATGGAGATGCAGAGTGGCCCAGAGGTGGCCACAGTGTCATCTTGACCTTGGAGCTCTGGGAGAGAAACCTGAGCCAGCACCTCTGGCAGGATCAGCCATGAGACCAGCCTGGGAGCACAAGGATGCAGGTAACCATGGAGGGAATAGACTGGGGAACAGGGCTGGATCTGTCCTTCAGAGGCCATTCCAAAGAGCAGCATCACTGCTAGTTTGTCCAAGTGAACATTTCCACCTTTTCCTCTCGACGCCACTTGTGTTGTCCCAAATTCTCTCTTAGACCAAGAAGCCAGGAAGACAGACCATGAAGGCTGTGCCTGCACTGCCAAAATCAGCCCATCTGGGTCATTCTCTAGCACAAACACCCTCATCTATGCTGCTACCTGGGGTGGCCAGGCTCAAGCAGGCAGTCAGGAGTGGTGCTGGCTCAGGCTGTTCTTCAGAGCATCCCTAGGAAGTAGCTGGGAGTGGGACAGCTACCCCTGGGCTAGAACACCTTCAGACTGGATTAACATCTGCTTTACAGTCACATTCCAGTGCTCACAGTGACCCTGGTAACTTTTTAATTTCCTAGCCACAAGGCCCCAGAAGTCATAAAACCCAGGTTTCATTTGCCTGAAACAAGGTGGAGAGACCAGGATCCCTCACCCTTCAAATCCAAGCTGCGGTCACTCCCGGGAACCTGCTATAATTCTGCTTTAATTGTTGTGAGAGCTTTCCAGAGGCAGTGCTGGCACTGATTTGGATTTAAACCCTCTCTCCTTATCTCAGGGTACTGCAGCAGTGGTGTCTGTGAGGCCAACATTTATAGCATCCCTCGGAGGGGTGAAATGTACCTACTGTAAAACACTTTCAGTTAATTCTGGCGCATCATTTGCGGGAGGAGCCGCACGGGGATCAGCGTGGGACAGACAGATTTAGATCATCCTGCTGGAGTCAGGTGGTGCCTTGCTCCCAATTCCTCACAAGCTAATTCTTACCTGGGACAATTATGTCTCCCTTCAAGTTTAACCCTTCTCATCCCACGCTCCTGCTGAGGCCACACCTGTGGTGATGGGGGTGATGATTTGTGAGTGTTTGTGGCCGTGGTTGACCTCTCCTGCAGATTTCCCCAATGACCTTGGGCAATTCAATTAATTAATTTAGCTGGCTTGCTCTCTGATGCTCTCTGATAGATGAAAGCTGCCCAGTGTCTAAATTGCACGCTCCTGAGAAATGGTTTATCTGTTTAAGAGAGACCTGGCCCTTTAGATCTGGTTTCTGATGAGACTGACCCTGTCGTCACTGCTCAAGCCGTCCAGAACTGGGTCTTCCTTCTCAAACAGGGTGCAGCTTGATGTTGATGCATCTCCAACTTGTGCTGTGCAAGAAATAGAAATAAATAGAACAGGGACAGGATTTGACCTCATCTTGGAACACCTCTTCAGTGTGGGACCAAGGGAGAACTTCCCAAGCTGTTCCCATTCCTGTTGAGCCCTGGTGCTGGAGCAGGTGATGTGAGTTATCCTCTGGGTGAGCATGAACTGAAGCCAAGCAATACATGCAAGAATCAGGGAATTAAGAAAAACTGCTCTGAAAGGGCTGTCCAGCCCTGGCACAGCTGTCCAGGGCAGTGATGGAGTCTCCAACCCTGGAGGTGTTTAAAAGCTGTGTGGGTGTGGCACTTGGGGACAGGGGTCAGTGGTGGCCTTGGCAGTGGTGAGGAATAATTGATCCCTTAGATGCTTTTCCAGCCTAAAAGATTCCGGGATTAGGACTTCTGCATTCTGAGCCCCACTCTTTTTCAAGCCATCCCTTCTTGAAATAAAAAAATTTGGGAGGTCACTGCTGTTTTGCCCAGAGGCTAAGAAGAGCATCTTCCTGTTTCCCAGCCTCTCACACAACTGCCTTACTCCAGGGTCCTTTTCTGTAGCTGAGACAAAAGAAATAATATCTTGGATTCCAATAACCAATAAATTATTCTTGAAATGCCATAATTGCTCAGCTGCAGCTGCAAGAGCAACTAAATACAGAACTTTAATAAAATATTATCGTTCAAATCAATTTGCTGAGGATCCGCTTTGCTTTCTGCATGGGGTGCTAAACAGCAAATAGTAAATACTGATCACTGATTAGAGAGGCGAAGAGCAAGAAAAGCCTGGAACCTGATTTTTGCCATCTGTACTTTTTTTTCCCCCTGTTTGAGCAAGGACGGGGGCCAGATTCTGCTCCATGCCTGAAGAGTTGCACTTGTTTCAAAGGCAGGGGAATGGGAGCCACTGCATGTATAGGTTTACAAAGTAGCTTAGGCACTTAAGAAGATAATCATCTAGAGAGATTTACAGTAGTGACTTTTACAGGGGGAGGGACAACGGGAGGGGAAGTGCCCAAGTCCCATCAGGGTGAAAAAATAAACACAAATAAATCCAAAGCAACGATGCAATTGGCAGCTCAGGTAACAAGTTCAGAAAATGACCACATCTGGGCTGTTCTGGATCAAAAACTATTGAAGTCAATGAAGTTCACTCTGGATTTACAATGGTATTAACTGAGATCAGAATCCGACCCTATAAATTTACTATTACTTCTAATCCCAGTGCCTCTGATCTTGCTGAGATATTTGCTAACTGCTGAGCAGCCTGCTTTATTGACACTGAAATAACACACCCGTGCCCTACTATTGTTAAACTCAGCTGGTTTTAAAAACCCATCATACTGTTTGTCATGACTGACCTTAACAAAGTGGCCTGCTGTCCTTGGATCTATGGGCAAGAAAGTTGTTAAATGCCCCCTCTTTTGCAGCCTTCCACCACCAACAAAACAAAACAACAACAACAACAAAAAAAGTTTAAAAAAAAAAGGAAAAAAAAGAGGAGAAAAAATCAATTTCAATCAACATGGAGTGTAATATTATCAAATGTCAGATGCTGAGGCCGTGTGCTTTGAAAATTATCCTTGACAGCTTCTTGTCGCNGCTCAAAACACGAGATCAAAATTTATTCTATGTACTTAAAAAAATCCACAAAATAAAAAAGAAGAAGAAGAAGAAAAAAAAGCAAAATATCTCAATTGTCGGCTCCCTCTCTTTGTGCTTCAGAGGTTCTATTGACAGCTCTGAAAAAAAGATTGCCTTTGGGGGTTTTATTGATAGATCCTTGCCTGATATTGGAATGATTCCTGGGCAGATAAATCACATTTAGATTTGTTAGTAATTGAGGAGAATTGATTGAATAGTTAGGATGGTCCCAGAGGGAGGTACCTATTCCTCTTCCGTTCTGCAGAGGTTGTCATCAGATAAAGGACCTCTTTGGGCAGGATGGATAAAGGTCTAATTGTTTACATGATCAGATATTGCTTCCTTTCAGCCCTCCCTCCCCAGACTTCCCCAACTTTCATGTGGCAAATGTCAAGATGACAAAGGGGAAGGCTGTAAATAAAACCAAAAGTGGGTGAAGGTGATCAACCCTCTTCATGACCTGGAAAGGCACTAATTATTTTCAAATCATTAGTGGAATTTGGGTACTAACAGCAACGGATTCTTATTAAAAAATAAAACAAACAAAAAAAAACCTCTGTAGTGTTTATCAGTGTTGTGTTTGTTTAAACAGCTATGAATTTTATGTAGCAGCAGGTTGAGTGTGGCCTGTGGTGGCTCTGCAGGGTGGCTCTTTTTGGCTGATGAGATCCATGTGCAGGGCTGGGTTCTGGCACACTGAGTCCTCACAGGTGAGCTCTGTGTCCCATCACCCTGTGTGACTTCTGGACCTTGCATGGTCCCAGAGGGAAGCAGCATCTCAGAGGATATGCCAGAAAAACAGGAGAGGAAGAAAAAAAAAAAAGCTGGAGCAGTGTGGGGAGATGATTTTGACAAGGGCGTCTGGTGGCAGAACAATGGGGAATGGCTTTAAAGGGAAAGAGATTAAGTTTAGATTGGATGTTAGGAAAAAATCTTGGCTGTGAGGGTGGGGAGGCCCTGGCACAGGGTGCCCAGAGCAGCTGTGGCTGCCCCTGGATCCCTGGCAGTGTCCAAGGCCAGGCTGGACAGGGCTCGGAGCAACCTGGGATGGTGGAAGGTGTCCCTGCCCATGGCAGGGGATGGAATGGGATGAGTTTTAGGACCCTCCCAACCCAAACCATTCTATGATTTTATGATTTTCTAGGCTGCAGAATTGTGGGGAAAGTGATAAAAGCAGAGGCAGTCCAGAGTGACACTGAGTGACTGTGGAGCAGTGTGAGGGGGCAGATGCTGCAGGGCCCATCCTGCCCCAACCAGAATTTGCAGCAGACACCTGGATGACCTGCTCAGGGCTTCCCCACCCTCCACACCACTTTCCACACCTACCAGAAGGAGTGAAAAGGATGACTATTTCCAGAGAGGGTTTTTCCATGGCCTAGAAAAAGCTCTGAGTAAGAAAGAGTGGTATTTTCATTTGCACTTCCCATCCATTTTTAAATATTCCATTTTTTAAGAGAGGCCAGGTACACTGCAGTTTACTTGGCACTTCAAGAGGCAATTTATTTCTGTCCATACCAAGTACAGACCCGGCATGGACCCTCTCTCTCTGTTTCTCTAAGTGCTCAGGCAAGATCATATTTCCCTACCAACTGTAGAGGACAGGGTGCTCAGGTTGATTTTTAAGGTGCAGTGTGCTACAACTTTCTTCAGGGACCTGTTCGAGAAAAAAGAGAAAACGTTTGAAGATTAGTTTTTAACATCTATACTTAATACAGGTTTCTAATAACTGGCTAAAATGACTTGGCACTTCTCATCAACTCAGCAATGTAGGGAGTGTGGAAAGTTAAAGTTTTTTTTAAAAGTATCAATCAAGGAATAATAAACTAAGGTATTTTACTGTCAAACAGTTTCATCAAGAATGAAAGACACTGGGAGAAAGAAAAGGACAATTTCTTAGCTCAAAGTAAATACCATTTTAGCACCACCAAATATTTAATATGTAATACGAAGTGATGAGCACCTCTGAATTCCCAACCTGCAGGCTTGATAATATTTCATCCCCAGTTGTAGAATTCAAATGGCCATTGCTCAATCCAGTCACCAGGGACTTTGACAGAGGCTGCAGGAACCAGGTTCCTCTCTGGGTCAAACCTATCACCTCCATCTACAGCCCTGCAACCTCCTCCTTCCTCTGGGAGTGTGCTATTGAAGTGCAAATGGATCTAAACTGGCCATGAATAAATTTAGGCTGGAAATTACAAGAAGCTTTCTAATTATGAGAGCTGTGAATATCTGAAAGGACCTCCTGAACAAAGCAAGATGGTTCTTGTCGTTGTGGGTACTTTGCGAGGCGCCAGGACTCCCAAATTCTAATTCACAGAGAAAATATTCTGATTTGCCAATAGTGAAAATGATGTATGTTTTTTTACACATACATGTGTCTTCAGATAGACTCTGCAGCAATATGGAATCACAGGCTCATTTGGGCTGGAAGAACACTTTAAAATCATTAAACCCAACCATTCCCCCAGCACTGCCAAGGTCACTACGAACCCATATCACCAAGTGCCACAGCCACAGAGCTTTGAAATCCCTATAGGGATGGGGACTCTACCACTGCCCTGGAAATCTGTGCCAGGGCTGGAAAACCCTTCCAGTGAAGAAATTTTCCCAATTAAAACATTTAAGTTTTACATTTAAACTTCTTCTGGTGCAACTCGAGGCCGTTCCCTCTCCTCCTGTCCCTGTTCCCTGGGAGCACAGCCCGACCCCCCCGGCTGTCCCCTCCTGTCAGGGACTTGTGCAGAGCCACAAGGTCCCCCCTGAGCCTCCTTTTCTCCAGGCTCAGCCCCTTTCCAGCTCCCTCAGCCTCTCCTGGGGCTCCAGCCCCTTCCCCAGCTCCCTCAGCCTCTCCTGGGGCTCCAGCCCCTTCCTCAGCTCCGTTCCCTGCCCTTGTCACGCTCCAACCCCTCGGTGTCTCTCCTGTCCTGAGTGGTCCAAATCCATAATTAACATGTTGGCCTGTCACAAAACTTTTTTCTAGGGTAAAGCCTCAAGGTTTTACACGTATCTTACCTGAAAACCCAGACTCACCCATGTCTGCACAAGTCACCTGCTTTTATAGCCAAAGTAGGTATCTCAACAACAAAAAAAAGCCTCATTCACTTTTGATAGGTTTAGGTCACTCCTGTGCTCCTTTGACCATGGCTTTAAGTGAAGACCTTCTTGAAGACCTAGAAGAATTTAAATAGATCACAGACCGTGTTTTACCTACGTGCCATAGCTCTAAGGGGGAAAAAATTCACATGTATGCATCTGTACACATTTACAGGCATGCAAAGTTGTGTGTGCACAAATCGCAGACACACACAGACACCAACAAGGCTCTCCTGCCTGGGGGAAGAATCTGGCTGAGGTCAAGGAAGAAGGCTTGGGCCTGAGATCTGGCATTGGCTGGGTTTTCCAGCACCAAACCCAGTGGAAATATTCACAGACACACCTAAATCCACATCAAAACTTAAATTTTTCCAAGCAGCGCACTTCATCGTTCCATAGCAAAGTGAGTATTCCTTCTAAGCAGAATCCTTTCTTCCCTCCAAGCTTCCCCCTCCTTAAAAGCTGTTGAATTGCCTCTTTTTTTCTTTCCATTGCTCATTCCCATAGCAGGAGTGGAATTGATTTTTGATACTATCCATTTTGTTTGTCACAGATCGTCCTCCACTTCCCTCTGCGCGTTGCTGAAATATCACCCACAAATGATTATTCCTATCACTGCAGCCAACGCTGCGCCTGGGGCAGGGAATTTTCCCGCAGCTAAAAGTGGCCTGGTAATTGAAGGCAGAAAAACACCAGTACCTGTAGCCTGAAAATGTTAATAAACTACCAGAGGTCCCAGGAAAGTTAAATATTGGGAGGGATGTCAGAGCCGCGGCGTGATTAGTGGGACTGAACGGCAAAGAGCACCTGCCCAAGGCGCCAGCACGGGAGGGGATCAGTCTCCCTCTGACATCTGAACACGGCTCCTGCCTCCTGGGATGGGGTTCTCTTTGCAGGGAGGCAATCAGAGCAGGGGAAGCGTGCTCACACTGACACTGAGCTCGATTTTATGGCCGCGGATTTGGGGGCTGGAGGCTGCTGTGTTGGTGCTGTAAAGGATCTTGAGCTTTCGGGGCTTACCTTGAGCTTGGTGTCAGGATTTCAGTGGCAGGGTTGTGCATGTGTCTCATTTCCATACTTGCTACATAACAAATGGACATATTTTTTGGTTTTTTGTTTTCAGATTTTGCCTCGTGCTGAAGGTTCGTGGCGCACTTCAGAGATGTGCAAATATACTTATGTACTCTATATTCAGACAAAATAAAATAAGATTATGCATGAAAAAATGTTCTTATGAATTAGAGATGATCCTTATGTATGAAAAATGGTGTATAGAAACATATTCTCATGTGTTTATGCTAATTTGTTCTTTAGAAATAGAATACAGAACATATGTGAGTGCATGTGCGTGTTACAAGGGTATGCACTGAACAAAACGAGGGGGAATGGCTTCCCATTGCCAGGGGACAGGGTTAGATGGAATATCGGGAAGGAATTCCTGGCAATAAGGGTGGTGAGGCCCTGGCACAGGCTGCCCAGAGAAGGTGTGGCTGCCCCATCCCTAGAAGTGTCCAACACCAGGTTGGATGGAGATTGGAAAAACTTGGGATAGTGGAAGGTGTCCCTGGGGATGGAACTAGAGGGTGTTTAAAGGTGCCTTCCAACCCCAAAAAATTCTAGGATTCTTTGAGTTTAATACGTAGAGATGTATGCCTATCATGGCTTGAATGACATAGGGATATTTTGGGGCAATTATGTATGTAAGATGCATT
>VWZU01000397.1:170392-198328 GCA_013397095.1 Sterrhoptilus dennistouni
GGGTGTTGTTTGTGGGGGTTTTTCCGAGGAAGCTTTTCTAGGCAGGCAAAAAAAAGCGTGTCTGCACATTCAAATGGGTTTTTCCAACCTGTAGCATAGTTCAAAGCCAAATCCCAGAGTGGTCAGCAGTCCTTCTGCTCAATCTGGGATTTTAGCACTTACAGCATCTATTTTAGCACCGTGCTGCTCCCCCAGAATGCAGCACTAATGGATTACTGTGCATTACGTCCCTCATTACTGCTTAAATATTTATCAGAACATTATGTATTTAGTGGCTGGGGGAAAAGAGAAAATCCTGCCTTTTGCCATACAAAAGGGTTAATTACAAACTGGATAAATCTCCATCACTTAAAATTTGATAAAACAGATACAGAGATTAACAGGAGAATGTGTTATTTACAACTAAATAAACATTCAGCTGCATAATCCCAATCTGGGATTTCCCCATAGGAAAAAACAACCAAAGTCGGTATTTTATATCAATGGTCTACATTTATACAACAGTGAAAAAAAACAGAGAAGGCTGGTTTACACTGTCTGAAAACAAACAAGTTGCTCATCCAAGGCAGCTTCCTACCCTGGGGCTGGTGTTCTTGGAAATATTTGAGGAGTTTGTTAGGAGCAGGTTTGTTCTGGCCTTGACCTGAGACTGTTCCAGGCAGTCGTATCTCCACCTTGCCCTGCTATCTGTGTGCCTCTCTCCATCTTTTTCAACACTGAATCCTGAATTTTAATTTTTATTTTATTTTTTTTTTCAGTCTATGCTTCTCAAAAAACCAAGCTCAAAAGGTGTTTCCACGGGTCTCTGTCATACCTATTGTATATATCAAGCACAAGCACTGCTGAAGACAAACATAGCTACAAGCTCCAGGAGAAAAAAAAAATCAGAAAACAATGTTTGACATGAGACAAAGGAGCCTCTGTTTTGCACTTCAGCAGGAATTAATTCCCTGGTTCCAACCCAGAGCCTTCCACCATCACTTCCATCACTGCAGAGGTCCACATGTCACACCCATGTAACACACACGACGCCATAATGACGGCTTTATTTACAATTAAAAACCTTACTTAAGTTTGGGTTCTTCAGCAGACAAAAGACACCAGAAAACCCAGTTGTTTGTGGAATTCAGCCAATGTTTGTCTCATAAAATAAGTTCTTAAGGTAACTTATACTGGCACTGTGAAATATTGTTCATTATAACGGAGCAGCTGAGATAATGTTGTTTTCTAATTTCCCTTTCTCAGTCAGAAATTAAATAAAAAGTCATGTCTAAATTACAATACTGGATTGAACGCAGACAAGGACCCCATGCGGGGAGCTTATGATATATCCTTCCCACGTTTTATAGCCATTAAAAAAGATTATAGGATTTTTTTTCCTTTTCTTTTAGGCCATTTACATTTGTTCTGAACTCTCACTGTGTTTTATTTGAAGCTCTTAAAAGTGCCAATGTACATAATAAGTCAATCAAGAAGTTAAATTAAGAAAAAAAACAAAAACATATTGACTTGCCTATACCAAACATGCACTTGGAAATCTGAACTCTGCCACCTAATGACTTTCTGACTTTGCAATAAATATCAGTGAGCAGAGGTGGCTGGATTGCTCTGTACGAGGAAATATATTTCTAATCGGATTTAGAGGTCTTCTAACATATCTTAGCATAACCCAAATAATGGGGTGTTCCTCCCCACCAAAGCAGCCATTAACATCTGCAGAAATGCTCTGTGGGAGTTGTACTCCTTTTAACCAAGGTTTTCAGCCTCAAAAAAGCTCTCCTTGTTGCAGTTTATCTCAGTAACACCTGCTTTGCCCATGCCCATGTCCAACTGCCCCCAAACCCTCTGTTGCCCTCCATCTGCTTCCCCCAGGCCCCAAATTCCTCCAGCACAGGGCTGAGCCTTAGCAGTTTGGTCTGCAGTGTTTTCCAGCTGCTTTTTCAGCCATCAGAAAGCCACCCCCCATCCTGTGCCCAGGTTTTCCCAATCCTCATTTCTCTGGCTCTCATCTCCTTCTGGGAGCACATTCTGCTCCTTTCCCCACAAAGCCCTTGAGTCACTCAAGGCCATCTTCTTTTCCTGCTGTTATTCTGTAAAAGATTTTTGGCAACGCAGAAAGTGGTTCTTCCTTTTTAAGGCTGTGGATTTTCTCCCTTTCTACAGATTTTCGAAGCCAAGGCTCTCCTCTCACCCTCAGTTTCAAGAGTACTTAACAAACCCTTCCTCACTTTGGCAGGGCACCACAGAACTGGCAGCACCAAAGGAGTTTGGGGCAGGCTTCCCACCAGACTTCATTAGCTGCAGGTGGGATCAATCTCACTTTCACACCTGAGTGACATCTCAGACCAGTCAGCTGGGCTCTCTTCCAGCCAGTGAGGAGAAGGAGGCAACTTCAGGAGCAGATCCTCCCAAACAAATCAAACCACTCTTCAGAAGGCACCTGTTTCTCTCCATTGAGTGGTATGTTGGTTTAGCACGGATGGTAAAAACCAGTTAGTGACTGACTTTGATATTAATGGCTGGATTGGCCATTTAAGACATGCCAGGTTGGCCCTGAGTGTTTGCTTCAGAAATGTGGGCACCTGGCCTGGGTTTCTAACACAGCATGAAGATACTCTGCTGTTGGGAGATTGACCACAGCTGTACAAAGCCCTTACATCAGGACAGCAAGGTCAAGACACTGAGAAAATTCTACATTTGTAGCATTGGCCCTTTACTGGCAGCTCACATCAGTTTCATACCTTTTGCTTCACTTCTTTTCTATCCTCCTGAAATGACTGCTGTGTTTCACTCCAAAGGAGGAACTGCATTCCAGTGGAAGGTGAAGCTGCTCCTGCACGTAGATTCCTGGACCTTGTTCAATAAACATAAAAGTTTAATATCATGTTTGGATTGCTGCAAATGGAAGGTGCTGTGTTACCCTAATGCATTTTCTGGGAACACAAGCCCACTCTATACCTTGGGACTCAATTAATTAAAGAACATTAAATACAGTACAAGGTCTTCCTCCCAGCAGCAAAAACACCTGCACTTCATTCCACAACTTGTGCCTCTCTTAACAGCTACAGAGAATAGCTGAGGCCTCATCCAAAATCTATTAATGTCCATGGAAAGGCTCCCATTTACTTCAGCAGGGCTTGGATCAGACACCAAGGCGACATTGTGAGCATAATCAACTTGGAAAGTGAAGCACAACTAATTTGCAGCTGGGAAAGCTTGGAATGAGACAACTGAGCTCCGAGTCTTAGACTTTCAATGTCTCAGTGTGGTGTGAACAAAGGATAGTAAAGGACTTTGTGATTAAATAGCTGTGAGGTTGCACTCCAGAGATGTTTTCTCCTCTCTCTGAAAAGTGATGGCCCCTGGCTCCCACACTGCTCAGCTTTTCTACTAAGCAGAAGATGCTTCAGTCCTCAGAGGAGGTTTTTAATGCTAATCCTTTGTAAACACACAGATTTTCAGTTCCTTAATTCCACTGTCAACAGGTTCCAGCACACAATGACAGTGGGAAAGATTAACTAACCTCATTTTAAAAGACCATCAGACCAGCCAATGAGTTGTCTGGCCATCATAACAAATAATTACTGTCTGTGCCTGATTAAGAGGTCAAGAAACAACTATGATGATACCAAAAGTGAGATTGATTCCTTTTCTCTAGACTAGTCCTTGACAGGAACAACCTGCAAAGATGCAACTTAGGATGGTATATAAGCAAATAGCTTATCCAAGTGTATTCCTTGATTCTAGTTCTTTAGATCTTGTTTGCCCCTTAATGAAAGCTGTGAAACCACCAAAAACCAGAAGGAAATCCTGTTCATCAAAGAATTTAAACACCAAGCATAGGGTTGGCTCTGATTATTTAGTGAATATGACCTTTGGCTTTGCAAGGAGAGGTTTTGGACCTCCTGCCTCACCTATGTTTATGCAGCAGCCTCCAGCTACAGACAAAGATTTAACCAAGAAGCTCCTCTCCTGTAGAAACATAAAGAAATGTTGGTGCTCAGAAACTACAGTTACATATGATAATGATATATTCCCGCCCATGACAGGGAGGTTGGAAATAGATGGTATTATTATGGAAATAAAGATCTTTTCCTTTTTAACACAAGGTAGTTGTTCTTTCTCCATGAAACATCAAAAAATTTAATAAGTATTTTTTTAAGCATTTCCAAAAGTACAGGCACCTGGAGGTTAAGCTGAATCTTTAAGGAATTTCTATAAATTAATATATCAATACATAAAATTTATTTATTTAATGCCCCGTCCAATCCAAACCATTCTATAACTCTATTTTGGTTTAATTCTATCTTCTCCCCAAGAATTATGTCTGTAACTGGTTGCAGAAATAATACAATTTTCATGCATTTCTACCCCAGTATTCACAAGATGCACTTAAACGACTGGAATCAGAGGGTAAAACCACCTGATTATCTCTAGCATCCTTAAGGAGAAATATTGGATAGGGACTTTTTCTACCTTACAGAATATCTTGATAAAAGAAAAGAATGGACACAAGAATTTTATTTCAGTTGTGCTATCCCTGTTGTCTGTGGCTGGAATGCACTCTAGGTTTTGAGGCAAATTGTATTATTTCTCCAAGACAGCAGCTACAAAATACAGATTCCTATTGATCCCTAGTGGCACAAACTTAAGAAGTCAAAATAGGAGGTAAAACAGGAAACTAACATCCTAGACACACAGTGAAATGGAGCAATGCAGGGTAGGAGGCTGTGGAAAACATTTAGCTCTGTGACCTTCCATCTCATTTATTTCAGTCCTACAAAATTAACTCTGCTCCTACTGAACTGAATCAGAGCTTAAAAGAAGGGAACAATTCTCATACATCTGTTTCAGTCACTATCATTTCCAGCTTTTGGGTTGATAATAAAGCTGGGGGGAAAAAAAAAAAACAAAAACAAGTCACAGGAGGGAATCCATCCACTTTAACGTGGGCACCTGAGGAGCAGGTCACATCTTCAGGGGAGCACAACCACCTGCCAGACCAAAGGAGCAGGCTTCCTTAGTGCTTTACTGGTTTGCAAAACACTACTTTTATTGCTATGTTGGTAAAATAAATCCTTCATCCAACAGCACAGAGGCTGCTCTAATAGACCCGTGCATCTGAGTGTGAAGTAAAGGATCACACACAGTCCTCAGCAAACCCTGGAAAAATAGGAGCCCAATTGGGACACTTGTGTGGAGCTGGTTCATTACACATCCCTGTAGGAGGTTAGCCTGGAAAGGGGAGAAACCAACCTCTCTGCCCCCACTCCCCTCTCCACTCTGCCCTTCCTCCTCTCTACCATTCCTGCCTTCTTTAATTATTTTTTATTTCTTTGTCTATGTGTCGTTTTAATAAACGCCGTAAAAATACATGTGCTGGAAATCTTGCAGTTAATGTGTGGCAAACAGAGCGTTCTGAAACCAGCTTGGTAGGATAGCTGTGCATGTGACGTCCCTGTTGCCACCTGAAATTTCCTTGGGTCCTTAGAAAAACACTGGAAAATGTCAATAAATACAAGCTGTTAAGCTACTCCTAGTCAGTAGCTGAATGGGTCTGTACAGGGGACAAGCACTGAGACAAAAATAAGATTTTTTTTCTACACAATCCATCCTTTATTTCAGGAAAAAAAATCTGATAGAAACTGCCCACTTTAATACTCCCTTCCTACTAAGGTGTTTAATACTGAAGAAAACTACTTCTGAGAGTGGTGTCTTACAGAGACAGATAGTGACAGGACAAGGGGGTGCAGACTTATATGAAAAGAGGGGAGATGTAGATTGGGTGATAAGAGTAAATCCTTCCCTGTCAGGGTGGGGAGGCCCTGGCACAGGGTGCCCAGAGAAGCTGTGGCTGCCCCTGGATCCCTGGGAGTGTCCAAGCCCAGGTTGGATGGGGCTTGGAGCAAACTGGGATAGTGGAAGGTGTTCCTGCCCATGGTAGGGGGTGGATTGAGATGATGCACCTTCCATCCCAAACCATTCTGGGATTCTGTGATATTATCCATGGGAGAAATTGAAACCTCCTAGTCACAGGAGTGTTCCTGCCTGGAGCAGCCATGCACAGGAGATTGTCTGTGATGACAACATTTCTGTATCCCAACAGGAGCACCAGGGCTACCCTAGACCACGACTGCTTAGTAATCGCCTCTGTACATTATGGGTAATGGGAAAATAAAAGCAAGACCCTGAGATCCCATGGCCTGTATGGAGAACAGGCATAGTCTTCCACCACAAAGATTTCCACCACATAAATATCTGTGCCAACCTGAGAAGCTGCCAAGAGCCAAAGGACCAAAACAGAGATGTTTCTATTCTTTCTTTACAGTATGTTCCAATATATCTTTTAATTTCGGTGTCTTAAATTTCCCCGTGTGTCAAACTCAGCTCTGCTTTTTCATGTTGATTATTGTTTGCTGAGATTGCTCAGCCTCTTCTATATGGGAGCCATCTGCTGTTTATAAAGCTCTCTTACAGTCAAGTTTCCTGTAAAATACAACATCTTTATTGGTATTTTTTTCTCTTTTTTTTAGAGGCCACTCCTGATTTTGATCTTTTAGTTTTGTTTTGAAGTTTATTTCTCATTAAAAAAAAAAAACAAAAAAACAAGAAGTCATCCAATTTTCCTTGGACAGTTAGAATTACTTTTGCTGAAGGGAGTATAAAAATTTCCATAACCACAATTGTTTTAGTCAGTCTGTAGAACAGGGATATCCTGGTGGCTATTTTAAATAGACACAGTGATTTAGTCGTTTTGAACAAACACTGTGAATATCAGTTAGTTAGAAAAATGTTATATTTCTCTAAGGGTAGATACCAGCTGAAGAAGAAGAAAATTAATCTTAAAAAATCTAAACTTGATAAATTAAAATAATTTCTTTTATCATGTTCTATGAGACTATGATTCCATTAAAATATTTTCTTTCAGAACTGAGGAAAAAACGTGATGTGAGGTAAAAATTTTTGTCTTAGGTTTTATGAACGTTATAGTGTCTCTGAAGAAAATTTTAGCACCCATTCTTTTACTCAAATAAAACATTTTCCTATGAAAAGTTCTGCTGAAACCAGTCCTAATGCTGCCAACATTAGGAAATATCTCCCAGGCAGCTCCTAAAAGAGCAAGAAATAAAGATCTTTTCCTTTTTTAAAACAAGGTACTTGTTCTTTCTCTTTGATATTGAAATATCAAATAATTTAATAAAAAGCATTTTTTTAAGCATTTCCAAAAGTACAGGTACCTGGAGGCAAAGTTGAATCTTTAAGGAAATTCTATAAATGCATGTATCAATACATAAAAATAACTATAACAGAGCTAACTGCAGTAATATTTAACTAGTTTGCATGGACTTTTCAGCTATAAACATGACCTTTGCCTTATCATGTTTAAATCTGTCATGGATGTCAGATATTGCCTTCTTAAGTGGACTCAACTGTATTACAGGCTTCTGTGGTAATGCTGGGCTGAAGTGTATCTCCATTTTATGTTCTTAAATATTCATAAGAAGCTTTGCAACATTAATATCTTAGAAGGCTTACAAGAACACTTAAATAATGTGTCTTACCTCCCTTCGCCCCTCCCAAAAATGTCCCAGTCTTTTCCAATTTGTGTAATGCATTGAGCCATTCTAATAATTGTTTGGGGATTTACCCCGTGGTCCTGGAGTTCGCTCATAGCCAGTGTAATTATTATCTCCTCTGGTCTTATCTTGTGCTAATCCTGCTTGTTTTACCAGCAGAGGAGAAAAGATTTGAGAGCATGAGCATGAGGCAAGGGTTTTGCCCTGGAATTACACCCTGTCAGTCCCCCACTGCCTGGTGTCTACACAGGAAATAAAAATTGGAATAAAAATAAAATTGGAATTAATATCAAACCCTGCTTCAGCAGAAATGCTTCTAGTGTGAGGCAAGCAAAGGAAAATAGATATTCTGTGATTGTAGCTGAAGTTATTGATGTTGGAAGTTTAGCCAAATTTGCAGATAATCATCATTTATTTAGGCCTTATTTAATCTAGCTGCTTTAAATTATTTTCATCAGGTCACTGTGAGGAATGTGTGCTGTGTACATGTGTGTGAACAGATTATTTGATTCATATTGAAGCCATAACAAATCCTGCAGTGGACAAGGTCTGCATAAATTTAAGTTGGCCTTGAGATTTGTCATTAACACAATTTTTCCCAAATATGCGACTGGATTCCCAGGTATAGAATTAGAACACCCCCCAGAAGTTTTCTGTGCACGCTTCTAGGAAAATACACATTTTGTGGGAGAAATACTTAAGCTACTCTTTTTAAATGGATTCCACCTTGTTTCCTTGACAAACTTGGAAGTCTTTTGCGCAGCAGAAACCTGTTCCTACAAATTCTGCATTTCACACATGACATTTCCTTCACTACTCCAGCCAAACCTCTCTCTGAACTTTCAAAATTAAGCACATGAGGGCTGTTCACCAAACACATCACGGCCTGAGTTTTGCCATGATGAGCTTATAGAATGTTAAGACCCACTTTCTGCTCCTGCTGGCTGATGTTACCAATCTGCTTCCCGCCAAGGGGCAATATTTCAATGAAAAGCAATACAGAAAGTATTTTCATCACAATTTTATCATCGTGCTGCTGTTCCAGGGAGCCCTCTCTCTCTCATTCACCAGCTACAAGCAGCAAATATAACCCCAGCGTGCTGATGTGCAGGAATGTGCCTCCATTCCCTTATCTCTGCTTCTCGGTGGTGTTTACATAAATGTAACTCAAGGCTACCATTTGCAATTCAGCTTCTCACTCTGCTTTATCCAGGCCAGCATGAAAATGCACACAGAGCCCGGGGATGGCGTTGAAATGTGGGGATCCAGAAGATGGACAGAGGAAGTGGCCTAGAAGTAGTGAAAGCTGGGCTAGGAAAGGATTGGAAATGAGTTATGGGACAGGGTTGGTCATTCAGCTGTGGGCAGGAGGCCATGGGAAGATGATTCTGCCCCCGTGCCCCTGTGCTCAGGTCAGAGCCCACCTGCAGAGCTGCCCCAGCCCTGCCTCCAACAGCACAAGGACGTGGAGCTGCTGCAGCCAGGCCAGAGGAGGCCACGGAGATGCTGCCAGGGCTGGAGCCCCTCTGCTCTGGAGCCAGCCTGGGACACCTGGGGCTCTTCACCTGCACAAGAGAAGGCTCCAGGGAAACATTATTGTGATCTTTTAGTGCTTGAACGGTGCTTAGAAGAAAGATGGGAGCAAACTTTTAGCAGAGTGTGTTGCAACAGGACAAGGTGTGATGGTTTTAAACTGAAGGAGGGTTGATTTAGATGAGATGAAAGAAAGAGGCTTTTCCCAATGAGAGTGGTGAGGTCCTGGCACAGGTTTCCCAGAGCAGCTGTTGCTGCCTCATCCCGGACAGTGCCCAAAGTCAGGTTGGATGTGGCTTGGAGCACCCTGGGATAGTGGAAGGTGTCCCTGCCCATGGCAGGGAATTGGAATGAGAAAAGCTTTAAAAGGGCTTCCAACCCAAACTGTTCTATGATTCCCTGCTTTTGGTGGTTTCTGTGGGTTGGGATGCACACTTTGGCCAGTTCTACTCAACGCGGTTCAGTTTGAGACTGCAAATTCTCACCAGACATGAGGTAGAAACAGAGGGTGTTGCTGAGCCCAAAATGCACTTCACAGCAGGGCAAGCTCAGTGTCAAGCTGGATCCCACATCCAGCATCCCAGGGCACACTTTGGAAATTATGTGGGTGCCCTGTGGGACGAGTAGAACTGATCTGCCTTCAGGTCCCCATGGACACTAAATGCACTTAAAGCTGGGGATTTTCAAGAGGTGTCAATCAGAAGGTACCACAACAGAGATAATTTACCCTGAAGCCCTCTAGAACATGACACAACAGAGATAATTTACCCTGAAGCCCTCTAGAACACAACAAAATAAACCCCAGCCCCATCCACTATGCACTTCTTACTACCAATCAGCAGAGAAGGTTTCAAGTACTATTGGGTCATGCCAGACTCCCTTATCGGGGTGAGCAGCACTGTCCATGTCCCTGGGTGGACAGAGGTGTGTCCCCCATTCCTAGTGTGAACTGTAATATGCAGCCTGCTTCACTTTCATATATTCCCATAAATAAGAGGAAGGCTGGGAAACAACACAATGCCAGAGGCAGAAACAAGGGCACAAATCCCTATTTCTCCAGCACAGCTGGAGCGGCTGATTGAAAAACTCACACAACCCACCTCCACTATTCAAACTTTGGGGTGTTAAATCCAAATCTAAATAATCCTGCATGTTTCTTCCTTGACTAAGCACCTGAGCACTAATTACATGCCTGGTTAATTCGGTAATGTACATATATTTCTGGGCTCCCTCTGCTTGTATTGCTCTCTCTCCGCTTCGGGAGATTAATGAGGTGAGGAAACAGAATATTGTTACAAACCTGCAGCTCATTGTACCTCCTAAGAAGATGATGGGAAATGTACCAAACATCATGTTATTTTGCTAACACTGCTGTGTACAGTACATAATTATAATTTAGCTGTTGTATTTCTTGCCTATTAGAATAGATAAGCAATGATCCAGGACTACAGTGAACAGCACAGCTTCACGGGACTGGTTTCTTGCCATTGTGCTGCAATAAGCTGAAGCACATTTTTTTTTGTCTAAGATTTTTGGCAGGATCATTCATAGGTGGATTGGTTCTGAAAACACATATTCTTGTAGGTTCACCATCTTCAGCTTCTTTGCTTTCCCTTTGCCTTTGGGATTATTGTTGCCTTTATATTTTTTGCTTTTGTCAGGAAAGTGGTTTGGGCTGATTCTTCATTTATCCCTTTGCTCGAGGATCTATGGGAATTCTGGATATATGAGATCATACTCATAGGACAGTTTTTGTTGGAAGGGACCAGTAAAAGTCATCTAGTTGTACCCTCATGCTGAATTGGACCCTATTGAGTACACATGTGAGTTCATCCATGCTTAGTTATTCAACATATGCTTATGTGATGTGCTGAATTAGGGCAGCCATCTGCCGTTACAGCCTATATGTCCTTATCAAAAAGAGAGGTAAAACCAGTTTTGAAATCGTAGAATCACAGAATCACATAAATTGAAAGGGGCCTTTGAAGGTTGTTTAGTCCAAAAGCCACTGGACCAGCTGCTAGAAGCCTCATCTGGCCTGATCTTGAATATTTCCAGAGATGAGGATCTACCAGGCAACCTGTGCCAGTGTCTCACCCCTCTCAGCATAAATGCTTTGGGGTGTTACTTGAGGGCCCTGTATCCCAGCCAATCTGACTCATTCTGATGTGCAAGAAGAGCATATGATGATGCTGAAGGCTCATTCTAGATACTTTTATTTCCCTGTTTTACCTGCATTCCTTCTGTCTTTCTCCCTCTTCCATTATTTTATTTTTTAAGAAGGCTCCTACGAGCACAGCACTTATGCCGTGCAATTATCCAATTTTCTCATTTATCAAAGTTTTATGCCTCTTAGTTTAGTGCTTACACACTCATTATATCAAAGAAGAGAAAATAAGTCTAATGAGCCCAATTCATAACCCAAGTAAGACCATTAACACTGCAACAGCCGAGCAGACACAGCAGTGTGGAAGTGAACACTGTTCAAAGAAGCTCAAGGCAGCAATGTGGGCTGGTCACAAAGACAGTAAAGTCATATGCCCAGCTGATAGAATCTGCATAAACATTTACAGTGGGACCCAGCTGTTGAAATGCAGACACTGACTGCCATTCAAGATGCTCATGGGTGTTCAAGGCATCTCTGTGACTAAAGAGGTGGAAAATCTTTCTCGTGTCCCTCTTTATAAAACTGGAGTTTCTTCCCTTGCTTCTATCTAATGGTCACTCAGAGGAATCTTGCTTTTTATTTCTTTAAGACTACCTCACATTTCAGGCACCCACTCAGAAACTGCCAAATTTCTTATGTGTCCAAGCCCAAGGTGGAAATGGAATTCTGAGATTGTGAAAGTATCATGCCTGGATTTAAAGTCATCCCCTTCCAGCCCTAGATCTCAATGGATTTTGTACTTCTGCAAAGAAAAAGTAGGGTTAAGGTTCTGGTCGTGTGGTTCAGAAGATAAGGACAGAAGATTTATAGAATCACAGAATCACTTGAGGTTGGAAAAGCCCTCCAAGGTCATCGAGGCCAAGCTGTGCCCAAACCCCGCCATGTCACCAGCTCAGAGCACTGAGTGCCACATCCAGGCCTTCCCTGGACATCTCCAGGGGTGGGGAATCCAAACCTCCCTGGGCAGCCCATTCCAACTACCGGCCACCCTTTCCATGGGGGAATTCCTCCTGATGTCCAACCTAAACTTTCCGTGTGGTGCAGCCTGAGGCTGCCCTCTTGTCCTGTCACTGGTTACCTGGGAGAAGGAGGCAACCACCTCCTTTCAGGGGATTTTAGAGAGTGAAAAGGTCACTTCTGAGTCTTCTCTTAGCTAAATAAATGTAAAAATTAAAGACACGGGCCAAAAGCTAATGGTTCTTCAGAAAACCAGCAATTTTCACAAAACAACAGCTAAATAATCTCAAATGGCCATAAACTAAAACACAAGCAGTTTCACCTGGAGATGAGAAAGACATTTTTTATGTTGAGGGTGTCAAAACCCTGGAACAGCTGCCCAGGGAGGGCATGGATTCTCCCTTTCTGGAGACATCCCAAATGCACCTGGACGCGTTCTTGTGTGACCTGGTCTGGGCCACCCTGCCTTGGCAGAGGGTTTGGACTGGACAGTGTCTGGAGGACCCTTCCAAACCTAACAAGTCTGTGATTTTGTGTAGGCTTATACCAGGAGTCTCAAAAGTCACTGACCCTTTCTCCTCTTATTTAAAAGTCCAAATGACCTCTTTCTTCTACATCCCAGTGAAAATATGCTTACCCATGATGCCTTAAGTTTGAGCTTACCTGTATTTCAGATTCTGTGCTGCCCAGGGGTGCAGTTCTGAGCCTCATATTAAATGTCAGTCAGCTCTTCACAGAGCAGGCAGACAAAACAAATCTTTTCCCCACTGGAGACCAAGGAAAACTTTCAGGCCCAAAAGCACAAACAAGGGTGGGCTGAAGGGAGGAACAAGAAGGATGGGACCTCACAATCTGAAGCTGGAACTGGACAATTAAACCCCAATATGCAAAAGGACCAAAACTTATAAAAGTGTAAGACCTCGTGGCCTGTCAGTCATTCTGTGATCATTCTTTGCCCACCTTGGGTGTAGCCCTGGTCAGGTCCTGTCCTGCCCAAGGCGTATTCTGGAGGCTTTTCAATAAATACCTACTTTATTCTCCAGCTCTGTCCAGTCTCTGTTTCACATCAGCCACATATACACATAAGAAATCTGCCTATTTACATGGAAATGGACACAAATCCATCTCCTCTATGCACAGACTTTTTTTTCCTTCTTCCCCCCTGAGATTTGGAGAAGCTTCTCCTCTGCTGTACAGCAGAGCAGCAGGAGCAGCCCTGTGGCAGCCCTGCAGTATTTCCCTGGTGTAACCCAACCCCTCAGAGCAGAGAGGGCTATCAGCTCCCTTTGATTAACAGGGTGGGCATGCCTGATGTTCACTTACCAGAACAGGGAAGATAACTTTGTAGACCACATTAATGGGGATCTACCTCCCTTGCTCATTGATGACATTGAGCCTAACCATCTGGGGTTTTAGGACCAGGGTAATTCCATCGTCTGCCTTTGATTACATCATAAATTGACACCTTGCCAAGTTATAAAAACATGGCTTTAGTCTTGGAGGCCAGGGCACTTCAGATGATGCCCTCTCTCATTTGCTGGGTCTTGTGCCACAGCAGAGCTATAGATCACATCTATAGTCCTGTGGAGTTCATTATCTCCTAATGCTATTTGGTTTTTTAGATCATTAGAATGAAACTTGACCTGACCTGTGAACTATGAAATTGATTGTTGCCTTTAAATGGTCAACAGCCCATTTTCTAATCGATACACCAAATAATTTTATACATATTTAAATTATATATAACTTTAATGCTCGTTAAATTTATCTGCCACTTTCCTTCCATAGTTTATTTTGCATGCATCTGAAACATGGATGGTGCTTTTACTACTTGCTGGTACCATTTAGGAAAAAAAAAATGAGGAAGAAGGAGGAAGACACAAATAAGCCCTGGCCTGAAACAAAAATCTGAACATGAGTGCAATTCTGATCTGAAGGCTTTTAAAACATATCCTAGTTTGGGCTGTGGTTTCAGATTAATCCATTCCATAATGACTGGGAATTAAAAAAAAAAAAAAAAAAAAAAAAAACCCAAAACAAACAAAGATTTTTCTTTAATAATTNAACAGAGTTTTGCTGTAATCATTCAAGTTTGAATAGAGTTTGTGGCTTCTGTTCCCTGCCTGCTGCTTTGAAGAATGAAAAACAATAGGAATTAAAGCGAAATGAAAAACAATAGGAATTAAAGTGAAATGTTGCATTTGCTCAGCACAGAGCTGGATTCAGTGAGAAGGAAAATTTCTGAGATTAGTGAGGTTATTTCTGGTCCTGGGGAAGCTCTGTTTAATGGTTTGGGTCTACTGGGGCTCCGCACAAGTTTGTAAAGGGATGGGAAATATCATCCCTGGCCACCTTACAGAGCACTTAATTTTTAAGTAGACATAATAACCTTGCTTATGCTTTGATGATTTTAGGAAGTTCTCCTCTGGGCATCCTCTTGTATCCTGCCTTTTCTGTATCTTCCAAAGTAACTTGGTGTCTTCATGCACAAACTCCTGTGGAGCCCCATTAACAGCCTTGCGCTGCCTTTGCATCCACTTAGTGAAACAGAGTTTGCTTGTTTGAAAATTTAGAAAAGATGTGGGGAAAAAAGGGTCTCCCAACCCAAAATGCTTCATCTTTTGACCCAGCCTGTCCAGTTCTCTCAGCATCTCTGTATGTCTGGAAAATACACCCTACTATCCCAAAGATTCTAGTTTGGGAAAGAAGCAAACTCAGACTCCCACAGCCTCAAGTTTCTTCTCTTATCCATGTGGGAGAGAGAAATCCATAAAGAAAGAGTAAAATCCATAAAGCCTTTTTATTCTGTGAGGGATGAGACCCAAAAGCAGCAATGCAGCATTAAGAGGGAGATACAGTCACATAATCAGGATGGGTGTTGGGATCAGTGCAATTATTTAAGGGTTTAAAACTCCTGGTTTCACAACTGTGGATGGATCTTGTCATCACCTTCACTTTTTCCAGTCAACAAAAGGAAATAGTGTATTTGTCCCTCCTAAAGGCCTCTAAAGACAAAGTAATTAGCTTTTGTAACCTGTTTAAAGAGGAAAAGCAGCACACTTTACTGCAAATGACAATTAATGATGAACAAAATGATTCTTCAGTAGAAAGGTCATTCCCTACCACCCAACCAGGCAATGCCTCTTGTAATGCATGAGGTTTTCTGTATTGCTCAAATAGACTTTTAAAAATGCTCAGGAAAAAAAAGTGAACTACCTCAGGCATTCCCCAAATCACAGTCTTACTCAGGAAATCATAATGTGTTTTCACCCAAATGAGTTGTTGAAGGAAAAAGTGGAGAAAATACCTCATTCCACTCCCTGGCCTGCACTCCTTGGGCTCGAAGAAGGAGCAGGTTTCTGATTTTTCCACTGAGGATCCACTGCCCACAACAACATCCCTCTGTTCCCAGTCACCCCCAAGACTTCTCCTGGCCTTTCCCTGCCTTATTGAGAAGTCTGTCTGAGAAAAGAATAAAAAACTAACAAATAAAATTAGAAATCAGCAAAGAGACATTGAAGAAAACAAACCTCCAAAGCATTTGGAATGGCTTTCCTGGAATACTACTAGTCAGGCAGGACTTAATCTTCTAGGTGTTCTTGTTTTTTGAGAGTAAAGAAGCATTGGGCATTTATCTAAAATTAAAATGGTGAGCAGTGAAAGCCCTTACAGGTGGAGAGCTCTCATCTGCATAAGTCTCTGCTTTGTTTCTGCTGCCAGCCCCTGCCTGGCACTGAGCAGGGACTGCCTGGGGAGGGCAGTGGCGGGAAATCAGAAGCTTTTTCTGCAATCCCGTACCTGCCACAGCCGCATCCAGCAAATGGCACCTTTTAATACATGGTCATTTTTATTTATATTCCAGTTTTATCAAAGCAATGGGGCGTGCAATAGGCTGGTAAATAATTAATTTGCCTCCCAAAGTCGCCCAGCGGAAGAGATGACAAGCCCTGCCATTTATACTTTTATGGAACGCCAGATGAAGTGAAGACGTCAGCGAGGGGGGCAAGTGGCTGGGAACAAAGTGAATTAGAGAATATCTCTCCTTCAGCAAGACAAATTTGTGTGGGGTAACCATGCTTTGCTGGGGAAGCCAATTGGAAAAGAGTGATAGAGGCCCAGCTGCTGAAGTTCATCAAAGTCATCTGTTTCAGGTAAGCTCATTTTTCACCAGCCAAGGGGATATTTACCTGGAGTACACCTGTAAGGTACAGCCGACAGATGGAATGGTACAGTGCTTTATTATATTTCACACCCTGATGATTCAATATGATAGGAAAAGAGGGAGAGGAAAGCAGAGAGAAAAAAAAAATTTAAAAAAAGGAGAAAAAAAACAGTGTCTTCTCTTTGGAGTGCATTTGTTGCACTGTTTGCCTGCAGTGCTTAGGCAAACCAAAGGGAAGTGAGCAGTGTTTGGCAGTGCATTGTGTTTCTGTGAGAGCATTTAGCTCAGAATAACCTTTTTTCCTTTCTCCTTTCCTTTTTGCAAGTGTCATCCTGGATTTCAGCAGCGAGGCAACACTACATTATTTGTCTCTCATTAGGTTTGTACACCCAACCAAGCCAACAATAGCTGACTCTTCCTGCTGGCTCCCCTGGGAGTTCCATACTGCTGCTGAAGAGCACAGGTGCCTTCAGCTGGGAAAAGAGGTGAAATCCCTCTGAATTCTCCTGAATTTTCCCTGCACCCACCTCTTGTCAAAGTGTGAACCCTGCTTGCAGACCACCTCCCAAGGTCACTGCATTGCAGGGTCATCACTCTGCTCTGCTGAAGACAACCCCAGACCTGTGGAGGCTCAAGTGAGAGACTGAACTCAACTTCTACAAGATCAAGAAGCAGCAGAATTTCACCTGGTTTTTCAAATCTGGCTGCTGCGGTCCAGAAGAGACCAAACATAGTTGTGCCTTGGAAAATGAGGCCATCAGTACCTGTTTTCAGGTTCTTGGTGAGGGTCGTGGGGTTTTGGAGATGGGAATTTTGCTGTTTGTGCCCACTGCTTCCACTCAAAAAGAAAATGGACGTTTCTTGTTGTAATTCTGAAAAACTAGATTTTTAATTTTAGTATATAGTAATACATGGAGCAAGATGGAGGATTTTGTGCATTGTCTGAGTCCTTCTTCTTCACCTTCTTCTTCACCTTCTTATTTCTTCTTTGTGGGTTTGGGTGGTTTCCTGCAATTGGTTAATAAAGTCCACATCACGGACCTAAAGTGGTTGGTTATTGGGTTTAAAGTAAAAATAATTTAGGTGGCATTTCAGAATTGGACTGATTGTCCTTGAAAAGACCTTGTAGAGGTACAGAGGCATCCCATTTTGCACCTTGTTAACTCGAGGTACTGCAGAACTCACCCTTGTGAGACTGTAACATAGAGAAGAGTTAATAAACATCTAAGTCTGAACGCGAACTTCGCCTCTCATGCTATTAATCCTGACTTTGGCAGAAAAGGAAGCTAGAACCATCACAGTTTCTGTCAGCTCCTGAAAGACTGTGGCCGCAGCCCTTCCTGTTCAGAGAGCAGCATTCTGATTTGATGTACAATTTCTTGTATAGCTCTGCTTCCCAACAGTCAAATGCATTTGCTTCCTGGAAAAGGAGCTTTTCTCTGTCTGGCTCAGAGGCAAAAGTCTGATAGATAATGCCACGGCCATTTTGCTGTGAGTTGTCAAAGCTTAGCTGAATGAAGTCTTCTGAAGAAATCCGTAGCCCTCAGAGAAATTATTGTTGTCAGAGACAACTTTTCTGGTGTCTTAAAATGCCTTCATCAGTAACTCAGAGATTTAAGGTGTCTGAGCACCAGAATATGATCTGGGGGCAATGGTGTGTCAGGAATGATGTGTCATGGAGATCCTTGAGAAAAAGAGGTTTGATGTTTGTTTATATATTTATTTTTTTATCCTTCTGGCACAGCTGCAACCCCTGGTGTTTGCCCCAGGGTCAGATTTCAGCCTTGGGGGTCACAGCCAAAGGATGCACCAGCCAACCATTCAGCTAGCAGGGTCAGGTGCTATAAAAAATGACATCTGGACATGCCAGTGCATCTCCTGCAATGTGTCCATGGGGCCAAGGACCAACGTGGTTTGGCAAGAGGTACAAACTACCTGACTGAATCCATACAAACACCCCATTTTAGTCCAAACTGACACTGAGCATGGGGCTCTGTTGCCTGAGACAGGAGTTCTGGTGGGCAGCAGGCACCAGCAGGGCAGAAGGACAATGATGGAAAGGGGATGTCAGCTCTGCTCTTGCTGGCAGCACTGAAAACCTCAGAAAAGCTTTGTGCCAGGATTTGCCCGCCAAATGCGGAAATAAATAAAAATGCAAGTTTAAGGATATAAATATCCAGATCTAAAGGACTCTTCCTCTGGAGTCTAAGCATATCCAGATTCCAGATGTAGTAAAAAGCATTTGGGATTGTCTAGGGAATATCTTTCTATATTAGATTCCTGCTGATATCGTTTGCCCTTAATAAAGGAGGTGGTTTCTCCTAAGCTATAAGGTACGCCTATTTCTGTTCCTTTTAGGAAAAAGAATCCTTCAATAAATTAGCATGCCTTTAAAATGATAATATGGTCTATAAAAATTATTGTGATTCATATCAGAACACATAATGATTTAACTAATCAGTCATTAATTAAACAGGTTTTTACCTGCGGGGGCTGCAAGAGTTTAATAATTTAAGCTGACTAAATGTTAGTACTACCCAGGCATAATTAGAGCTGTGGGGAAAGTTTCACAAATACAGCAAATCTGGCTACATTTCATGCTATTTACTGAGAGCAGGCAGCAATCTGCCAGCAGAGCAGACTTTTCAATTCTAAATGAGCATGCTGCCACAACAGAATGACCGGGAGGGAGCTGGACTAAGGGTGTTGGTCAACATAAATAATAAAAGGATCCACATTTCTACAACAGCTTAAACAGAATCACAGAATGGTTTGGGTTGGAAAGGACCTTTAAAATCACATAGTCCAACCCCCTGCCATGGGCAGGGACAATAGACCAGGTTGCTCCAAGCCCTGTCCAACCTGGCCTTGGACATTTCCAGGGATCCAGGGGCAGCACAGCTGCTCTGGGCACCCTGTGCCAGGGGCTCACCACCCTAACAGGGTGATATTCCTTCCAATATCCCACCTAACCCTGCCCTGTGGCAATTTAAAGCTGTTCTCCTTTGTCCTATCTCATATTCGTGGTGCATATGATCACCCTGACTGCAGAAGCTGCAGAATTGACCCTTTTGTTAGGAGCTCACACCTCGAGCACATCCTTGTGGAAGTCTTAGGACATCAGGGTTCAGGGGAACAGCTGCTGTTAACAGGATTGTGTTGCTTCATCTTGCAAGAATGGAGATGAGCTTCAGGGAGCCTGGACTCTTCTCTCTGGGACTTCATGGACACATTTTTTTCCACCTCCAAGTTCCACTTTACATGCCAATAAACTGTAGCCTTTTCCTGCTTGGGAATGCCTGAGTGCTGCATTTGTGCCCAAAAAGTGCTTTGGTTAGTGCCAAGTATTATCTTATTAATTACAGCCTACGACTTTTCCCTTGAGCACTAGGAGCCTCCAGTGGTGGTCCAGTGAGGAAGATAAAACCTGGAGCAGGTCACAGGTTTGCACACACAAGCCTAAAATTTTTGAATCAGGATCCTGTGTTGTTGGGAAGAGCAAGGAGGTGATGCCTGTGTATTTAATATTCAGCACCTAGAAGAGAAATTCTTTGGTCAAAGCAGCATCATGGAGGAGGAATTCTTTGTTCTATGAAAGGTTAATGCACCTGGGTAGCAGCCGAGAGCGTTTGCATGCAGAGAGATCATTAATCCATGCAGTAATAATTTGTGAAATAAAAATCAATCTTGGAAAGAAGGCAAAGCCTCTAGTTCCAAAGTAATGGACTGCCTTTTGCACTGCATCTCGTTAAGCAAGACCCAAATACATAATGGGCTCAATTTCCATGCAAGGCTTCTCTGCTACCCAGAAAAAACTAATAGCAACCCTAAACAAACCCTGCTGCCTTTCAGGCCCTGCAATTGCAGCTCAATTAACACAGCAGTCCCAGCCATGGCAGGATAGTTTTAAATGGCCAAAGCTGCAATAATTATTCCAGGTAAGAGGAGAGCTCCTGGGCTTGATGGACCAAACCTGCAGACATGCCTGGCAACATCAGCTCTGGGTGAGATCACAGGATGAACAGGGTTAGACCCTCTCTGGAGGAGCTTTAGAGGGGCTCAGCAGGGTCTGAGCTCCTCTCCACTTGGAAGGAGGAAGGGAATGCACAGAGGGCTTCAAGATGCCCCATGGATATGATCCCACAGCCCCAGAGAATCTCATTTGTGCCTCTTCTGCTCCTGATCTCTCAAGAAGGAAACAATCTTGGGGTCAAACATAACACCCAAAGAGCCCCTGGTCTCTCAGGCAAGGCTGGGTCCAAGGGCAGCCAAAATCTATTAATGTGCATCCCTACAGGTAAATAAAGCAAGATGAGAGACAACTGGAAGGGAAAAGTGGGTTCATCTGTGGAATAGAGAAATCTTTGAAATAAAATGCTTCTTTGAAGCACAGCCCAGGAGCTCCTCTGCAGAGGAGTAATGGGGTCAGATTCATTCCTAAGTTCAACACAAAATGAAATACCTTTTTGCTTTCAACCTGCTCACAAGAGTTAAGGTGATATCAAAGCCTCTGTGCTGTAGGCACCTGATTTCTGCCAGGATCCCAAAAATAAAAGCCACGCTTTATCACTTGCTCCTTAGGTTGAAATCTGTCCCCTTCACCCTTTCCCTGCCTCCCAGGTGCTTTAATTTGAATTTTCTGCTTGGGCTGGACAGGTTTCCTAGGGGCTGTTACCTCAAGGTGGGTGGCATCTCCAGGTGATTTCAGTGAGAGGGAAGCCAGGCAGGATCACTGCCAGGCTGCAGCCCAGCCCCGAGTGTGGAGGTGTCACTCTGTAATACTGACAAAGTACAAAATCCAGTCCCAATAATCCTCTTAAGTCAGACAAGAAAATAACCAGTGTGATTGATAACCCAAAGACAATCAAAGTGTTAAGGATTTAGGGAAGGTACCATACATACAGAATATTTCCAGGAAGAGCTACACAGCTTAAAGGACTGTTTTATTTGTATTTTTCCCCTATTGCTATACTAAAAGAGGGGAAAAATAACAATAATAACTTGAAAATGCACTGAAATCAGAGACAGGTTCACCATTGGCTTGAATTGATTTTCAATCAGCTTTTAAGGAGCACAGCAGAAATATCAATTAATAACAAAATAATCATTACAAGTAAACAAAGATGACAAAGAATAATTTAGAGAAACAGTGGAAATCAATATCATTCAAAGAGAGAAAATCAGCTGAGTTCAGTTCGAACAAGAAATTCAGCAAAATTAGTGCAATGAGTTGTTGCCTTAGGGTTTTTCCACTATTCATCAGGTAGTGGAAACCCCAAACTGTGGATCCATTTCTCCAATGGGCTCAGGTGCCACCAGTCTGTCAGCTCCCCATTTGTGCCCTGCAAAGTGTGATTCCCTCATGGCTTTGTTTGCACAGCAATCTGAGAGACTGGATATCTGATTCCCACTTTAATTAATGGGAAATGAACATCCCAGACTCCTCTCTCAGGTGTAGAGGTGAGGTTTTCAGATGTGCAAGGTGCTTCAAAGCAAAGAATGGTACAGGGGCAGACATTCATCTACAGCTAGTGCTGTAGAAATCTAAAATATCTGGAGCACTGGTGGAAATAACATATTATCTCCACATCCTGGCAGATGTGTTACAGCAGAGCAACATGAGGCTTTCAGCTTTACCAAGAACTTTTTCTCCACAGAGTTCAATAGAACTAGGTTATTAACGTTTGGATAACCCAAACATTCCCCCAAAATTTGAAAATTAATTATCCTTGCATTTTTATTCTTTGCAAATGTCCTATGCAATTCTTCCCACAGCCAGAGTTGGATTGGATGCAAATAGTTCAGGGAAAAAAAAAACAACAACCAACCAGACAAAAATACCAAGCAAAAAAAGGTGTGAGACTGATAAATAATCCCATCAAAAACCAGTAAAACCACCTCAAGATACCTTTTGAAGAAGTGATACAAGTTCTGTTTTGAAGCAATTGAACTCAGTTTAGCCCTGCTGGGAGATGGTTTGCATCACATCTCTTCCTCCAGCCAAGACTGTCCAGTTTCAGTGTTCTGCTGTGACTCCTCTGTGATTCAGCCAAAGTGAGGGGAGAAAAACATCCCACCAGAAATGTCAGGTCTGCAGAATGGAGTGCCTAACATCACAGGGTAAGACATTTCCCACTTCCCAGCTGACTTTGCAAGTCATTCCTGAAAGACAAGGAAATCTTTTGATAAGGGAGTAGCCCTGTCCTTTGGCCAGGTGGCAGCTCAAGGGCATCCCAAACCACGGCTGGGATAAAAAGGGGAGTTTTTTCCTTTCTGCCACAAAGCAGGATAACTTTAGTGGCAGGCAAAAGGGGAGAGCTGCCCCTCTTATGTTACACACTTGTTTCCACATCTCAGCATCAGGTCACTTGCTAGATCTGGGAATATCTTTCCCCAAAAAAAAGGATGGGCCACTAGTGTTTTGTTCACCTCAGCTGCGTTTCTTTGGTGGGACACTTTTCTTGGCAGAAATTTCCATCCTGAAGAGGCTCTTGGGTTTGGAGAGGCTGCCCAGTCCCTGACCCTGGGCAGACATCCTTGCCTAAGGGAGCATGAGAACTTCAGGGTGGCAACCAGGGGCAAATCTCTCTATTTTATATATTTATATATATATATGAATGGAGCTTCTTTTAACATAACTCCTGCACTCATAATTCATCACACTAATCCCATCCCTGGCACAAACCTTCTGCCTCGATCTCACTGGTTTTTTTCCCCTGTCCACATTCTGACACTCATTAAATTCTCGGTGTGCCCAAAGCTTACCAACACGGCACACTGCTTTATCCGGTGGCCTCAGTCCATCAATAAAGCTCAGCTGTTGAGTTTGCCTGCTCTCCTGCATTTCTGGATTACCCTAAATCATGGGGATGCTGGGGCCACGTGTCAGCACCAGGGCCTGAGGTCTGTGTCAGATTCCCTGTGCTCCAGGAACGCCAGGGATAAGGCAGGAGTGAGGCTTCCCCATCATTTCCAGGTATGCACTTTGGCAAAAATAAAATTAAAAAGTAGTCCCTGCTAAAACTCATCCTGGCTGGGAGGGGATGAGAACATGAGCAGCATCTTTCTCCTTGGCTGTGACTTTCCACTCATCTTCTCTCTTCTCTCACCCCAGAATGAATGCACAATTAAAACACAATCAATCTCTGTGACATTTCCAAAGTGTGCAGTCAGTGTACCAGCTTCTTTCGTAGCCTTGGCAAGAACCCAGATTTCTTGGAAAAAAAAAATAAAAATAAGCTCTTGACTTTCCCCTCAGAGAAACTCAAGATTAAAGGTTGTCAAGTGGGGACAAATCAAGCATCAAATTTGTTGTCAGCAAATTAATGTGCTGAAGAGACTTCTCTGAGTGACTCTTTTCAGGTTTAGTAGTAAGTGGGGATGGTTAATTCTAATGGTAGCCAGTGATTTGCATTCAATAGCTCTGTATAATGGGGGAAAATACAGGGGGTTTTTTTAATAGAAGTTACTTGTTACACCTTCCTTTATCAAAAAATAAGGGGACTGAGAGGTGAGAAACCTATTAGATGAAATGCCTCTTGTTGGTGCTAAGAGAAAAAAAAAAAAAAAAGGTGTTCCCAGTTTATAGTTTATTTTATTTGTCATCTCAACAGAGACAGGAAGAAAAATATCAATATTTAAGACTACCTCTAGCAATTGTGTGTTTTGTTTTTCTATTTATACACCCTCGAGGTGCATGGAGGGTTATAGCAATGCCTCGGGTCACACTCATAATAACGGGAACCTCACTTTTATTTTTTTTTTCCCCATCTCTCTTTAAAACAACTCTATTAGTACTGCGCAAGCTACCTTAAGCAGCATCTGACATATACAAACTGTTGCCTGTAGGTTGCCTGTTTGTTTGATTTTCTGCAGTGTGAAGGTTGAGTTGAGTCATTTTGCACCCAATTACTTTGCAGTAAATTTGTCGGATGATTCTTGTCGTGCCGTATTGATCCAACGTGTCACCTTGAACTTGTTTATTGACACATCAAATTCCAAAGGCAGCCCTGTTCAATTTACCACTTCCCAATTATGGCATTTATATGATGTCACTGAAGCTTCTTGTCACGTTCAGATGAGGCCATTTTCCCCCCTCCACCACCAATCACTTGAGCAGCGGTTGCCATTTTTCTCTGACCTTTCCTGAGACAGATGGTGGTTCATAAAATACATCATTAGCACACATGTCATTTTATCTTGCCTGGATTTTTTAAGTGAAAGGTGCTTTGTTCAACAAAAAGCTTTTTCAATTTTGTCCTCGGTGATGGTGCTGCTAAATAGGATTTTTATCCTGATGCTGGAGAAGGGGGTTCACCCCCAGTGGGTTCACCAGGGGATTTGGAGTAGGGCCCCAGGAGAGCTTCATCCTTGGCCCAACAGGGACCTGCATCCCTGGATGGTCATGGGACCTGAAAACATCCCAACATCTCAGGACCCAGCCTGCTGCTCTGACACACACAAAACAGGTGCTGGAAACGGGATGTTGATGTGATGTTCACTATGATGCTTCACCGATGGTCAGAGATGAGCACAGAGAAGCAACAACTCTTTTCTTTGCAAAGTCTTTCAAGATTTACGAGTTTATGGTGCCAAAGATACTGAAAATAGCCTCCTTTTTCACCCTGAGGTGTTCTGTCCCCCTTTAGAATTGTCCATCCAGCTTCTTGATAACTCAGGAGCTGGGGAGGAAGATCATTTGAAAGTACTGCTTTCTCTTAACTCATGATAATATTTTCTGCCAATAGCTAGAAATAATACCTGGATGCCTTTGTCCCTTGGATTGACTCAGCAACACACTTGAGCCTTGATGTTTATTTGGTCCCATTATTTGAGTTTAAGATGTCTGTGTGGTTTCTAAGATGAGATCTGTCCTCTCACACTGAAGAAACTGATGTAACCCAGAAGACAATCTGGGCCAAGACAGCTTTTTGTTGTTTGAGGCTCCCTAGGGCTGAGGTCAATGTTAAAGACAAATAGAAGAGACATGCACTCTTCCAGCACATGATTTATCACTTGCCAAAATGTGCCTGAGAAAAAAAGTCAGGGAAGGGGGAGAGAAAAGCTACCACAGCAGAAGAAAATATTATCTTCTTGGCAGTTCCTTCAGTTAGGATGCCAGTGGTGCTTTAAAGTACTTGGAACAAAAACACTTCCGAATCCAATTTCATTAAATATAATTTCTTCTTCTTACTTGATGCTCGCTGTTTTACTTCCCCATTTCCCTGACAGAGGACATGATAATTTCTGCATCACTAGAACTTAGAAAAGAGCAAACAAGTGTTTCTTTAAGCTCCTGAACACCCCAGCTCCTCTCACTCTGCTCTCACATTACAAGTCCAAATGGCTGCTGTTGTTTCATTCCAACACAGAGGTGCTGCTGTGGTGTGGAATGGGAGAGAGGAGCTGCCTACACAGGGAAGAAAATAAAGCCAGCAAATGCTCTCAGGTAGGGGCCTGGAATGTCAGATGTCAGCCAGGAGCCAGTTCCTGATTTATAAACCCCAAGGGAAGGTTTATGGGTGGATGGTGAGCACATCCTTGCTCTTGTTCAGGAAAGCATTGGTGGTGTTAGATGTTCCCAGGTGGTGAGAGGGGTTCCTTCCTATGTGTCCTTGGTACTTCTTGCATCTTGTTCCCACCTCAGAGCTCTTACCCAAGCCTGAGTTACTGTTTGTGTAACAAGCACATATTGTTAAAGCTCCTTTAAAGACTGGGACTCTTCCTGCTGCAAAGGTTCTGCCCATGTCCCTCCTTCAGCTTTACCCATCTTGTGCACAGCTCCCAGCTGCTTTTCTGCTGTCAGGTAAGCCACAGTCATGAGCACTAGCCTCCTTTTCCAGAAGTCTTTGTATCATAATATACTAAAAATAACTCCATTTCCTAGCCCTGAAAAAATTCAAAGTGTCCAAGTCCACTGGGCACACCTTGGTTGTCAAAAATTTGCCAAACACATCTTCAGATGTTATGGCAGCAGGGGCTGGGGCACAGCCAGATGTTTGCATATGGTTTGCATTCTGGCCTGGAATTATCACTGCCTTCTCTACCAGGGGCTTTGCAGATATTCCTCTGCATGCAGGAGGCAAAAGCCAAAGAGGGTAATATCCCAGTTTCTGAAGCAGGGACTGAAGAAAAAGAGATGTCATTTTTGGGATATCAGTTCAGGGAAGGTCCTCTGAACCTAAAGCAAAACCTCCCAACAGACAGTCAGGAATATGAAGCCAGGGTCATTTTTAAGCTCAGCACCATGTGCTGGATTGCCCTGCTGATAATTACTGGTGGTTCATCAGGTCACCCCTGAAGCCTTTGAGACCTGTCCCTACACAATCTATGTCTTGCCAACCAGAGTGGTTTTGGCAATCTTGAAAACCTCCTCTAAAATGAAAGAAGGCTCTTGGCAAATCACAGCAACACAGAATATCCTGAATTGGAAGAGACCCACAAGAATTTCTTGTCCAGTCCCACTCCTTCCCCTGCACAAACACCTCAACAATCCCCCCCTGTGCCTGAGAGCACTGTCCAAGCTCTCCTGGAGCTCTGGCAGCCTCGGGGTTGTGCCCATTCCCTGGAGAGGCTGTTCAGTGCCCCACCACCCTCTGGGGGAAGAGCCTTTCCCTGATATCCAACCTAAACATCACCACGGTGTTCCCCCAGGTTCTGCCACTGATCATCAGAGAGAACAGATCAGTCCCTGTCCCTCTGCTGCCCCTTGTGAGGAAACAAAGTTTGGGACTTGGTTTTGGCTGGAATGACACCTCTTTGTTTGCACCACTGCAATTCTCTGCACAAATAAAATGGGATGGAGAGCAAACGCTCTGGTAGATACTGGATTTATGACATGCCAGGTTTAAATAGCACCCATAAGGCTTAAACCAGCAGCAATGGGGAATCCATTTTTCAACTGCAGCAAGCACACAAGATCTCTCTCTCTCCTCACTGGGTGAGCTGATGCTGGGTACCAATTTCCCGAACTCCTCATGCCAGGAAATCATGTCTCCACCTCCTCACGTGTGACTTAGGGTTCTTTTGTGGGTTCTTTCTAAAGTCCAGAAAGGTACTAAAATAGCAACCACGCTACTTAAGGGTATCAGGTGACTAGAGACAGCCCTTAGATACCAATTAACCTCTGTGCCAGTTTCAGTCTGGTGTGCACACTCTCATCATGACGGCAACTGTTGAATAATTAATCCCTTAGACTAAACAAACCATTGCCGGACTGCACTCAGCTTCCTCCTCTGATCCTTTATGCACTGATGCCTAATTTTTTTCTAATTGATTGTCACCCCCTTTTGAAGGGAGGGGTTGGGTTTTTCTTCCCTTTGTGTGGATATGATTATATGCTTTTCCTTGGTTATTTGAGCAGTGGTTGTAGTAGCCAGTGTAATGGAAAGAAGTAAAAAGAGTAAGAAAAAAAGGAAGAAAAGGGAAATTGAATGGGAAAGGGAAATAGTAATAAAGGAAGAGAGGGTAAATTAAGTGGAGGAAAGGGACAGAAAATAAGGGAGGGAGGGAGGGAGGGATGGAGGGAAGGAAGGAGGGAA
>VWZU01000397.1:198369-224374 GCA_013397095.1 Sterrhoptilus dennistouni
AAAGAAAGAAAGAAAGAAAGAAAGAAAGAAAGAAAGAAAGAAAGAAAGAAAGGAAGGAAGGAAGGAAGGAAGGAAGGAAGGAAGGAAGGAAGGAAGGAATCTCTTTACTCTAACAGAACAAAAATATTATTCTGACAACTAGTTGAAGAATGTATTTTGGTTAGAATGATGATTTGGTCTGCTATAGTATTTTATGCAAAACTTTAAAAATTAAAAATTACCTCCAGGGACTAATTTTTTATTTTATTTTTGCAAATATTAGATAGCCCATTTCCATCTTATTGAACATATTGTCACTCTAAACTGGCAGCTCATTTGTTATTCTCAGAGCATTCTAAAGATACAGAAATAATACTACAGAGAATACAAATGGCTACACGTTCCATGAACACTTTCCAGAATATAAATTTGTAGTCAGGGAAGAATTTACTGATACTTCATGGCTTTGTTTTCAAGTCAAAGAAATATATTCTTACATTTCATGCGTAAAATTGTATGCACTGCTCTACTGCAAACACATCAATTAATAATAGAGGGGCAGATTTTGTGATTCTTTGAGCTTTTTCAGGTTAAATTCTCACAGGCACTCAAGAGCTGCTTAAAAATGTTGAAATATATTTATCTTTTTGATTTGTTTGATTTCACTGTGTTGGTTAAGCACCACCTATGAGTTCACAGTGACTCACGGAACATTCTAAGCAGAAATGATGGGAGGTCTGAACCACAAAACATCAAAGCCTAGTGTGGCAAGGACATTCTTTAATCTTTAATTTTGAGAACACCTCCTGTAAATGGTGTCAGTAGCCTGTCAAAGCCCACAGGAGGACCAAAGATTCTGTCTCAGCTCAGTGCTGTTCAAACATTACATTTCATGCTTTGGAAATGGCACACCAGCACCTCGTGCCCTTGAGTGACATGACACCTTTGGGAAGGGGCAAAGAGGTAGTCAAGAATTTGAAAAGCAAATTGGGGATTGTTACCCTTGGGGAGGCAACTCCAATGTGTGCCAAAGCCTGACTGTGGTGGAGGTTTGCCCCAAACAGGAGTCCAGGGATTGGGTCCCATGTACTTACTTTTCATTATTCTTAAAATCAATAAGTAGATACTGACTACTCTTAAAGTGAATATCAAGATTAATTGACCCAAGTGGTAAGTATTGATCCAGGAATGGCCAATCGATTGTCAAGGGATGATAAATCTTGAATTTTATAGGAACACGAAGGCACAGGCAGGAGCAACCCCAGGTTCACAGTGGTAGGTGAAAACACAGAGAGATCCTGGGCTGGCATACACTGCCAGAACCAAGATTTGGAAAGTAAAAGTGCATAAATCCTCCCTTTCTTTCCCCAGAGGAAACTTGAGAAAAGTTTGTCACATATGCCAGGAAAAAAATCACAGGTTTTATTGCAGGGTGCAGCAGAACAGGTGTCCAGGCTGAGTTTTCCTCTAGTGTGGACTTATATTGAAAAAAATATTGGGGGATCTATTGGGATAGAAACATCCAGAAATGCACTTGATTTCTTTGGTCACTGGAGATTTTTTAAGCAGCACTTTGAAGAGATCCAAGTGAAAAAAAAAATGCTTTTCACCTGGGATTGAACACCAGCGTCTGTGGGGCAGAAGTCAGACAATATGGATGAATTTTTAATGGAGTAATACATGTAACATTGACAGGTAATGTGATTTATCAATAATGTTTCATAAAATGGTATTACTTATTTCTGGGACTTGCAACAACCAGATATTTATTGGTGCTTTGTCCTTTTATTTTTGGCCAAGCACCACTCAGAAGATCTGGAGTTTGGGGGTTTTTTGTCATTAACTTTAGAATGAAATTTTTTTAACCAAATTTAGTAGCAAATGGTTGTAATTATGTTATACTAGAAGAGGTTTTTAAATCAAAAGGCAGCTATTCAGTGCTGTAAAATCACAGTGCAGGACAGTGAATGTCTATCCAGACTCTCTTCTCCAGCAAGGTTACAGCACAAAGAGCAGAAGGACACAGGGACAGGCTGTGACCTTCAATCTCTCCCCTGCCTGCCCTGATCAACACAAAACCGAAAAGTCCCCAACACCTGGGGCTTCAGGCACTGCCTTCAGGAGGTCTCCTAACCATCTAGAGCCAATGCCATAAAAAGGTTTCCTCCTTTTCCTCCCCCAGCAGCATTTCTGTGCCTCTTTAGCCACGTTCCCATTTCCCATTCCGGCGGCGCATCCGCGACGCCTCCTCCAAGATGGAACCACCTGGGAGCTGCCAAACAGCATCCAGGCCTCTGGGATGGGAAATATTTGTGTTTTAATTGCATTCTTTGTTCTTATTTCTAATAAAGGATGATATTACGAGGCCTGAGGGCCGTGTTCCTCTTTCTAGGGATTGTTACTGTGCGGTGATAAGGAAAACGCTACGTGATGTGGAATATGCACACAGCAAAAAATGTCCTTCAGTGTGAGGAAATATTCTGTCTGCCTTCATAACCTCAGATGGAGGGGAATACAGCTGAGAGCCCTTCCCTTAAGCACTGCTTCTTACCCTGCATTTACTCTTCAGTCTTATTTTCTATAGACTGCCATGAATGACATTTGGTGGCAAGAAAGAGAAGGGAATTTTTAAAAAAAAAAAAAAAAAAAAAAAAAAAAGTGCAGGAGGCATGGGCACAAAACCAATTATTTATTAATAGGTTTTGTCCACACACCTCCTGTGCATCATTTGGAACATTTACCCTGTAGGCAGTAAGGAGCAATCAGGTGAGAAATTTGGGTTTGCATCTTGCCAGACGGGCTTAACAACTTTGTGCTGAACTTTAGCTCCCCTTCTCCATCCTTGAAACACAGGAGTGTGTTTAATCTAGAAAAAAATGCCTAGCAATTTTTTTTCCTCAAAGTGTTGACTTTATAGACTTATAAATATATATACTCTTATATAATGTGTATAAACATATTTATATTACAAATTTATTAATAAATATATGCAGAAAGACATGTATGCAATGTATAAGTGTCCTTGGGTTTACAGTGGGAAAGAACATTTAGCCAGTAAGAATCTGAGAGCAGTAAGAATTTCATTCTTTTTGAAAAGGGAAAGTCTAAGTGAAAAATATCAGCTAGGCAAAGGAAAATGAAACCTTTAATAGATCCCTAAGTATCATTTGCACCTGTAATGATCAAAATATCTATCATTAATGCGCAGCTCTACTAGTGCCAGTTGAACAAGTGTTGAAAGATTTTGTTTTGGCATGAGCTCTAATCCTCAGGATGCTACTAAAGAAGAAGTTTCTTAGCACTTCTTGCATTAAAAAGCACGAGACAGCACTGCCTCAATTTGTGCAAAAAATTGTTGCATTTCATGCACTTTAAGAGACTTGTCAGGAATCAGACAATGAGTCAGGACTCAGGAAAATGTTCACTTCTTGTGCTCCATCATTCAATGCTGTTCTCATCTCTTTGCTATGCTGTCCTGAGTCATAAAACACCTGAGGGTGCTGAAAAACTCACTCAATAAAATACAGAAAGAACTGTTCCAGGAAATCCTCCAGTGGTGTTTAAGCTTGAACTCAAACACTGCTCAGTGTGGCTTTGATTCCTGTGGGCTGCTGCAGTGAAGCTGTTTGACAGCTCCATTGGGAACTGCCAGAAATAAACAGAGTGACAACTCAGGAACAAACTTACGTGTGTGCTGTTGAGTCTATCATAGAGCAGAGGTTAACAAGAAAATCAGATTTTTAATCACCTGACAAGGAAAGGAGGAAATGAAACAAAGCTGGGTGCAAATGGACCAGTTCCCATTCCTTCTATACAGTTTCACAATTTAGTGAGAAGTTAATCACAATGTTTGAGCTTCAGCCAGTAACGTGTGTTCCTCAAAATAATAGGATGCTTGGTTTTCTGGCTGTCCATTGGATTGCAAGCAATCTTTCAAGCACAGAAGATGCAGGCAGGAACAAAATTTTCTGACAGTAGCTGGATGATGAAGATGATCAACTGTGTGATTGTGTCAAAGTTCTGATTTCTCATCATTTAAAACAGGAAAACAAGCTGGGACTCTGAAACCAGTGTTCACCTTTCATCCCTTCCCAAACCTGCACCAGTAATCAGCACACATTAAGGGATCTTCACATGTAACATGGGTTATGTGTAAAAGATCTATTCAAAATAGGTAAACGAAGAATCACAGACTCACAGAATGCCCTGAGTTGAAAGGGACTCACAAGGATCATCAAAGCCCTACTCCTGGCCCTGCACAGGAGAGCCTCAAGGATGATGCTTGAGAGCTAATTTAATTATTTAGAAGGATAAGAAAATCAACTAGAAGAGTTAATTTAACAGCACCAGCTACCTGACTTACCTGGCCAGACTTCACTCCACTGCCCTCAGGTAAATGTAGGTGTTGGGCAACAAAGCTGGCAGCAGGCACTGGGAGGAAAACAATTAGCAGCAGCAAGGAAGCATTGCAGCCTGACAGACTTTTGCCGAGGCAGGTCATAAAATGCTTTTGTTCATATTTTCCAAGATTCATTGGCAGACTTGTAATTGATGACAGAGTTAACAGGGAGAGCGTCTCTCTTGAGCCGCGTGCCAGGCTCCCCATGCCATTGATAATGACCTGCTTGCATTTACAAGAAATAAGTTCCAGCATCCTTTTATTGATACAAAACTGCCCACCATTGAGGAAGTACAAACAGCTCTGCAGGAGCTGAAGATAAATAAAGCTATTAAAACCTATTCCATTTCTCCTGAGCTGCTAAAGTCTGCGGCCTCTTAATTGCTACAAAGCTATAGACGCTGTCCAAACTCATTTGGAAGAACAATCATATACTCAATAACCAGCACATTGGAATAGCAATAATAAAATATCACAGAAAAGGAAAGATGACTAAGCAAAAAGGCATTGCTTAGTGTAATTCTATTTTTAATACTTGGTAACTTTTGCCTGGGTCATGCTCTGGAGATTTGCTATCAGAGTGATTCCCATGATAAAACTGCCTCACAGACAGTCAATAATTTTGAATGTGCATCCACAGCTGGATGCTTTTTTGGGATGAAATCCTAGGGAGTTTGTTCAGTCCCTGTGATTCCAGCAGATTTGTCTGAAGACAGACTTGGTAAATTATGTATTTTTTACACTTAACATTGAAGGTTGGACTTGATGGTCTAATGGTTGGAGTCAATGATCCTGTAGGTCTCTCCCAACTTAAATGGTTCTACTTTTATAATTTTTATTCTCATTTCTCTTCTTTAGCTCTTTCATCTTCTTTCAAAACAGTGAGACAACTTCTTTAGAAAGATATGCTCCTGAGGGAAGGGACACCACTACCACAAGGACAGGATAAATATCCAGGGCCACACTTCCAGTGCACTGGGCACCTTCCAGTTTTGGGGCTCCTGAAACCAGTAGCAGGTTGCCTCAGCCACTTTAGATCTTCTGCTAATTGACTCACTAATTTGGTCTAGCTCCTGCAGCCTGACTGCATTTCTTTTTGGGGTCCTTTAGAAATGCCTGACAGCTCTGCAGGTTCAGACCTTGCTGGCAGAGCCTTCCAAATTAACCAATCCTCCAAAATTCACATCAGTCTTTCAAAATCCACTGTACCTATGGGATAGTCAGCTCTGGAGATGACTGACTCCTGCAGATTGGCTTCAGCTGAAATGTAGGCTGATAAGCACTGCAGCAGCACTGGCATTCTGCAGTGAAAGTGGAGAAGAGATCATTTAAAGCTGTTGCATTCTGTTGCATCTCTCAACCTGTTCCACGGAAAACGATCTCGAATTCGCAGATCTCCCCCATAAGTCATCATAAAAGCATGTCATTTTTCCTCTGATCTTTAATTCCTTGAGTAGCAACTTCCTTAATTGTAGTTTACAGATAATTCCAGGTAGAGTAGGTGTCATTAAAAGCTCATTTGTCACTCTGTAGTGACTGCAGTAATGTGGTGTCTCCTACTGTAACTAGGAGAAGGCTCCACAATAATTGCACATCCCCAGGCAGTGAACACCGAGAGTTTAATGGTGCCAACTGCAACTGCAGCAGAAGGAGAAAAGCCCAATGTGCACAGCACAGAGCCAGCTAACACAGCTAAACATCCTCTGACAGACAGCACTGAAGGGCAACAACCCCATTCCCAGAGTCTGGGCTGCAAATCCAGCCACAGGATTCGAACCTGGGGTGTCTGTGGTGGAAAAAGCAGAGTCTGGTGGGATGTGCACCTTCTGTCATTGGGGCTTGTTAGAGCCACAGGGCTCAGCTTAGCTGAGGCAGGGTCTGGGCTCTCTTTTCCCAAGGGAGAAAGGGGGGATGCCAAGGAAGCTGCAGCCACCCACACACTGGGGGAGATGTCATTAAAAGGTTATAATTTGCAATCGAGAGCGCGCCACTTAAATTGTAACTGCCAGGATGGTAAGTGCATTAAATCACATTAACTCCACTGGAGTGAAGGGAGTGTTAGGAGGAGAGCAGACAGTTTGTGTGGTTTATATAATCTGCGAGGGAAAGCAGTGGAGCAGAGAAAACTTTCACACTGCCATTTATTAAAATTACACTCAGCGCTTTCCTCCCTTTCGTTAGAAACATTAACAGATCATTGGTGCTGTTCTCATCTCACCAGTGGGGAAACAACAGCACAGAGATTAAGTGGCAATTTTAAGGTGAAGTTAATAGCTGCAGCAAGCCCGTGGGAGCTGGAGACAGACCTGGCTGGAAGAAGAAATTAAGTTACTTTGCATGTTCACAACAACCCCTGGTGGCTCTACAGGGTGAGGCAGAGTGGTTGGGAACTGCCCTGAAGTTTAGATTGGATATTCCTAAATTCTTCCATGGAAAGGGTTCTCCAGCCCTGGCACAGCTCAGGGCAGTGGTGGTGTCCCCATCCCTGGAGGGGTTTGAAAGCCACATGGATGTGGCACTTGGGGACATGGCTCAGTGGTGGCCTTGACAGTGCTGGAGGAATGGTTGGATTTGGTAACCCCGGAAGTCTTCTCCAACCAAAATTATTCCAGTAGTCTGTGATATTGACCTAATGTAATGATGAAGGGGTTATACAGCACTGTAGTTGGGCTCTGATTTTTAGGGGAGCGCACACCCCAGTTCATAAGATCGTTGACTTAACCTTCTCACCTGAAATAAACCCAAAAGCCAGGTGCTAAACTTTCCTTGCACAGAGTGTAATGACCATTGTAGTTACAACCAAAGTGATTCACTACAGAGCTTTGGAAGCGTTGTCTGCATCAGACTCAAGCAGCAAAGCAAGTTTGTCACTCAATAGGATATAAAATTTCCCCTTACTATTACTTTTCATAGAAAAATAATTCAGGGGTATGAGAAAGCAGTTTTCCACATGCTTGTGTGGGCTCCGGACACACGGAGATAACTTGACATTGATGTGAATAGAAGGAGTACTTTTCTTAACTTCTTCCCATGCTTTTGTGCTTGTTGTCCTCACGAGGGTTTCTACTGGGGATAAAACAAAGGTGGCAGAGTCCTAACCAATAGCTGTGCACATAGGAGGAAGAATTATTAAAATTAACATGCAATAATTGTGTATTTGGGTAAATTCAGAATACCTATATCCAGATCTCTGGCTGTCACCTTTTTTCCCACCCAAATTCTGCCTTTTGGCACCTTGCTGTACCAGTTTAGCCTAGCCTGGTACTAGGATCTACCACAAATTAGCAAAAAACCCCTTCCTCTGCTCGTATCTGCAGCTCTCTCTGTCAGGAACAGCCTCAGGGAGGCAGGACAGATGGATGTCACCGCCGCCCCCTCTCCGGGGGAAGGATCCGCGGTTCCTGCAGGGCACCCTGGGCTGTGCCCCCCTGGCACAGCAGAGATGCCCCGGCTCTGCAGCATCTGCGGCTCCCCGCCCCTGGAGAGAGGGCAGGAGCAGCCCCTCCATTCCCACGGGGAATAAAACAGGCAATTCGCATTTAGGAAAACCAAAACAACCCCCCAAAGAACCCCAACAAATAAAAAAACCCAAAAAGACAAAACCAACAAACAAACAAACAAAAAAAAAACCGCAAAACAAAACAAATTTAAAAACCCCACAAAGCACAAAAAACCCCCAAACAAACAACCAAAAAAAAAAAAAAAAAAAAAAGAAAAAAAAAAAGAAANAAAAAAGGGAAAATAAAGAAATAAAAAAGGTGAATAAAAGAAAAAAAAAAAGAAGAAAAAAGTAAAAATACAAAGAAAAAACAAGCTAAAAAAAGAAAAACAAAAAAAAAGAAAAGGGAAGAAAAAAGAAAAAAGAAGGAAAAATAAATAGAAAAAAGAAAAAGAAGAAATAGAAAAAGTAAAAAGGAAAAAGAAAAACAAGGAAAGGAAAAAATAAAAAGAAAAAGAAAAAAGAAAAACAAGAAAAAAGAAAAAAGAAAAAAGAAAAAAAAGAAAAAAGAAAAAAGAAAAAAAGGAAAAAAGGAAAAAGAAAAAAGGAAAAAGGCAAAAAGGCAAAAAGGAAAAAAAAAAAGAAAAACCAAGACAAAAAGAAAAGGAACAAGAAACAAGAAAAAGAAAAATAAAAAATTAAATAAAAAAGAGAAAAAAAAGAAAAAAAGAAAAAAGAAGAAAAAAGAAGAAGAAGAAAAAAAAAGGTGGGTTTGAGTCAGTGCCACATCCAACAGAAAAGTGTGGTGGAAACAGCAATGAAATTTACAAGTGGAAAAAGTGTTTAAGGTTTATTTGCCCAAAAAATGGTTATTTTGATATGTATTCATGCATGGTACTTTGTTCAGTGGTCTCCAAATGGCACTTCTAGATGCGACTACAGTATGCATAATAAATAAAAAATAACAAAAGAGTCCTGGAAAGCAAGAAACTTGTGGCACTGCCAGGAATGGCATTGCTAAAATGCTGTTTTCAATCCCATTCTCTTTTTTATGGGTTTGAAAAAGTACCTCATTGCATCACAGGAGACTACTAAACCTCATCAACTTATTCAAAATTCCTCCATGTGCCACATAAGGGAGAAAAAAGCAAGATAAAAAAGTAGCTGGTATGAACTCCCTGCTGGCAGAGAGGCACACACCTGCCTCGCATTTCCCCACTGCCAACATCCATGTTGGCTTTGGAAGCACAATGCAGACAAATACAATGCCTCAGGTATTGATTAAACAGAACATGCCCAAAACGAAGTGTAAACAGGCAGCAGTTTTAGTGTGGCCACTGTAAATATAAAAAAACCACTTTTTAAAAACCTTTTTGTCCCGTTTGGAAAGAGCCAGAGGCGTCATCCCAACAGACCTCCCAGAAAAAGAGATCCCAGACACCTGGTTGGTTTTTATTGCAACCTTTTCCAACGAAAGACCTGGAAGACCAGGCAGCTGTATCCTGCATACCTCAGGTTTGTGTTAACTGCAGGAAGTTGGTTTCTGTCTAGATCACACCTCTGGAAAGGCATCACTTTTGGGCTGGTGCTGCTGGTGCTGGCTCTGAGCATAGAGCTGTGGTTGTCCAGAGCAGAGGACTAAGGAGGGTGGCACAATCACAGGTGACAGTGGGACACACTCAATGAGTTTCAAAAAAAGTGTGGTGTTGCAGAAAATTAACTTCCCCAGGCAATACACTGAGTGTACATCAGGAGATGCAGAGAGCTCCTTGCCCACGGGTGGACAGGAGAAATGGGTCCTATTTTGGGTCCAATTTTCCCCACCTGCTTCTAGCATCTGTGCAAGGATGAAACCAACTTCTTCTTTGTCTCCATACCCCAGCAATGGTTTAGCTCTGAGGCATCCAGAAATAGTGGATTTCCAGTCAAGTGTCCTCCTTGAATGAGTTATCCTGGGAAAAGAAGATGTTTAATAAATGACATCTAAATGATACTTTCCAACTCAAACCATTCTACAGTTCTGTGGACACCTGGCAATTTAAAGGTTCCTCCTTATAGTTCCCATAATTTGCTAATTCTTACCTTCAGCAAGGATTTCCAGTCTCACTCACTCAGTTCTGCATTTCAGTATGATTCCAGCGTAGCCCAAACCTTGGGCAGGATACATAGAGGATGGGATGGCTGCATTTTATATCTCATGCCAAGGAGTTTATTGGAAAAGCACTGAAATCTCCTTCTCTCTTGCCCACGCTAATAAAATAAACTTGGACCCAAGACTAGGTAAAAAAAAAAATATTTATAGCAGAAATTTCTAGGGTCTGATTTTGAAAAGAGCAGCTAATAGGAACCTCAGGTGCTGAGCTCTGCTACCATAAGATCTCCTTGTGTAGCTGTCTAGCCAGAGCCTCCCAAAATTTGCTTCATTTGACTGGGTTCTAGAGGAGAAGCTATTAAAGGAGTTTTAAAATATGCAGCCCTATAAATAATTATTTTTGGAGGTGTGTGCTTGGTGAGACCATTTCAACGGACCTCAACAGTAAATTGCAAGGTAACAGGAAAAGTTATGAGCCTTTAATTTTTGATTTAATCACACAGCTTTTATTTACATGATCCACTAGTTAATGCCACCATATTGAAGCTGACAGACTGTCCAAGTTGCTTTAGTCTCTAATTACTGAAATGAAACAAGCACCTCTGTTGAATGATGTTTATTTTTTCCTATCACCATAAAACAGACCCCCCTCCCTGTGATTTAATCAGACCCATGTCCTTTCTGTAAATAATGTTTAATCATCTTAGCCAACCTAATTTCTATAATGGCCCCTTTCAGTGGAGCTCAGAAAGATATTAACCCACAATCACACATGCACGCACATTCTAAAGGATTGTTTCTCAAGATCTGAAGATATTCATGGTTTTCTATTCGCTAGGAATTATTTTCAAGATCAGATTAACTGAGCCACAGAATATTTCAGGGATTTGTTCCAAAGCCCATCCTTATGGTGGGTCTGATGGCCTGGTACCTGCTGCCAGTACCCTGGGATGGCAGACCAATGAATTTGTAACACTGAACCAAGAATTAGTAGGGAGCTACTAATCCTGCAGCCAGGTGAGTTGGAAGTAGTTTCTCACAGGGAAATCAAAATGATCAGAGGGCTGGAGCACTTCTGTTTGTAAGGAAAGGCTGAGAGAATTGGGATTTTCCAGCCTGAAGAAAGGAAGATCCAAGTTGAACTAATTGTGACCTTCCAGGACCTAAAGGAGCTGGCAAGAAAAGTAGAAGGGATGATTTAAAAGGATCTGGAATAACAGAATAAGGGGAAATGGCTTCCCACTGCCAGAGGGCAGGGTTAGGTGGGATATTGGAAAGGAATTGGTGGCTGTGAGGGTGGGGAGGCCCTGGCACAGGGTGCCCAGAGCAGCTGTGGCTGCCCCTGGATCCCTGGCAGTGTCCAAGGTCAGGCTGGACAGGGCTTGGAGCAGCCTGGGACAGTGGAAGGTGTCCCTGTCATGGCAGGGGGTTGGAATGAGATGAGATTTTTAAGATCCCTTCCAACCTAAACCATTCTATGATTCTTAGGGAGTCATCAAGGGGGGGGAAATAATCCAGAAACCCAGAAATCTTAAAAACTGTCGAGTTACTCCATACAAACTTCAGTCACCTGCTTCCTCCAAAGCAGCTGTGTTTGGGTACTGCCTATCTTTTCCCAAATGGAAATCCAAGACTTCTCTATATTTAATGTCATGCCTCTCTGCTGGGGTAGTTTCTTTGTCTCTCTATCCCCAAAAGGATAGTTCTGACTTGGCCTAAGAGAAATCATCCATCAGATTATTTTCCTTAAGTCCAATCAGAGGAGCACCCCTACCTTTTAAAAATTATATTACATTGGCTGAGTGGTGAACAGATCTCCTTTTATTATTGTTTACAAATTTTGCACACAAGAGTGTGGAGAGGTACAAATATAATTGACTTTTTAAGAGCTTTATCAATTCATATAAACCTTTAGTATTATGAAACAAATAAAATAAGAACCAGTTAATGTTCTTTTATAGCTCTAAAATGTATCACAGGTGAAACTGCATTTAAATAATAAGAATTTCCTCTCAAAACACTAGAATTAGGTTCTGGCCATACAGCCAGAGTGAGATTGTTATAACACGAGCCACATGAAAAACAGTATCTGGTTTCATCCACAGGGAGAAAAAATAATCTTTGCTGTGACATAGCTATTCCAATAAAATGCATTTTTCTTTATGTGCTAACATGAAATGGAAAGCTNAATCCCACAACATGAAAAGCTGTGAAGATCAAACTGGGCATGGAAGGTATGTAAAGCTGATTTAAAAGATTAGGAGGGACAAAGTGCAGAAATGTTCCATAAATTCATGCAAACATTAACAACAAAATCTGGAGATGAGAGAGAGTATCTCTATGTCTCCATGATTGGAATGTAATTCAATGGTTGGGGGCCCTCATAAAGGATTTTCCCTTGAAAAAGGGGTTCCCTACACTTCCCTTTTACCAGAACATCTGAAGATGTTTCCAGAACAATGACAAATTAGAAGACAACTCAGATGAAAAATGTGCATCAGGTAAATGTGAAATGCTCAGTTAGAAAAAAAGAGTGATACTCTGGAGGTTTCCTCTCAGCCCAGAAGCCCTCAGAGGACTATGCAAGAGGACCAGGCTCTGGTGACAAAAAATGATGTCTGAACCTTGCAGGGAATCCTTTGCATCCCTCCCTACCAGTGACCCACCAAATATCCCTTTCTGGAAAATCAGGTCAGCAATCCACAATAAAAGCTAAAAAGGGAAATGGGAAGAGGCAAGTTATTAACTTCATATATATTCAGAGCTTGAAATAATTTCCCCTTGACATTTTTAAAGCACATATCCCAACCCATGTTTGGCTCCATTTCTTAGATCAACATGACTAAAGGAACAAATTTCAGAGCCTCTTGTCATCAGCAGGGGGTTTTACCACACAATTCAAGAGCTTCAAAGCCAACCCCTACTCTGGAGTTCCAAAACACCAGTGCTACTGATGTGTCTCACCAACTAGATGGGCTACTGAACCCCCCAAAAAGTACTGAGGAAGATCCAACTATTCATAAATATGCCTTTTGCTGTCATTTCTTACAGCAAGTGATGCACAGCGTGAGACTCCAAAATAGATGCTATATATATTACCATCCATGGTATTTTGGCATCTCAGAATGTTTCTTTAGAGTTAGTGTTTCTCTTTTAAGCTCCATGGTGAGGTATGAAAATACACTCAGACCTGCTCAAAAGGAGCCAAAGAGGAGCAAAGAGACATTCTTAAGAAGATCAAGAATGGATGGATGATTCAAGGATGCAATGCAGAGACTCCATAGCTCTCAGGTCTTTTCTTAAATTATAATAGACATCAACTCCAGGGGAGTGTCCTCACTTGGCTGGATCAAGTACCAGGGAATTGAACCACACTCAACATTTTGGATTTCCGTGTTCCACTGGCAGATTTTGCGCCACTAAATGTGGCAGCACAAATTGGGCAGCTTCTTGGTTTGTACAACTGCAGCATGCAGGGGTTTCATTCCTAGATCCATATTTGGAATTTGAGGACACTGTGGTGTTATCTTTGGCTAACAATAAGAGAAGTGGCTGAGGAGCAAGGGACAATTGTATCCTCCTCTAATGTGCACTCCTGGGAGGACAGCTCCCTCAAACAGGCTCAATTTGCAAATGAAAACAAAGATTATTTTTTTTTCCACCTTTCCAAGTGCCTGTAGCTGGTACCTGTAGCCTTGTACCTGTGTACAGTGCTGGGGGCTTTGTTCCCTGCCTTAGGGGTACTCCAAACAACACAGGAAAAAGGAGGAAGCATGAGCAAGAAAGCACTTTCTCAACTGAAAGGAGTGAGAGAATGAGTTTGATTTATACAGTCAGATAAAGTTTAAGGTTGGAAAAAACCTCTAAGATCGAGTCCAGCCTGTGACTGATCCTCACCTTGTCACCCAGCCCAGAGCACTGGGTGTCACATCCAGGTATTCCTTGGATGCCTCCAGGGATGGGGACTCCAACACCTCCCTGGGTAGCCCATTCCAATGTTTAACAACACTTTCTATTAAGAAATTCCTCTCAATATCCGACCTGAGCCTCCCCTGGCCCAGCCTGAGGCCGTTCCCTCTCCTCCTGTCCCTGTTCCCTCGGAGCAGAGCCTGACCCCCTCAGCTGTCCCCTCCTGTCAGGGACTTGTGCAGAGCCAGAAAATCTTCAATTATTTATTCTCTAGACCCTTCCCCAACCCTATTCCTTCCCCTGGACACATACCAGCCCCTCAATGTTGAAGTGGGTTGAGTGGCTGGCTTCTTCCCTCTTCACCAAAAATCAATTAATGCAAAACTCCTTGTTTTGAGGGGTTGAAAACTGAAACCAGGACTCAAGGTGCAGCCTCATCCAGCAGAGAGGGACAATCACTCCTGCTGTGGTCCTGCTGGCCTCACAGTGGCAGACACAAGCCAGGATGCCACCAGTGGCCACCTCAGCACCCTGCTGCAGCCATTCCATTCTGAGTCTGCTCTCCTGCCATAAAAGGTCATGCAGAGTTTCTGCAATGACATTTCCTTACAGCTGTACTGGGGTTTATAATTCTTACATGTTTGTCACCCCAAACAAGAGTTGCCTGCAAACACCCAGTGTGGCTCCTGCAAACTCTTTGCCTCCCCAGAAATCTCCCCTGCATTGCTTCCCTGGCCGTGCTCCTCACTGTGAGATCTACAGAGCTCCCAACAAGTTGACCTGACACAACAATAATCTGGAAATATCCCTCTGGAGGAGCCTATTGATTGTCGCTGTGGGTGGATTATTTGAGGGATCTATCTTAATTACCAGGAACCATCTCCTCAGAGTGGCCAGCGATGTAGCAAAAATGATGCACGAGGAGATCCATTACTCCAAGGGAAAGGTCAATCCAATAGGATGTATGTTTGCATTCAGGTCAAGTGATGGCTAGTCCATCACCACCCTCCATTCTCACTGCCCTGTCAGCTCTGTAATGGCTTCACCTCTCCTCTGTACCTCTCACCTCCCTCTCCCTGGTGCCAGACTGATAACACGAATTAGGGCAGCTGGAGGTAGCAGGGCACAGCTGTATTATCACAGATGATAAACAGTGTCAAAGGCAATTATGGGAGCTGCAGAGAGAAGAGGGAAGTTTCAAACCCATCCTTTGCTTTCTGGGCTGTGGGAAGACTGTACCTGGCCTGTAACAAGAGTAAAAATGGGGAGGTGGAAGGAGGAAGCAAGCTTTGCTGCCTCTTCCTTCATGAAGGACTTTCTCCTCTTTGGTAGCATCTCTGATCTGCTGGAAACATGGATCTGAACAAGGGCCATGGAGTATGGCAAGGAAATGTGGGTGTGAGGGAGCTTGCACATGACTTAAGAAGGAGGTGGATGTTAATGGAGAAGCAAATATACCCACAATGGTCACAATTAACTGTGGCACCACTTGGGAAAAAGGCATGGCAGATACCAGTGTCTGTCACCAGGGGTGATTGTCAGAGGTTTGCTGATCCAGGAGGCAGCCTAGGACAGGAACATGGAGAGGGAACTATGAAGAATGTTCTGAAGCTCTTAGAACTCACAGAATCATGGAATCATTTAGGCTGGAAAAGACCTTGAAGTCCAACCATTCCCCTGGCACACCCAAGGCCACTACTGACCCATGTCCCCAGGTGTCACATCCACATGACTTTTAAATCCCTCCAGGGATGGGACTGTGTCTCCACCACTGCCATGAGCAGCTGTGCCAGGGCTGGACAACACTTTTTGAAGGTATTTTCCTCAATATCAACTCAAAGCTCCCCTGGGTCTCCTCTATCAGCACCTGCATGAACAGGACACCCTCCTGTTTGCTCTGGTGTCAGACACCAAGGACAGTTTTGTGCACCCACTGCACAACATCCAGTGGTGCTGTGACTGATGCAGCTGCTGCCCACAATCCTACTGACTGTGTGCAAGCTGAGTCCATAAAATTTCATATCAAGTTCATTATTGTACAGTAAATAATCTTGTAAATTGCCTGGATTTAGGTGCTTTATTCGCCACACAGAAGGCCCTTGTCTGTCATCAGATCACCCTCCCATGGATGTGTTAAGCCTCCTCTAGCTAGAACCAAAATTGATTTGCAAAATGGAAGGCAGTGACCGTGTTTACCATGGGAATTTATGTTTATTGGCTATCAAAATTACAGATTCAGTCATATGGAAAAAGAACTAGGATTGGCTATTTCTTAGTGGTAAGGTAACATTTTAGTCAGAAGTGGAACAGCCAATGAAGTAAGATAATCTCCTGCAAAGCTACTTCTGTGTTCTTCCCTTGTAAATGGACACAAATCTAGCTTTATCTTCAGAGTCCCTTTCTCTTTTTGTATCTTCCCCTTCTTAATGTCTCCTATTGGTACTTCATCAATACCTGCTATTGGTATTTCATTAAAAAAAAGAAAACACAAAACCAAACCAAAAACAAAACAAAACAAAAACAAACCAACCAAACAAAAACTCAAAAAAAAAAAAAAATCAGTAAACAAACCAACAAAACCCAAACAAAACAAGAAAAAATCCCAGAAAACCCCACAAAACAAAACAAATGTCAGTCTGGAGTTCTGGGGCAGAAGGACTTTGCAGAACCATGTCTTTCATAGAATCTTGGAATCAGAGAATGGTGATTAGGGTGATTTAGGTGTGAAATGACCTGGAATCTCATTTTGTTCCAAGCCACTTTCCACTACATCAGGGTGCTCCAAGCCCTGTCCAACCTGGCCTTGGACATTTCCAGGGATGGGGCAGCCACAGCTTCTCTGGGCAACCTGTTCCTTCCCACCTCTGCTTCTTAACTCTCATGAACTTTTTGGTAACGAGCACAGGAACTCTTTCTAGGTAGCTAGCAAGGGTGTTCTGCAACACTCTTAATGATGGCCTCATCTGGAATTGCTTTATTAATATTTATTAAGTGATCACTAGCTGCAGGTACATTCTTTAATAACTTATTTATAAAGCATGCTATAAAACACATTAAAAATACATTCTTTAACAGATAACGCAATAACAAGAACCTGTAAAGCAAACTATAAAATGTAAATGATGGCTGTACCTGAACTGGAAGCACACTGAAGGCTGGGAAAAGGGGAAGAAAGTAAAGGAAGCTGTACTCAAAAGGCCTGAAAACAAGCAGAACCCTTTGGGGGATGGCAGGATTGATTCAGGTTGTATTCAAAAGAAAAATACAGACCACTGCACTGTTTTGACCCATGGCTGTGGGCAAGCAGAGGGAGACACATTGCTGCTGTAAATATTTTTCCAGGCAGGGTGAGGAAGTGCTCCTGCTGCTACCTGTGGGTAGGGATGGGACCCTCTGGATCCCTGCAGCCCCCACAGCCCGCCTCTCTCAGCACCTCTGCACTCTTTGCTTTTTGGATGCTTCTTGCCTTCCCTCTTACCCCTCCCCTCTACCCCTGTGCTTTCTGCCTCTTTCTCCTCCTTTCCCATCTCTCTCACCTCCCTCCATCTTCTCCCACCTTCTTTATGTCAGGCCACCAGTGATTTCATTAGAATTTTGCTGGAGCACAGAGGAATTAAAAGCTTTTAAGCATGGGATCCATGGGACCCTGGAACAGGGAGATGGCTGGTGGATTTACCATTGCCCTTTTCCAAACCCATTGGCAAGGCTGGTGTGGTGCTCAGTGCTCCCATACACCCATGGTCCCATCCTTGCCTCCACACAGGGCCAAGAAAAACAGCGCCAGAATTCTGCCAGCTTTCCTTCAACTCATCCCCAATCAATCAATGCATTCCAGAGCAAACAAATGCCTATTTTTAACCCCTTGGAAAATCCAGACATTTATGCGGTTGGAATTTCCATCTGGGCTGACCAGTGCAGCTCCTATCAGAGCAAAAAAGGGGTGAAAAAAAAAAACAAAATTAGCATATCCCAGGATCAGTTCACAGAAGCTGGAAGCAGGTAAATCCTGCTCACCAGAATCAGTCTTGGCTCCAACCCTCTGCTCCCCCCTTTCACACCCTTCCAGGGACATCTTCTGCTCAACAATTGCTCTTAATATGTTCAGTTCTCTTTAGATTGCTGGATGTCCTACTGAGAGAGAGAAAAGTTGCAAAAAAAGTGTCAGCAACCACATTCAATTGTTAATTAATTCTTTTGGACTAAGTGGAAAAGTTGAGGAGAGAAGAAACCATAAATTTTTTTTATTTGGCTGTGCAGAATAATTTTGGACCAGTTTGTTTTTTGTGTGTATATTAATAAAACTGTTGCTATTTTGGATGTGTAGGTAAAGAGAAGTCAGAGAGGCCAGGCAACCTGCCCACTCCTGGCTCGGCCCAGATTTCCAGCTCTGAGGGGTTCTCAGGAGATCTAGAAGCTTAAAAATGGAAGCAGAAAATACTTGTTGAGAAATAAAAAAAAAAAAAAAAAAAAAAATTAAGAAGAGCCATTCCTAGAAAACCACAATTTATTGCCAGATTGAACCTGTAGCTTCCCTGGACAAGAAATTATCTACCTCTTTTTTATTTTCTCTCCTATTTTCACTGAGGGTCCCAAGGACTTTCCATTTCTTGTGAAATCAGCCTTGGTTCTGGACCACTCAGTCTCCTCATTTCCTCCTTGCAGGAGCACTGAAACCTCTCTCCCAGCCTTTTCCCCTTCCCTCTCCCCCCCGCTCCTCCTGCGGCAAGCTAAAATGGCAAGACTAATTTCATTTCTTTTCCTTTAGTTTGTCTATCCGTGACAACCCTTTTTATGCATTTAATTCATTCTCAATTTCTCATAATCAGGAGGAAGGTGTCCCCTAAGGTTAGGAGTGCGCTTGTCAAAAAGGCAGCGCAAATTTGCAGAGGTAATCACCAGTCTATCTCCTTTCCCCACTGTCCGTGGAACTATTAAGTAATATCACTGTCTAATCTTTTTTGTACTTATTTATTTTGCAGCGAGAAACTAGTGTTATAAACACCCCTACTGTCAAAACTTGTCATCCTCATTACCTCAAGGCGGGTTCCATCTCAGTTATTCTAATTTCATAGTTTCTCGAATTTACAGCCGCTGGAAATTGAGTACAAAATCCATTATCATTTGTATATTTTAATTATGCAAATGAGGCAGCTCAGCTGCTCTGGCCGGGACCTGCAGGGATGCCTAACTTCAGTCTGGGTGATTACAATTTATCCAGTCGAGTCACTTTAATTGTAACAAGCTAATTACATTGTTCCATTCGGTTTTAACAAAAGAAAAGGAGACGGGGAAGGCGCGCGGTGGCAAAAGGCGCCGTGTCACCGCGCGAGGTGAGCGGTGTCCCCACGCACCTGCCAAGGGCACTGCCAGGCTTTGGCCACGGGGATCAGCCCCAGGAGAGAGGCCAGGGCAAGGTGAACATCAGCCCAGGGGAAATCCGTGAGGAGATGCTCATACTCTGCCAACCTCCCAACTCCTGGAGGATGCCCAAGGGGAGAGCGCCATGGCACCCCTGTCTCCATCACCCCAACCATCCCCAGGCACCCTCCAACAAAGACAAATCTCAGCCTCAGTAAAAGTCTCAAGGACTGTTGGTCCCTTGGTATCAACTCTTTATCTCCGTTGTAAAAAATATGATCTGCATTTATAGGCGTTTCATCCTGGTACAAAAAAAAAAAAATTAAAAATTTTCACAAAAAAAAAAAAATCTTACCACCTCCCGCTGCCCAGATCAGCAATTACTTTCTCAGACTCACAATAAATGCTCAGCACCTAAATTAAATACTCTGGAGAGATGTAATATGGCTGCCCACACCTTCACAGAGGCTGTTAATAAATAATTACTTCTCTCGCACTGGCCATCTGAGGATCTCAAAACCTTTTGTAACTATTAATGAATGAAGCCTCGGTGTGAGAGAGCAGAAGCATATTCTCATCAGCTCTTTATAAATGGGGAGAGCCAAGGTGCAGCAAGGCAAAGCAGCTGTCAGGAATTCAAGGAAAGAGATGGATTTAGTCCATCCAACCCACTTTTTCAGCTGGACACCTCCCACTCCTCGGAGTGAGCCACAGCTGGAAGGGCATCCTGTAGATCAGATCCCACCCCCAGTCTGCACAGTTCTTCCAGCAAGTCCCACAATCTCCTATGGTCATAAATTTCCTCCAAGCCTCCCTTTCCAGGAGAGGAAGGATCACTCATCAGCTCCTGCATGTGGCAGGGATATTTCAGCTCAAGGCTGATCTGGGGTCCTGAAGGAAGGTGGAATCCTGGAAAGCAACAGAGAGGAGAACCATGTGTGGCTGCCAATCCTCCCTGGATCCTGGGGAAACCTCCTGCTTTGTCACAGTATAAGTGAGGTGGCTCTGTGGGAGAAAACAAATTTGAGGACAGCAGCTCAACCAACAGGCAAAAATCTACATTCATGTGGCATCTGAAGACATCTTATAAAGAATGACCTTGCTGGCCTCAAAAACACCCCAAGCAGAGAACCAGCATGAGATCTCAGTCCATGCCAGCAGAGCTACTCTAAACTTGCATCTGAGCAAACCATCCCACTGCTCTAGTGGGAGCTGTCCCTGCCCATGGCAGGGAGTTGGACTGGATGACCTTTAAAGGTAATTTCCAACCCAAATAATTTTGGGGTTCTACAACTCTGTCTGTCGTGCTGCCCACGTGTGATGATTGAATTCCTGGTCCTCATGACCACTGTGGATCAGGACTGCTGAAACCAGCAGTCAGCACTTCCAGAGAGGCGCAGAGACCTCCAGCATCCCCTTTGAAATGTGCACAAAGGATCATACCTCTTCTTCGGACATTGGCACCTACCCACCCTTGGGAAAACACCTCCCCTCTTTTCAAAATATCTGCCTGATGGCTCTGGGATTAACTGGGGAAGAGAATAATCACTCCTTGGCAGAGGAGAGACGAAAGAACCGCATAGATCTTTTCCCTCTCTAGTTGCTAGGGATGTGTGTGATTATTGTTATTGTTATTTCCTTCGATACACAGCATTCAATTAATTTCCTTCGACACACGTTTATGGCGCTCCGAGGGAGCTCTGCCTTCCCAGCACATCCAGTTTGCCAGCATCCTTTGTGTGCCACTTTGGCTACTTCGAAGGGGGTGAGGGGGAGGGAAGAGAAAAGAGGGGGATGATCCTTCCTCAAGGAAGAGCTTGCCCTTGGCCACGTGCACAGATGCTGAGGAAAGGGAAGCCTGGGCATAGCTTGTGTTATACCCAAGTGAGTGTTCGTGGAGTCCCGTTCAATAAAGCAGCAGTAACCACCATCTTGCTGCATTCCCTTGTCAGCCACCAAACCATGGCAGGGAAAGGAAATTGAACCCATTAAACATGCACACAGATGCCTCTGTGCCATTGCCCCCCTCAGGAGGAGATGAAGGAGGCTCTATTAATTTTTATTTTTTTTTCCTATTGTGCCTTTACCAAATGCAGTAGTTTAATCATTAAAAAGAGGAGGGAGGGGTGCAGGGGCAGGAAAATATGATGAAGGGTGGCAGCAGCCACTGTAATATCGATGCAGTGAGTCTCCACTCTGGTTGTCACTCTTGTAGAGTGTGGGGTGCTGCTGACATCCATGTTCACCACAACATTTTTGTGCCTCCTCCCCAAAGAGCTTTTCAAGGAGCTTCCCAACCTCCCTGCACCCAGGAGCTTCCTCTCTCCTCCAGTGCCCTATGTTTGAAAGGCCTTGCCAGGTCTCTGGATACTCTGCTTAGGGTTCAGCAGCTCTTTCTGTTGGAACACCTCACTCTGGAGGCTGCCTGAGAAAATAAGGCTGCAGGATAGAAGGCTCCAGGGAGACCTTAGAGCCCCTGCCAGGGCCTAACTGGGCTCCAGGAGAATAGAGAGGGACCTTTGACAAAGGCATGTAGTGATAGGACAATGGAGAATGTTTTTTTTTAAAAATAGATTCGGATGAGACACTAGAAAAAAAGGTTTTACACTAAGGGAGGTGAGGCACAAGCAGAGGTTTCCCAGAGAGGTGGTGGTTGCCCCTTTACTGGAAACATCCAGGAGCAGGTTGGAGAGAGCTCTGAGCTACCTGATCTAGCTGAAGGCGATCCTGCTCCTTGCAAGGTGCTTGGACTTGATGGGCTTTAACTGTCTCTTCCAGCCCAAAACATGCTTTGACTTTGTGAGTCCATGGTTTCCATGACTCAGTCCTGGCCAGCAGATACTGCTTTGGCAGCCCAGGGACCCCCTGCTCTGCATGTCTCTGGCTCCAAAGCCACAGTAACTCCAGCAGTGGGTGTTCCAAGGCAGAGTGGGGACCTGCTGAGTGTCCTCCTGGTAGCAGTGGGATAGGGAAGAGCTGTCACCCCCAGTGAGATGATGGCACTTCAGGTGCTGAGTACCTCCATGTGGGCCATCTTCAAAACCCAACTATGCCCCATATTATGCAGAGAATCACAGAGCAGTTTAGACTGAAAAAGATNGGACAATGGAGAATGTTTTTTTTTAAAAATAGATTCGGATGAGACACTAGAAAAAAAGGTTTTACACTAAGGGAGGTGAGGCACAAGCAGAGGTTTCCCAGAGAGGTGGTGGTTGCCCCTTTACTGGAAACATCCAGGAGCAGGTTGGAGAGAGCTCTGAGCTACCTGATCTAGCTGAAGGCGATCCTGCTCCTTGCAAGGTGCTTGGACTTGATGGGCTTTAACTGTCTCTTCCAGCCCAAAACATGCTTTGACTTTGTGAGTCCATGGTTTCCATGACTCAGTCCTGGCCAGCAGATACTGCTTTGGCAGCCCAGGGACCCCCTGCTCTGCATGTCTCTGGCTCCAAAGCCACAGTAACTCCAGCAGTGGGTGTTCCAAGGCAGAGTGGGGACCTGCTGAGTGTCCTCCTGGTAGCAGTGGGATAGGGAAGAGCTGTCACCCCCAGTGAGATGATGGCACTTCAGGTGCTGAGTACCTCCATGTGGGCCATCTTCAAAACCCAACTATGCCCCATATTATGCAGAGAATCACAGAGCAGTTTAGACTGAAAAAGATTTCCAAGATTACCAGTTCAAACCAATCCTCTGGAACTGCCAAGGCCACCCATGTCCCCAAGGTCCACATCCACACAGCTTTTAAATCCCTGCAGGGATGGGGATTCCACCACTGCCCTGGGCAGCTGTGCCAGGACTGGACAGCCCTTTCCATGAAGGAATTTTCCCAATATCCCCCCTGAGCCTCCTTTTCTCCAGGCTCAGCCCCTTCCCAGCTTCCTCAGCCTCTCCTGGGGCTCCAGACCCTTTCCCAGCTCCGTTCCCTGCCCTGGACACGCTCCAGCCCCTCGGTGTCTCTCCTGTCCTGAGGGGCCCAGAGCTGTCCCCAGGATGGGAGGAGTCCCATCAGTGCCAGAAGATTAAAGTCTGTACAGCTGTGTGTCTTTACACAGCTCTCTGGGGTCCAGGTGAAATTCCACCCAAGCATTTTACTGAAACCTCCATCAGACATGAAAGAATAACCTCTCCTATGGGTTTTTAATGTTTGCTATTTCACTGAGCACTGTCATTGACATAGAAGGCACATTTAGCCGTGTATCTCTAATGGTACACGGATAAAATGCCTGGAGAAATAAATAATAAGCTATTTTATAGCTTCTTATACTTGCAGATCTCAGATTAATTGAAATTATATGCCTTATGCCTGCTCATCCTCTGGACAGAGATTAAAATGGGAAATGAGCATTTGTAGCTACGTGGATAAGAATACAAGGTGGAATTTTTTTCTGATGGTCTTTGGGCATCTCTTTGTTTTGAGTTTCAAGGCCTGAACCAAGACCCTGAAGGTAAAACAGGCTGAGATTTACACCTCATTCCTTATCCATAAGACAATCCCATAGCACATCTGTCCCTTCCAAAAGGCCAAATTGTTCAAGTTTTGCAATGTTCAGTGGAGGTTGTCTTAAATTCCTTCAAGGTAAAATTATTTGAGGGCCTAAAACCTCTTTCATGTCAATAGAAATTGTGTTTCTAAATCCACTAAAGTGGGTAGAGGGATATCCCAAAGTGGAGACTCAACTTTTGGGCTTCCCAGAAGTGCCACCATGAAGATGGTTGATAAAAGGCCAAACCCTTCAGCCATTGAGAGGTTTGTGCTGGAGGGACACAAAGGAGGAGATGAGAGAAAAAGGTGGGAATACAAATATTAAATGGAGGTGGTATGGGAGAGATTTTTGTCCTACGAGGAGCAGACAGAATTTCTTTTAGGATCTGATAGCACTGGAAGGAAACCAAGACTACTGTCACACTCATGGTGCATTCAAGGTGCTTCAGACACGAGAAGACACAGACCAAAATTTCAGGATTAGAACAGTATCTTTCATTTTTCAAGTCCCGTTTTTAGCAGACTTTGAACAATTTTCTTTTAATTTTCATTTTGGCTGCTTTCCCTTTTATTTTAGAAGAGTGTGCAAAGATCCAAAGCTAAGCCAGAAATTTTATTTTTGTTCAAATAATGTCAAAAAAGAAAATAATGCTCATTTGAGTAAACCTAGGAAAGCACTTGATTCAGCTCTTCAGACAAGATGTCCACTCAGATAGTATTTTTATTTTTCACAAGCACAATCTCTAGATTAAAGAGAACAGAGACATGGAATATGTCTTTTGGCTCAGCTTTTTTCTTACTTTAGATTGTAGAAGACATGGATCTTAATAAGGACCTCTAGTTATTACTACATGGAGTTTATTGAAAACATCAGTGACATTTCTACTACAAATTCCAGATATCCCCCTTCAAAATTTCTGCCCCTTTCCATGCTTGCATTTTCTTCTCTCAGGAGATAAAAGGGATGGGAGAATAGACTCCGGAACAACATTAATAAAAAATGGTTATCAGATTTTTGGGTTAATTTTTAAATTTTGTGGTAACAGAAGTCTGAGACATAACTTCTTGCTTTTCATTTACGTTTGGTAACAAGTTTCAGCCCTGCAGAAGGAAAAGGTACTTTGGGACAGCATTATTACAGCAATAATGACCTTTTATGCATGCTGTAATCATTTTATTATGTAGCCTTACAGTAATCCGTACTCATAAAGTCTCAGGATTCTTCTCTCTAATGTCCTCTCTATTAATTGCTATTTTCATCAAAAGTTAAATTGCTATGGTCAATAATTTAAATTCCATTAACATTGAGGGAAAAAAAAAAAAAAAGAAAAGAAAAAGGATGCAAGGAGGTATTGAAACTACGAAGAGAAACATTTTCACAGAATCACAGAATTCCACCACTTTATCCTAAGAAACATTCTGGCTGATTTAGCTCAATGGAGATGAACCAAAGAGCTGCAATAGCAACTCCTCCTACCACTTTTTTTTTCCTTCTTTTTTTTTTTTTCTTCTTCTTTTACTTTATTTTTCTTTGAATTTGCAAAGGATATATATAATTTTCACTTTAACTTTAATTNTGAAATATCAGCTTGATGGCTGATGTAAACATAGCATCATCCATGAATTCCAGCAGCCGCTGGTACGAGATGAGTGGAAAAAAAAACCCAGGCACTTCACGTAATTAAACAGCCAAGTAGGCAAACCCAGACAAAAGAGCCATAAGTTGTCAACAGCCAGCTCGTAAGGCTATATATCATGGCTGATATATAGCACCCCTCATGCTGTTGCCATCAGCAAAATAAAAAGAAAAAGAATTAAAGAAAAAAAAATTATGTTGGGTTCCTTTCGCTGAAGGTTTGGAGGTAGGGAGAGACAGGCATTTAAACTTCTTCATTGCTGTTTGATGATGATGATGATGATGGTGATGGCAAGGATGTAATCTGTTAGGAAATTGGCAGCCTTTAATCCTTCTGCCCTCCTTTATACCTGAGGGTGGGATCTCCTGGCCAGGGGCTGGAGCAGGAGGGACTCACAGGATTTATGTGCAGCAGTCACCGCATCAGGGAGCACAGGGTTCCCCAGCCCCCAGTGACTGCAGCAGCACCACCCACTCTCCTCCCTGAATCTTTGCCAGCCACAGGAAACAGGACAGGATTTCGCCAGACCATTCTTATTTAAATGGATTCCACTCTTGAGGAAAAGGAAAAAAAAAACCCTGCAAGGATGGCAGAAATTCCTCGCACACACCCGAGCCCACCACATAGTAATTGGAAGGATGTAAATAATTGAAGAGAATAATTTTTGTAATGCTCTGACCCTGAGCATTGCACATCAGGTCATGCAGACACC
>VWZU01000398.1:0-35028 GCA_013397095.1 Sterrhoptilus dennistouni
AATTATTATATAAATACAAAAATCTCTGGCTCTTCTAGCTTGAATCCTGTATCCTGCAGCTCTGGTCTCTGGCTTGAAAAGGAAACCATAGATGAAAAAGGATTCAGAGGATTAAAAGGCTTATAAGAAGTACATAACTACTCAAGGTAAGGGAGAGCTAAGTAAGTTATCTCTTCAATTTAAGAGATGACCAGGATAAATCTATAACATCATGAACATCATGGAGAAGGTGAAGAGGTTGATTTTTTCATTGCACTTTCCAATAAAAGAAGAAGGAAGCAGTCATTTTAAGTGGGAGAGGACAAGCTCAAAGGAAACGGAAGGAAATTGCTCTTCATGCCTGTAGTTAAACTTTGGAACTTCCTGCCACAGTGTGTTGTGGGAACTAAAAGCTGATGTGACTTCAAAAGCACCCCTTCAAGAGGGCTCTTCGAGGAAGAGAGAGATTGAGGGTTATTAATATACCAAGTCCACCTTTTCAGGAAGTCCCTGAACTGCACATGATTGAAAAATGTGAGCTTGCTTTTTACTCTCTTCCCAAAGCATCTGCTTTGGCTGATATCAGAGACGGAATCTTAGAGACCATAACTGGTCCTTGGGCTGCACTGACCATCAGCACCTTCACAGTGATCAGAGTGTTGCATATTTTTGTCAGTGTTGCTGTGCATTTAAAACCTTGTCATGGTTTAATCCCAGCCAGCAACTCAGTCCTACATGGCCTCTCACTCACTCCTCCCTGGTGGGATGGGGGAGAGAATTTGAAAAGTGAGAAGACTTGTGTGTTGAGACAGAGACAGTTTAATAGAGGAAGCAAAAGCTGTGCATGCAAGCAAAGCAAAAAAATATAGGAATTAATTCCCCACTTCCCACAGGCAGGTGTTTGGCCATGCCCAGGAAATCTGGATTCCACCACATGTAACAGTGAATTCGGGAAATTAAACACTACTGCTCTGAAAGTCCTGTTCCTTCTTGTCCCAGCTTGCTGAGAACGATGTCCTATGGTATGGGATGTCCCTTGAGTCACTCAGGGTCATCTGTCTCACCTGTGTCCCCTCCCAGCTCTGTGCACTCCCAGCCCACTCACTGGTGGGGTGAGTTAAAGAGGAGGAAAGGCCTTGACTCTGTGTGAGCTCTGCTCAGCAATAATGAAAATATACCTGAATTTGATACCTGATAAAAACACTGTTTTTATCACAAATCAAAAAAACCCACAGCCCCGTAATTGCTATTATGAAGAAAATTGCCCCAGGTAAGACCAGCACAGACCTCAAGGACCTGGCCTGGGAAGCAGACAAAGCAATCATCTCAGACATTCAGGTGCTGTTTTCCTTTCAGCTCATTTCTATCAGCCTGTGCTCACCATTTCCATCCTTTGGCCTATTATTTCCAAATTTTCATTTCTCTTATCGGAACACCATTTGCAGTCATTAGAAGACTGAGGATTTTCCTCCTGTCCACTGCATAAAAAAGGTACAATGCTCACAAAAGATATGAATTCTTGGTATATTATTTCAAGTGCTATATTTAACTAAATTATCCCCTCTTTTGGAATTGTTTGTTATTCCTTTGGTGATAGAACAGCATCCTGTTTGCTTGCACATACTGCAGCTGCAGATTTTTAGTGAAATCCTCATGGGTTTCTTGAAATAGCTTTAGAACTGAAACCTCACAAACACTGCAATGTACTTCAAATTTATTTAACCAGATCCCAGTGTGAGCCAACTACTCCTATCACATTTTTGTTCCTCAGGATGCATGACCATGGTGTTTGTTTAGTGCAAGGGCTTAAAAATACCCATAAATTATGCAATTTTATTATTACCAAACTATGTGACTCAGCTTGGGCAAATTCCAGAAGGTGTGTCTGGTCCCATAACCTTAACTCAGTTATGCTGCACGTCCTACATGAATAATCCATTGTCAGCCACAGGAAATGGGGATCTTGTTCAACTGCCACAACCTGATTACAGACAATGATCCACAAACTGCTAGTTCTGAGGCATATTAATCACTTTCCTGAACACTTGATTTTAGATACACAGATAAGTAATTAATTAATTCAGCACTATAAATTTAGAGAGCTTGTAAGAGCTAGGTTGTGCTGCTGTTAGAGAAAGAGCTACATGTCCTAGTAATATTCCTTGCTTTCCATATTCTACAAATATTTCTCTTCCTCACAGGGAGAGCCTAAGAGCTGGGATTGCTAATTGCTTTTTGAAGAGGTGATCTTCATATGAAGGTTTTATTTTGTAAATGGAATAGGACTGAGTCCAACCTAAAAGAGGCTTATGGATTAAGGATGTTGGTGTTAATTATACCTAATAACAATTGAGTAGCTTTGGAAAATCAGAATCTGAACATCTGCTGCTAAATAACAGTGGAGAGCAGAGTTGAAAACCTGGCTGTTAAAAGATCCAGGCAAAGAAGTTCCAAATTAATCCCTGGGAGATGAGAAACAGATTGGACAAACTTCCAGTTCCAGAGGTTTCAGTCTTCCCAGACACATATCCCCAGTCCTCTCTAGCAAACAAGGTTCTGCCATCTCTAACTTAACCCTTCAGTTTCAGTTTAAACTCATCACACTGACCCATTCCCATGGAACATGAAGAGTAGTTTACAGTCTCCCTTTTCACAGCCACCTTGCTCACTCTCATATACAATTGTCTGAGGAGCCATGGGCAAGAGAACTTCCTTTCCTTACTAAAAGAGAAATGAGGATGAAAATGTTTGCTTCTATATACTGTCCAGCATGTTACACAGATCTGCAGAATATCAGCTTCTTGCTCTTTGGTAATGATGTAAGCCTAAAATTAAAAGCACAGGCATGGCAGGTCTTTAACCCAGCCTACTCTCCTCATCCAAGATGATGTTTTTCAAAAACATCTGGACACTGCAATGATCTCCATGCAGAGGCTTAAAATTACATCAAAAATAAAATCAATAAAATGGCAACATTCTCCACCTGAAGTCCTGAAAAATGACTAGGAGCACTTGAATTTTAAAAGTCACCAAAGAACTCATTCCCTACTGGCACCACCATGGCAAATCAACATGTTGGGGTCAGTGATATATCTCAACAAGGAGAGCAGAAGGACTTCCTAGAAAGGGAACTAATGACAGTGCCCTCTGTGTGACAGATGATCTCACATATGGAACCCATTTGGCCACAGGCAGAACCACCCATTGAGCAGATTACAATGATCCTCAGCTCTGCAGCTCTGTGCAGCTCCAGCCACTCTGCTAGGACAAATGGGTTTACACCGAGTACTTAAATATTCATTACCTCCATCCAGCAGATTAAAGAAAAAAGAGCAAACTGTGGAGACACAAGACTCTAAAGCAACAGCTGACTATATAGGAGATGCTTTGCTTGGTGCATCTGTTGCACAGATTATGGATAAGGAGTTGTCCTGCTGAGCCACAGCTTTTCTAGAAATTCTGTGTTGGAGGACACATTTCCCATGTGACAGGCTCAAATCTTACGTCTCTTTCAGGGTATGAGGGAGCTGCCTCTGCTCCTTCTGGCACCTTTTTTCAGTGCTTAAAGATGTTGTTTGGGGAGCAACAGTGGAAACCAGAAGGCTGAGAAGAGTGGTAGGTTTCTGCCTGGATACAATTAAGCCACTGTATATATGATACAACACATATATACAATCAGGGCCCTGTATATAATATGATTAGGGCACTGTACCCAGTGGAGATGGGCATCTCTGTGTTTTCATATATAAATCTCTTAACCTTATTGCTCATCTTATGCTGCCCCTTGCTTTTCTCAGTGACATTGTGTTGAATTTTGTGCTTTCTGTGCAAGGCAATACTTGGGGTTTTCCCCCATCTTAATGATTATCGCCACTGACAGCAGAATTGCTGAGCAGGAAACCCCAGTGAATGCTAACCGATCAGGATGAGGTGGCACCTTAAAGTGGCTGGCAGAGACAAAGCTTAGACCAAACAATCCACTCAACAATTCACTCTGCACACAAACGCTGCCCTTGCAGGCTCAACTTCTAATGAACTTCAAATTACAAGCAAGGTTACCAGCAGCTTATCACTTGCTTCAAGTGCTGAGGATAAAGAAAGGTTGCAAGGAGTTGCTAAAAAAACACAGGAAGAGGCAGGAAAAGTGTTCCATTAAAACAAATTAAGGGCAAGGAGAGATTAGTGGTTTCTGGGGTTACACTAAAGGGCTTTGATGAACGGCAGCTCCCAAAGGATGGTATCAATTATCTGCTTCAAGCCTGGACAAATTGGTTGCTGTGTAAGCATCAATGCACAGTCTTTCTGACGTCATTTTAATTCACATTAGAACAGTCATCTATTCCTTCTCTCCTCAGCCTCATTCCTCCTCTCCTCTCACCAGCACAAACCTTTATTTACACTCTGTTTTTTTGACTCATCTGTGACATTTTTCTCTTTTCTGACCCTCCCCTTCCATTACCTCTGAATACTCTCACTCCTCTCAACCATCTTCGTCCTGTCCTCCTCTTTTGGTCATGCTGTTCTTGAAATCCTTCCTCTATCACAGACAAGATCACAGCTATCCAAGGTATTTTTCCAGCTCTTTGGGTCTTTATGACTGCATCACCTCAGGAAAACCTGCCATTTGTCAAAAAGGCAGAGGGCACCAGGTGAAATTTAAGGGCTGTGCTACACAGGACATAAAATCTAGCAGTCGGTCACATTTGGCTCTATTTCTGGCACTTTTCTCCCTCCACCTTCTCAGAGGTCTCATCCTCTTCATTTCACTATTTTTTTCTCTTACAGGATACTTCCTGCTGGTGCTCCTATACTGTATCAGAAATAAAAATGTTGAACTTATTCTCCACTACCTTGAACCCTCTTCTTTTGAACAGCTCTTTCCCTCATCTCTACTGCTACCGCTTATCAGTAACTGCCCAGCTCTCCTCCAGCATCCTTCTTTTTTTTATCTAAATTTTTTTTTCAATTTTATTTTATTTTCAATTTTTTCCTTTGTTTTTTTTCTTCACCATCTCCCCACTTGGTTCTTAATTAGTTTGTTAACATAGATGGGGATTTTAGGCCCAGATTTTCCAGGGGTGCCAAAACCAGGACAGCCACAATCTATTTTTTCTTTTTCTGACCATTTGCAGAATAGATGCTCAGTTCACTGTTTCCTCATATTGATTTCCTCAGCAGCTATTCACAGGGTTTATTCTGTGAATTGATTCAACATTAGGGCTGTGTTATTTCCACCTAGTTGGAGGAGTGTGATGCTGTTTTTATTCCCTGCATATTCAAGGCCATGAAAGATCAAGCATGAATATCTATCTGATCTTAGCCATTCATCCTGAATGTGGTCCCTATCAATGCTTTTACTTGAAAATAACTTTATAATTTGCAGAGTTATGAACTTAGACATTAAATATAAACACTGACTTTTCCACTGTTATATCTAACATTGATTGAAATTGGAAAGAAATATTCAGAAGCAGTTCATTTTCATACCGTTCCCTCAACTGTAATTGCCTCCTTCTCTACCCAGACAATAAATCCACAGCAGAGATGACAGTTTCATGATTTTTAGTCCACAGATACTTCCTCCCATGTTTGTAAAAGAATTAATAGCAATGGAGAAAATTCTGTGACTTTCTTGACTAAATGAGGTAGATATGGGCTCCTATTTGAATCTCTAGTTTTTTACTTCATACATAATAATCTTAACTATCCTGGCATACGGACTGGTTACTAATAGGACAACTGGGAACTGATGTTGGGTTGGATATGTTGAGAAAGCAAAAAATCTAAACCAAAGCTTGTGTTTAGTCCAAATGACTGCTTGGTCTGAATGCATTTGCCAGAAACACCTCTGTGGAAACATTGCCCAGACAGTCTCCAATTTCACTTTGCCTCTGGGTGGCCTCAGGCTGGTGTGCCACCAGGGTGGCCTGGCAGCAAATGAGGAGGACAGACAAGCTTCTCACTCTGGTGCTTTCCTCTACCTGTATTTCCTCCATGAGTCTCTTTACTTAGATACTGGTGTGGTCTACAGCTTCTTCTAAGCTGAGCATCCCAATTGAAACCTCCTGCCAGTGAAACAGGATGTTCTCATTAACCTCATTCTATCACTGTGGAAGTTCAAGTGACTCACCATGGTCACAGGTATCAAGTACCTCACAGAGCAGGGCCATCAAACCAGCAGAAAAACCTTTCAGAAATTCTGGAGTAGAAGGCCCTCCAGAGAAAACAGTAATTATCATGATTAATTAAGGTGGTCATGTGGCAAGGTGCTGTGACTTTGCCAGCTTGACCAGTGAACATGCCTATGGGAGTGTGCCAGGGTAGAGGGACACCCCAGTGACAGAGTGGCAGAGCTCTGGGAGGAGGGGGGGAGCTTGAGGATTGTCACAGAGTCTGAGAGAGAAACAGACTGCTGGAATCACACTCTGCTCTCCTTGGGACAGGCCTGGAGGTAGACAGGACAGATGACGCAGAGGATTACTTGTCCTCTCTCTGCCTGGCTGAACCGAGTGACTTAAGGAACAGGGAGCAGTGGCACTTAGCCCTGCCTGGCACAGCAGAGGGGTCTCCTCTGTGACTGCCCCACCTCCCCAGGTGCCCCAGCATAACAGGTACAAGGCCCTGCAAGTGGAACCGGACAATGGAGAGTGTGACGGTTCCTCTAGGTGGGAGGTGTTGCTGAGGTTCATGGTTTCTCCTGCTCAGAAGTGTTGCCAAGGGTAAGTCACCCTATGCTGTACATCGAAGCTGCTTCCATAAGGAAATAAAGATGGGTCTTTGTCATAGGAGACTCCTTTCTGAGGGGAACAGAAGCCCCAAAATGAGGAGCCTGGTGGACACAGTCCCTTGGGAGGCAATCCTGAAGGGTAAAGGAGTCCAGGAAGGCTGGACATTCTTTAAGAAGGATATCTGAAATGCACAGGAGCAGGCTGTCCCCATGTGCCAAGAGACATGACAGAGGGGGAAAGACGAGCCTGTCTGGACAGAGAGATTTGGCTGGAACTCAGGAAAAAAAAAAAAGAGTTTATGACCTTTTGAAGAAGGGGCAGGCAACTCCAGAGGACCCCAAGGACGGTGTGAGGTTATGCAGGGAGAAATTTTCTAATTTGGGCCAAAGCCCAGCTAGAACTTAATCTGGCTACTTCCGTAAAAGACAATAAAAATGTTTCTATAAATAAATTCATAATAAAAGGATGTCTAAGAAGAATCTCCATCTTTTATTGAATGCTGAGGGAAACATAAGTGACAAAGGATGAGAGAAAGGCTGAAGTAGTTGGTGCTTTCTACAAAAAGGAATTGAGGTGCTAGAACGTGTCCAGAAAAGGGCAACAGAGCTGGGGAAGGTTCTGGAGTACCAGTCTGATGAGAAGCAACTGAGAGAGCTGGGGAAGCTCAGCCTGGGGGAAAGGAGGCTCAGGGAAGACCTTATTGCTCTCTAAAATGACCTGAAAAGAGGTTGTAATCAGGTCAGCCTCTTTTCCCAAGTGAAAACTGACAGGACAAGAGGAGGTGGCCTCAAGGTGCACCAGGGAAGGTTTAAATTCAATATAAAGAAAAATTTATTCACCAAAAGGGTTGTCAAGCATTTGAAGAGGCTGTCCAAGGGAGTGGTGGAGTCACCATTCCTGGAGGTATTTAAAAGACATGTAGCCATAGCACTTGGGGACATGGTTTGGTGGTTGACTTGGCAATACTGGGTTAATGATTGAACTTGATTGTCTTAGGGTCTTTTTTAACCTAAGTGGTTCTGTGATTAACCCCTATGATGTCCTAAGGATTATGATGTCTGGGATTAACCTCTATGATAAGCTAAGGATATAGATTCTGGCTGCATAAGTTTGTCATTAGAATTTTGTAAAACCTTGGGATTAAGGAAGAAATTTGGCCACAAAATATCTTCCAGAGCAGGATAATAGAGGGTCCTGGTCCAAGAGGCACCAAGCACACATAACTTCTAATGAAATCTGTGCTTGCTGCTGTTTTTCAGCCTCATGTAGGACAGAGGTCAGGGGGCTGGGAAGATCAGGGGGAAACTGGTAATGGAGCTGAGCAGAGTCAGTCTGGCTTCATCTCCCAATGCAACTGGAGAACATCTGTGTGTTTGGTAGCAGACTCTGATACAGTGGCCAGAAATATAGTCACTGTTCACTTTCTTTTGGGATGGGTTTGAACTGCCTGAGCTCCCTCTGCCACTTAGTCAGGGCAAATAAGAGAGACTCACCTTGGGGAATGAAGAATCCAAAGTCAGGTACAGCTGCCATATGGCACAGATTTTCATTGGAACAAAGAAAACTCAGCTCAAAAACTCTGGGCTGGATACGAACCACTATTAATTCCAGAGAGGAGCAATCAGACCCACCCTGCAGTTGCTGAGTCAAACCGAAGTCGACGTCCTGGAAAATGCTGCAGAGGCTGAGAGGAGCCTCAGCACTGAGCAAACCCCCTGGACAAAGCTGCCCTGAGATGAGGTGTCTTCAGCATCCCAGTGTTTCCAGGGCAACCAGAGCTGGAATTCACTTCTGATGAAAGTTCACCAAATCCGAGCTTTTTCAGACATAATATTTTTTACCGGCTGAACTGGCATCTTTGGAAGTTGTTTCTGAACAGTGGCTCCAGTGTGCATGGCCATGTCAAGCATCAGCAAGGGCACAATAGTCAGACGTTACACATTTCTGGAAATGAGAGGCAGCTCCTTTGCCCTCAGTACTGTTATTGTTCCTTGGGAACACAGACATCACTGTACTGTTGGATCCATGGCCATTTGGTGGGATCACTTGTTTCTGAAAGTTTTTATTAATGGAGACATCAGTAGAGGGTGGAAACAAGCCCTGATATCTCTTTTTTCCTGATGGTGTAATATAATTCCCTATATAAAATGGATACCAAAGCATTTGTCTCCATTCTGGGTTTTGAGGGTTAAATTTTTAGTTTTCAGTGTTGTAACTGTATATGTTCCTGTTACCACATCAAGATTTCTCATGGCTTGGGTTTTCAGTAAATTCCAGTGCTCTCTCATTTGTAACTATGTCAAGCAAGTCCTGCTGTAAAATAGTAATTTACTATTTCTCATCTCTTTGAATTACACTTTGCTCTTTTATTATAGGAAAGGGAAAACAGGCACTCTTAATCCATGTGTCCTAGGTTGTTCATAGTTTGATTTATTACATCTTATCCTTCCTTTGCAGATAAATGGTTCCAATCCTTTAGGGTTTTTGTTCATCGTTGAGAGAACGCTGCCTGTCCCTGAACTCCCCAACCCCATTATTTATTTTTGAAACAGACTAACAAGCACTGAAGACCATCTTCTGATGACAGCAATCACAGACATTGTGTAACTGAATTATATAACCCTTCATCCCATCCTTTATATAGCCACATCTATGTTTGCTTTTTGGACGTGGCCACACAGTGAACACAATTCTCAACTGACCTGTCTCCAGTAATAGCCAAGGACTTTTCCTGAGTCAGTGCTTATCCTAATTTATCGTGGCACAAAGGCACACTGAACTGTGACAGCTCCATGGTATAACTCCCAGCTGCACATCTATACCACAGCAAGGCTTTCCACAGAAAGGAGTCATCCCAAAATCTCTGGAATGGTCTCCCATGTAGATAAGTCTTAATTTAGAGCCACATTCCAGTTTCTAGAGTCAGTTTGGGAAGAATCAAAGAGCTGTGTAAAGGAAAAATAAATGTATGAGCCATGAATGTTGCCATGGATAGTGGAGCAGGGAGTGCACAAGGCTGGTGTGACAGGGTGGCTAAATAAAGTGGAAGTGACACATTGAAAGACCTTGAAACATGCAGCACAAAATAAAATATTTCCTCTGAAGACAGATCACTCAATTAAAAAAAGAAAAAAAGCCCAATTTCTAGGCAGAATGAGCTGTAAATCTGTGAGAATAGAGACAGAAACGTTTGTCTCAAGTTACAGTGAAGGGCAATAAATCTGCAGGTAATTCTCAAAGAAACCATTCAGCACAATGATGGACAAAGGTCTGCAGGAGGGCTCTGCAGCCGGGCTTGCAGCTCCTCCTGCTCGTAGATTTAGCTTGGAGAATCATACCCCAGGCCAGGGATTGCTTTGGGTACTGCAGGCTGGAGACCACTGCCTCAGCAGGCGAGGCCGGTGCACTGTGATACAGGTGATGACAAACATATGTGCCCTGCCAGTCCCAGCAGACCACTTACCAGAAATTTAAGAATTGAAGGCTTCAGCTGAAGCATCTCTGGTGAAACTCAGCAGAGCTCTGACAAGCACTGAAGCTGCTTTCACAGCATGTTTAATTATCAGATGTAACTCAAATGGCTGGGGAGCTGCAGTTAGAGAGGGAATCAGGCAGACAATGGGGTGTTATTTCCTTCACAGCTGCTCAGGACTGAATTTTTCTTAAGAATGTTGTTAAAAATGCCCAGGACTGCTGGAATTTTGTGTTACCATGCTCCTTTGTGCTGCTCTCTGACTGACAGCCAGACAATCCTTTCCTTCTGCTGTAATTTGGAACCTTTGTGGAAATTGTATTCTTTTGGGAAGGTGCAAATGCTGGGCTTGGTTTCTTCCATTGCTGAACACAGCAATGGTCTCTGTGGTTGGGAAAACCACATCTGAGTCTAGAGGCAAGACAAAGAGAGAGGAGACTGATGAACTGGAGAGTTTATGTGATGTCTATTGCCTTGCTTACTGGGAAGCTCTGGGTACAGCAGCACTTCCCTCAGCAGCTGCAGTAATCCTGTCCCAGCCCATATCTCCAACACAAAATCTGCTCCTAAAATAGCCTGTTCCTCTGCACAGAAGTAGGAGATCTCATTTTCAAAGCATTTCCTTTGCTGGTAGTCTCCCAGCTTTTACTCATGGTGCTGGTATCCAACACTGCTGCTGTGAACGGGCAGCAACGCCCGTGCAGAGGGAGGAAGAGAAGGGACCCAAGGAGAGGAAAAAATCACCTCCCTCCACAGTGCAGGAAGCAAGGAGAGGCCATGTGCCAATGGGCCCACACACAAAAGGCAAGGTCTGGTGCTGCCTGCAGAAGGATGGAAGTGGGGATGGGTGGTCTGGCAGGTGCCTCTACACAGTCCGTACAAGGTGCTCCTACAGTCATATGGCAGTTTGCAATCAGAAGTATCAAGTGCTGCATCTTGTCCAAAGGCCACATGAGAGGTGATGCAGGATGCTACCAGCAGGGAATTGTTCATGGTGGGCAGAAAGAAACACATTTGTCACAAGGAATGAGCCCCCATGCTTACAACAACAAGTAGGAGACTGCTGCAATGGAAAGGACAGCCATGCTCAGAATCTCCCAGGTCCTCATCCAGTGTCTTCTCAGGAACTCTCACTCAAATCCTTACTTTCAGTTACCTTACTCAAACCCTTTGGTCCAGTCATTCATCCTTGACCAGCCCATTTCCATCACCTCATATTTTCAGTCCACTATAAAATTTAAGCAATTTATTACAGACCATGCTTGCCATCTCTCTAAAGTGCAAATCAATCTATCTATCTATCTATCTATCTATCTATCTATCTATCTATCTCTGAGGGTTCTAATATGTATGAACACATTGTTTCTGATTTCACACCTGAATTTCAAGAGCAAATTCCCCAGCACTGCATAGGACTCTGATAAATGCATCTCAAACAGGCTTTATCTCAAGCCCTTAAAAAGCACATGTACACAAATTAATATTCATTGCTCAATTAATATTCATGTTCTGCCTTTGTGATTATTTATCTTCATAGACCTGGGTTTGGCACTGTCTGCTTCTTTCATGCTAGGATCCATTCCTTTCTCCCCACCTGATTAATGTGTTGATATGAGGCTTCAGGTAAATGGCCAAACTTTAATTAATCTGTCCTTTAAACCAATTGTTCCTTCATGGCTACAATTCTGTCTTTGTTATGAAAATCTTGTGGTTTTCTGTGCTCTTGGGACATCACTGCTGGTTAAGCATTGCCTCCATGTACCATAACACCAAAGAATTTCCTTCTGAGTCTGAACTCTCATGTCCTGGTCCAGCAGGAGCTCATCTCCTCCCTTCCCATCCACCTGCACAGCATGTGATAGACAGTGATGGATTATTCATGGGAAAGACAATGTGAAATTTTGAGCTGGCCCTTTTTCTCACTTCCTCTGCTAGAATGATAATTTGAAATATTTGTATAAAACCCAACCTATTTCCCCAGTGGGGTTCGTTGGGGTTTTTTGTAGAAGAAATCACTTTGTAGTGAAGTGTGTTTTTGAAGCTAAGGTAAGGTTTTGCCAAGCTGTTTAAATGCAATCCAGCTGTCAGAAAACAAACTTCTCCCTTTTATTAAAATACCAAATCCACCACCTCCTTTCCTCCTTCACCATCTCTTTCTGGGCAACATCTGGAAACAGTCTAATTAGTGGTCCTGAACATAACTCAGCAAAATCCTGTCTTGGCAGAATGCTAGAGCTGGACCATAAACCAAAGGCCCTATGATCTCCTTATTGCAGCCAGATCCTTGCTCATCCCACAGATCCTGCTGCCTGGGCAGGGCTGAGAGAGTTGCCCAGCAGCATTTTGCTCCCTGTAAAACGTGAGCAGCCTCAGCAGTGAGGTGGCAGCTGCTGCTGGTACAGGAGGGGAATGAGTAATTGCCTAGGAAGTGGTGGGGCTTTCTCAACACACCAGGGGCATCTGCATACCAGGTGAAATCCCACCAGGAGTGAGGAGGTGATTTCCTTCCTGGCAAAATATCCTGCTCCAGCTGCAGCAGGGCAGCGTGGATGGTGAGAGGTGGTCACATCTGGCATTTGTGCATCTCTGGTTTGGACCTGCAAAGGGAATATTTCCCTCCAGTTTTCCTTCTCTGCTGTACCTTGGGTGGTAAGAATTTCACAGCAAGGACTTTGTTCCAGGCCCCCACAGCAGGAAAATGTTTTAGTGATGCAAAAATAGATGGATGCAAAAAGAATTACTTCGGATACTTGAAGATTCCCTACATTAGAGGTGGACATGGGTTTGAAGCGAATTTTCCAGAAGAGAAGTGATTAGCGCAGAAATCATGGAAAACAACTTAAGAGCTCCTAGTTGAAGGGAATATCCAGCAACTCTGGCTTTCAAAATGTAAATAGGAAACAGTTACAAAATCTTACCTATACTTTGCAGCTAATGAAAACACTAGTCTCTCCTGGGAGCCAAGTCTTTGCTCTAATTTTAATGCATTTTCTTAGGTTTTCCTTAGCTGTGACTAATTTGTGCTGTCAGGTGTGCCTTTTTTGAAGTTAAAATGCATATCTGAAGTGCTACAACCTCTAGCCAGGATATTTTAATTAGTGAGTATCCACAGCTCAGAGCCTGTCAAGTGAGGGGATGGCACTCAGCTGCCCTCATGCTCTGCTGAGCCATGGGTACAAGCAACCTCTGCTCCCACAGGAGTCTGTAGGGAATTCTTCCCAGGTGAAGTGCTGTGCTGGCCCCTGGCACTGTGTGGGCTGTGCACAAACAGCACTTGGACTGTCAAGCACAGAACATTTCAAATCTAGGTCTCAGCAACCTCCTAGAATGGGTCTAAATAGCTATAATCATATGTATTTAATTATAACTTTATTATAATCTATAACTTTAAAGACTCCACCCACCTGCTTGCTCTGGCTGTGTACATGTCACAGATTAAACCTGGCCCTGTTAATCACACCATAAAACCTCTATGCCCAGGCCACAGAGCCTTTTAGCCAAGGGTCAAATGCTTTAGGAGACCCTGGGGTTAGAACCTCATGGAGTAGGGTGGGCTGGGATGGCACTGAACTGCTCCTAGTTGCAGTTCAGCTGCTGCTTCCTCTGGTTCAGCTGAGCCCTGTGCTTAGCTCTGCTCAGTGACCCACAGTGATCCAGGGGACAGAGAAGAGAGTGCTGGAGGAACCCACAAGCAGGTACTGATCCCAGCTGGGCAGCTCCCCCTGCACAGCAGGTATAACACATAGTGGGGACATAACTTCATGGCGTCAGTGACAGATGGAATAACAGAGTGCCCTGAGATCAGGAGAGCAATTCAGGCCACCTGCTACCCACAACTACCAGGCCATGGGGGCCAGGCCCTGCCAAGGCTGTGTAGGAAGTCTCTGAACTGTTGTTAGAAGTAAAGACTGTGTAGTAATGTAGTAAAATGTTTAAGTGCACTTTCTTCTGTGTGCAGTTTGGGATCCACAAGGCTGTTCCCACCAGTGGGCCTGTAAAAGGAACTATGGTCTATTAAGCCAGTAAAACCAAGGAGAGTTTCAGTTGAGGTGTTCTGTGCTATCTAATGCTGTACATTCAGATATGGGAGGGTAGGCAGGGATTTGGACAAGGGACGGAGATGAGATTGCACATGATTTACAATTAATGTCAGGCATGTGACGTGCTGCCTACAAGGCGAGGAGTTGTTTGCACATAACTGTGTCTGCATTGTCCCTGCAGCTGAGCAGAAGCAAATGATTGTGCACTTGTCTGCAGATATTAACCCTGCAGAGTAGAGAGGCTTATTCCACCAGAGCTGGATCTGCAAGAGCTAGCACTAACTCCTGGAAAAGCACAAAAGGTGTGGATGAGTGTGACACAATTAACATCATGACAGTCAATGTTTTTCTACTGGGAATGCAGCCAAAGGAAGCTTTTGTGTGTCTCCACAAAGTTGCCAGCCCTTTTCTCCATGCCCTCTCAACAGAATTTATTTTCTCTAAACAGGGAAATAAAAAGCATATTTTGCAAATTTACCTATCTATCCTTGCTTTTTGACATGAAGATCAGACAAAGACATAGACGCTTCCTGAGCACAGCAAGAGCATATGCAGACTGAGAAAAAGATCCATTCAGTGCTGGATTCCAGAGGTAAAGGTTTGGATATTCTGTGCTGCCTAGAAAGAAACATGCACAGAGATTGAAACTGTTGTTGTTTTGTACTGTCAGAGCATTTTCATTCTGTCTAATGACAGCTGTGTCTTCCTGTCTTTCTCGGATGCTGGCTGGAGCTAAATTTCTTATTTTCTGATTGATTTTCTGTGGAGACTTGCAGAACCATGGCATCTGATGGAACGAATGATCCTTCCTCTTCTTGCTAACAGTATTTACATCTGTTTTCAGTCAAATAAGACAAAAGGGCAAAATGCTGAGCAGAAGTTCATGCCACTTTTTTGATACAGACAGATGGGTAGAAAAACAAAGCACCTGTAAGCATAGCTAGTAAAGTAAAGGCTGCAACTTCATGCACGTTGTGGTTTGAAAGCAAAACGAATGAGAGGCTCCAAGTCAGAGATATAATTTAATTAGAAGAAAGGCAAAAAGGGAAAAATAAAATAAAATAAATGCAATAACACAAAGGACCAACTGACAGAATCAGAATACAACCTGAGCAGGATGGTGGAAGCAGTCCAGGTGAGGTGCTCTTCCTGAAGCAGTGATCCTGTAGAAAGGGCTGGTAGCTCTGGTCCTCTGGGAATCCAGTGGGTAAGGGCTGCTTGTACTGTTCCAAATCCCAGCTTATATCCAGGTGAGAATGCTTGTCTCCTCCCCCTGGGTGGAGCATCTCACAATGGGATGATGAGTTGTGAAGTGGGTCCTTGATGGCCCATTAAACAGAGATAACTCCTGGAGGGAGTTACCTGTGAGTCATGGGCAAGGCATTGATGGGCCATGAGCAGAAGACAGCCCTACACTAGAGCTCTGCCCCACTTGGTTTCAACAGTTCATGAAGATGGTGATAGAATAAATACTTTATGTACATCCCATACTACAACCCAGGATAATGCATCATTAGAGAATCCAGGTGGGAAGGACATCTTGGAGGTGCTGCTATTATGGGAAAACCTTCATCTGGTGATTTTGCTTGGAAGTCAGTCAATCAGGGCAAAGATCTACAGGAAACCAGGATTCACTGGTGCTGGTGCTCAAAAATTACTTGTGCAGGTATATTACAGGTTTTGCAGATTGCTATGAAGATTTCTCTTTGTACCTGGTTTAGAAAAACTTGGTGCACAGCTGTGTCACTGCTTCCTTCTAGAAAAGGCCATCAGTGTGTCCACACCCCATGCTGGACATAGAGTCTGATCTTTGAAATAATTAATGTACTACTTAACATCCAAATTTACCCCTCTAATCAGAGGTTTGCAAATCACTTTGGTTCAAACCCACATCCAAACAGCACACAATGGTCACTCTCTTCCACACCCTTCACTAAAGGTGCCTTCAGTGCTGCTGCTTCTCACACCTGTGATTGTAGCAAGTGGTGTTTGTACCTGTGGAACTCTAAAACTCATGGGACCAAATTTCATCTGTAGGTTATTCAGGTGTTCATGGAGTACTGGTTCTTTATCTGAGGACTGCACAGATCTGCAATTCTGTTGCATCACACAGAAATTAAATATCTCTTGAAGTGTCAATTAATTAATCTTCCCTGGTCACATCTGTAGTAGTCTGGGAAATAGGAGATGATGGGTTTCAGCTTCCAGGGAGGTGGCCAGTGTAGCCAAGGCTGTGTAAGTTGCTGTGATACATCAGGCCCATAATATCTAAAAATTTGTATATTACTGACTTCCTCAGATAGCAAAAAAATCCAACAAAAGTTTTGGCTTCTAAATAATTTTCTGAGATTTTGAATTCTGTACCAGCTTGTGAATTGTTCTGCAGACTTGTGTGGGTGTAAATTGGTCACACTGGACAGAACTTGATTGAGGAAAGTGGCAGAGATCAGGATTTTGTTAACTAAGCTTCTCATATTTTCGAGCCTGTTTGGTAACCAGGCAGTGGATAGTGAGATTCCAGTCATTCTGCAGGTCACCTGGCATACTTTTCAAAAGTCATTTGGGATATCTGAGCTTTGAAATGGTGAATGTCACAGGAGCGCAAAATCCCACAAGGGGAAACATTCCAAGCTTTGCAAGGACAGGTATGGAAAACAATCGAATGCCAAATATCATCAGGTTTTTAGGCAAACAGAAGGAAAAACGTGTATATTAACCCACAGCAATTAACAATCCCAGCCAAGCCATGTTTGCCACCACTCCAGAGTGTTGTGAAAAGAGGATGGGTGAAAATGAAACTGGCTCTTTAACTGAAGTGACATCCTGAAAAGAGTTACAGCTACAAACCCCTCCAGAACCAGAAATGCCTACAACCCTCATTAAAAATATTGCCTGAAGTTTTTGTGTAAGATTCAGCCGAACCACTTCCCCTCCCTCCAGCTCTGCCACCATCGGCTGTCTGTGCTGGGTGTGATGGGATTGCACCGGGACAGCAAGGAAAGCCAGACTGGAATAGAGCATAAGCTCTAGACTCGGGTCAGGCTGGGACTTGTTGAGACTTCCTGGGCAATCCCAAACACAAAGATGAATGAAGTGTAAGTGATTACATCGTCTGGCAGACCTGGATGGTGGAAGACCTTAACTGGTTGGACTCAGTGACCTTGGAGGTCTTTTCCAATCTAAATGATCCTCTGATTCTATGCTTCTATTCCCCTGACCCAAATGCTAAAATTTGCCAGATGCGTTACAGGCGGGAGATGGTCTGAATACGGCTCCTAGTGGTTAAAGACACCCATGACACGTTTTATATGAGCTTGGCTCGTATTTATGAGCTCTTGGGAAATTGGATGAGTAACTCTTCCCTTTCCCTAGAATTATCCATTGTAATCTTCCAATTTTTCTTTTTCTTTTTTTTTCTTTTTTTTTTTCTTTTTTTAATTTAATTTTTCATCCTTGCTAGAATGCCTGGACTTCCTCTGTAATGAGAAGGATGACAGCTGTGAGAAAAAGGGTGCAAACACAGAGAGATGAATAATGCCCTGACTCCCAGCTTTCACAGGATATTTTAAGCAACTCATTTTGCCTTTCCCTATCTGTCTTTCCCACTTGTTCACTGCTGCGCATGCTGCAAGTTGGAATTTTTGTCACAGAAAATGATCCCATTGTGACTGAAGCAATAAAAATCTGAAATGAAAAGCTAATCCTGCCCCAAATTGCTTTTGAGGTGTAAGACATGAAACAACAGATGGGTACAGTCACGGAGGGGAATTTAAGGCAACGGTGAAGCAATCCTGATGAGTGTGATAGGCACCCAGCACAGGGTATGAGCTGTTGCCAAGGCTTCTCTATTGTTGCAAAAGAAATTTTAATGAAGGATTTGAGAAAAGCTAATGAGAGAGCTCTGTAAATATTTTTGTAAGCCCAAAGCATGAGAGAAAGCGTGAAATTGATTGTTTGCATATCTAACAGTAACTAATTTGTGTAGTAAGTATGATACCCATGAATTCGTAATGGAGGTTATGAAGGTTAATTCATGACCATGTCTAAGTTGTTTAAATACCATTGAAGAGTATTGTTAAATGAATCAGGCCAGGAAAAAGCCTTAGAATCATTTTTTAAAAGGGAAGCATGATTTTAGCCAGGCAATGAGTGCAGGAATTGGAAGTTGCTAGGCCATAACCTTTTGATATCAGCAGAGGAAATCGTTAAGATGAAAATTGCCAAAGGGACTTTTTAGCAATTGCAGCCTCTGCTGTATCAGATTGGGCTTTATTTTCATTTTCAATGGCTAAAATACTGGTGGCTGCTCTGACTTCAGTACAGTGTATGTTGATTTCAGGAAGTAAAAGACATCTCACTGGGGGTGAGAGAACTCTTTATGTGTGTTGGCATGGAAGAAAAAAATTCACAGCAAGACTTGGAGCCAGCACGTTCCTGTCAAAGCAGTAAGCCCATCTCAGCACAAGTGAGGAACTGTAATGAAGGAAGCATCATAACTAAACCCACACAAAATTTGGTTTTGAAACTATTATTTGGAATAGAAAATAACTGTCTAAGAACTCTAACTTTTAATTTCATAGAACTCCTCAGAGGCAATTCCTGACATGGCCCAATGACCCTGAACACTCTTCATCTGCTGTCTGTAGTGAAGACAACTGGGAGAACCACTCTGAAAAAGGCTTTGTATGAAGTTACAGTTATTTGTGACATGTAGCAGCAGCTTGAATACATTTCCCAGAAAACAGACCCTCCAGGTTTTGTATCCTTTTGAATTACTGCAAAGATTTGTCTACTACTATTTCTTAAACTTACGAGATTTTCTCTGTCCTAGTTTAAAGACTTGAATTTGGACTTGTCAAATCTGATCTCTTCCAAAAAGCCTTTAGAAAAATCTTTCTAATGTGATTTGTGCAGGATAATTCAGGCCTGAGCAAATGTGACCCCTCTGTGCCCTATTCCTGCCTAGAGAGAAGCAGTTGCCTGCAGCTGTGTCCATCTTGCCCTCAAAGGATTATTGAAGTGTCACTTGACACACTAAATGTATTTGAATGAATATTTTCTGTCGTTACCAATTGAAATGACTCCTGCCTTCTCCTCATGACCTTCAGAGCTGGAGCCCATAGAAGAACAGCATTCTTCCTCTTCCAGACAATTATGTGTCTGATCACCCCACACCAAAATGGAAGTTTAGCACATGGGAAGTATTTCCCTGTCCTTGAAGGGAGGTGGTGGGTTAGATGATCTGTGTGGACTGATGTTAATTTAATGTAACAAGTCCTGAGCTCTAGTTTCAGGCAAGCTCAGACAGGAGTTCACTTTGTGGCTGTGGACACATATGCTGGGGTATTTTATCAAGTAAATTTTTTTTAAAGTCTCTTTGAAACCTGAAACAGGATTGCTGAGTCCCAGTGAAAATCAAATAGGCAGTTTTCCAGGAGAACCTGAGACTAGGCCTACCAAGAGTTAAGTGGCCGTAGACAAAAGGACCTGGGATTCTCTCAGCTGGAAGACACTGCACATAAAAAGGAAGATAAAAGGAGTACTTTGTGGTGGGGGAAACCCAAGAGCTCAGTTATAGGAAACAGTTCACTCCAAATAGATCCTTCAGAGAAAACATGACTTTGATTTCACACCTTGGCAGGAATGAGTAATTGTAGCTTTTTCTCCTCTGTTATCAGCAGCATAAGAGACGGGATGGGAAGTCCACAGTTCAACTGTGTTTTATCTGATTTCTGTTTTTTAGAGAAAGGGTAAATAATTTTCCCTGAAGTTTCCTCAGTCCTCAGCTGCCAAGAAGCCATGATGGCCATATCTGTGTAATTTATATTGGCTGAAACCACAGTCACAGAGGCAGTCCTTCTGAAAATTTCTATTAAACTATTTCAAACTCAATATATAAAAACATAGTCAAAACCAGTAAGTACTTTTGAAATTCCTTGCTTCCATTTAGGATGTGCTTACACTCCAAAGAAGGAGTAAAAGAAGAAAGTCCACTCTTCATCTGTGCCTGAAAGATCTCCTTGTTTATTAAATTTGAAGAGCACTAGCTGAATAAAATACAACAGGCAATTACCTCTGTACATCTAGTTCAGCCTTTTACCTGCCCTGTTCACAGTGTTTGTTTGCTTTGAACAGATGGAGCAAAGTAAATAAGCTGGATAAAATAAATCCTGTGGAGCTACTGTACCTGCTTAATCTGCACAGATGTGAGACAAAGAAGGCAGCAGCTCAGGTCCTGAGTGTCAAGGCACGATGGCAACCAACACTGTTTGCCTGGCAGAGAAGAAAGCTGCACACTGATCTTTCCCATGTGATATTACAGATATGAGACATGTGAAGAGAGGTGCAGATAGAATGATTTTATTTCTAAACCACAGGAACCAAATAACAGCATCACTGTGCATCATACAGAAAACACTACTGGTACTACTCAACACAAGTGGGTTGGCAAAGAAGGAAAATCCAGCTTGTTAGTTGTTCATCTGAACTATAAACTTTGACCTAACCTCTCAGGCAGAGTCATTTGCCAGTCTTAGTAATTGTTAGCAGTCAAAACAAAAAGGTGAAAAAACCCTCCATAATCATCTGCTTAGTCATTCCAATGACAGACTAAGCAGTGAATGTGCAGATGACTTCCAGCGTGGGATTTTTTTCCTCATCAGTTGTAGCTGGAAAGATGCAGACATGCAAATGTTTCTTGAGAAACTTGCAATTTCCCCATATGTATGTATTATTTATTCTTGTCTCTCCGTATCCTTATTAGAACAAATAATCTGAGATTTATCATCATCAACCTTTATGTAAGGTTGAAAAAAAGGTTTCATCAAGCTGAAATCCAGTGTAAGCTCTTCCTATTCTCAGTGGTCTCACCTCACTGTCAGTTTGAATGCTGGTCTAAGTTGCTCTACAGTTGTTATAAGCAGGAAGTACACTTTCAAAACTTAGCAATCATCTTTATATCCTGCTGGGTATAAGCAGTATCTACAGGCCTGAAGCATGACAGGTTGGAGAGAACACTTGCTTTGGCCTGCTAACATAAAAAACTACTTGGCAGTGAAGCTCAGAAATTCAAATGCTGTGGAACACCCTTACCTGTCACCAGCTTTTGCATAGCTGGTTACTTGTGGGTAGTCTTGGAGGATAGGCAAAAACAGAGTAAAAACTGTTTTCTTATATCACATTTGCCCACACCACCAGTCAAAAGTGGACCTTTGTTTACAGTTCCATGATCTGCATCCAGGATGTTTGCGCACCCTTACAAAGGCAGGCTCCCTCCAGGAAGTGCCTGCATGTTTACAGGGCTCCACAAACAGCTGTCATATCTGCGATATAAATGCATCAATAGCATACAGCATTTCCCTTCTCTTTCCCAGGATTATCATAGCATCACAAAGGAGTTTGGGTTGAAAGGGACTGTAAAAATCATCTTGTTCCAACCCCTGCCAAGGGCAGGGATATCTTTCACTAGACCAGGTTGCTCAGAGCTGCATCCAACCTGGCCTTGAACACTTCCAGGGATGGGGCAGCCACAGCTTCTCTGGGCAACCTGTGCCAAGGCCTCACACCCTCACAGTAAAGAATTCTTCCTAATATCTGACTGCAAATCCACTGTGACATTCTTCACTTGGCATTGCTAATTCCCTAGCTGTCATTGGGCCTGTAACTGTTGTACAGCTGCTGATGTTTGGGAGCTTTTTTCTGTTTGATCTGCAAGGACCCAATTTGAAACATTCAAAGCAGGTTTCATCAACACGTGCAAGATAAATGCTGTACAGTACTTACCAGTAAAGGTGTGCAGTCTTTTCCCAAGCTGGTACTTTCCTTATTCCTTTCAGTGATACCAGAAGTAATTTTTTTCCTGCTTCTGGAGAAAAGGGGACACTACTGAGAGCAGAGGATTAAAACTTAAAAAGAAAATAGCTGCAGTGGAGGAAGGTGGATAGCAATGACTCCTGCTCACCTTTGGATGTGAAACCAATCAGTCCTTCAGTTTGCAGTAACTCTGATTTGCCAGCCTTTAGTACTGCTCTGCTACTGCATTCTTGTTTTTCTTAACCCACTGAGAAATCATCTGTGTTACATGTATCAAGCTTGTATTTATTCACCCAAAAAAACAGAAATGAAAGCAAAGAACTTAAACTGATAACTGAAAAAGAATTTAAATTGACAGCTGAAAGTTTTATTGTTTCAGTCTGCAGTGGTGGATTTGACCTTGTCTGGCTGACAAATGCCACCCAGTTGTTCTCCTTCTGTCTCTTCAACAGGATGGGGGCAGGAACGAGATGGAAAAGCTCACAGACCAAGATAAAGACAGACAGACCCCTTACCAGTTACTATCATGGGCAAAAGAGACTTGGGGAAAACTATTTTATTTATTGCTAATTAGAAATAAAGCAGGGTAGTGAGAAGTAAAGATACAGCTGAAAACACCTTGCTCCCACTCTTTCCTATTTCCTAGGCTCAATTTGGCTTTTTTCTTCCAAACTCTTCTACACACCTGCCTCTCTCTTTTCAATGCAGGGGGATGTGGAATAGGGGTTGTGGTCAGCTCATAACACTTCCTCTCTGCTGCTCCTTCCTCCATACACTCTTCCCCTGCTGCAGTGTGGAGTCCCTCTAACAGGATAGAATCCTTCTCGTATTTCTCCAGGGTGGGTCCTTCCCATGGGCTGTAGCTCTTCAAGAACTGCTCCAGTGTGTTTCCTTTTCATGGGATACAGACCTCAAGGAACAGACTGTTCCAACATAAAGGGAAATGACTGAAAATTATAAAAGTGGGTTCAAATTCCACAAAGATTAACCTTATGTCCACAGCTCCTGCCAGAAAACTGCTCCTGAACAGGCTCCTCTCCACAGGCTGCAGAGTTCTCTGGTGTGGATTCTTCACAGGCTGCAGCTTCCTTCAGGGTACATCCACCTGCTTCAGAGAGGTCTTCCATGGGCTCCAGGGAGACAACCTGCACAATCTTCTCCATGAGCTACAAGGGAATTTGCTCTGCTGCCTCGAACATCTCCTCCCCTCCTTCTTCACTGACCTCGGTCTACAGCATTGCTTCTGTCACATTTTTCTTACTCCTTTCAGCTGCTGTGCAGATTTCTTGTCCTTTCTTAACTTTTCCCAGAGGTGCCATCAGTGTAGCTGATTGTCCCAGCTGTGTCCTGTCGTGGGTCCATTTTGGAGCTGGCTGGAGCTGGTTCTGACACAGGGGAGTCCTTGGCCTCTTCTCACAGAGACCACCCCTGCAGCTCCTCCACTGACAACACCTGGACATGGTCACTCAATATACCATCTCTTACAAAATGTAGGATCAAAGAAGAACTCAAGCTGGAAGGGAACTCTGGAGGTGTTTAGCTTAATCCCCTGCTCATAGCAAAGCTAACAAGGAAATTAGACAGGGTGCCCAGGAATGGGAAGTTCACCTCTCTTTATCAACTAGAAGGAATTAAAACTGGATGGGTAGATGAGTTGCAGGAGGGGAGACTAGAGACTGATTTGCAATTGGGACTTAACCATTACTAAGGGTGACTGAATGTCACAAAACTGTAAATGTGAAGAGAAATCAGTACTGGCATCCCCACAGTTCACACAGAGATGTGTTCACATGACAGTAGTCATGTTACAGCTACCACTAACTGCCTCCACTCACTCTGCCTTGGGGCAGAATATGCAATGAGGGTGAGGAAAGATGGAGAGAAAACGTTCCATAGGGGAAAGACTTCAAGTTTGTACTGCATTTAACTAAATCTGGATCCTGATGGCTTTAGGCACCACTGGAGTACAAGTTCTAATGACTTCTGTAGGAACCACTGAAAGCTCCAGTTCCAAAGGTAAGGATTGGGAGGTCTGTAAACTTTGCAAACTCTGTACAACAGAAAAACCTGGTGTCCTCAGCCTCCATCCTGACCCTTTGTTTTCACTCCTGACCCTTTGCTTACATGTTCCCCTGTGGCAAATCAGAAAAGGTCTTGTACATGACAAAGGACAAAATTATTCACTGGGCATTTCCATTATGCTTTTCAGTGGTGCTTTAGCTACAGGGTGAAAACAACCTTAACGAATGTTGAGCACTGAAACCAGAGAATACTGTAAAAGCCCTTATTTTTCAAGTGTGCATAGTTCAGGGTTACTGTGATCACAGGCAATCTGACCCCTGTCATCCTAGGGAATGAGAGCAGATGCCTGACTGAGACTAAGCACTCCCTGGCACAGGAAACAGGATGAATGAGATGACCCAAGCTAGAAATCTCATGAGAAAACTGTGAAGAGCTGGGCATGCTCTTTCTACCTTGAACAGAATGGGAAAGCAGAAATCAGTAGCTGTTGCTTATGCACTGGCAACCTTTGAATCTTCATCTCATGCACCTTTTCCTTTTCCTTGCTGGCTACTGGAGGGGTAAGCACACCATTCCAGAGCTCTGCTACTGACACAGAGGTAGCTATGGATGTTCTGTTATCATAGAGCTGGAATGTGCTTTGCTGTCTGAAAGGAGACAGGTAGTGAAAGATAATAAGGAGAAAACTTTGCCTGATGATGCAAGTGAGATGCAGTTAAAATTAATATGAAAGCAAGGCCACAGACTTTGCATATTTATGCAATCACTCGTCTGGAGGATGTGGCTGTTATATTTAAATTCAGATATTTATTTTAACTTAGCAGAACTGAACACCATCTGCACTCAGAGAATAAAGACAAAACAAGCCCATGTTGCTTGGCTGTGGGATCTGTAAGTTCTTCAGGGAAAAGACAGTGCCATGGGGCTGTGGGGCACTGAGCATCAGTGGTGTTATAATCCCCATGGGGTATTTAGGTGCTAGGAAAAATAAATTCAATAAGTTGGCTTAGTGCTGAATTACAAATTCCACTCAGTGCCAAAGCTGTAATGCTGTTTATGTTTAAGGCTTGCTTATTGGCTGTGCTGAAAAACAGAAGGGCTTGGCTGTTGTTATTTGTCAATTAGAAAGGTCCAGATCACTTGGAAACTTGAGGGCTGCAGTCTCCCACACAAAATTTGCTGCTTTTTAAAGACGTTAGTATTGAAATAAATGCACCCTTTATAGCATATTGTAACTCTATACTGCAGCACAGTGCCCTGTAACACTTTCCTTGGCACTGCTTTAATAATGTCTTTGATTCCTTCCTGGTTAGCTGATTGGTCTTGTTACAGTTACCCTAAAGACCTCCATATTGAGATTAAGGTTTTGCTCCACAAGAGACTGAATGTTTCTGGACAGTGCATAAATAAATTACCTTCTTTCCTTTGAAATCTTTATCATAATGGCATGATTTGCAGTGGTAATCATGCATGTCATTATGAAGAGGTGATCATATCTTGTTCAAGTCAGTCAGCTGTCTAGTGGTGCTGCAATGTATTGGCAGCAAATCTCTGTAAGAAAGCTTTCATGAAAAATCTTGTTAAATGTGGGAGAAAACCCAGGGAAATATGAATTAAACAAGAGACTTTTCAGAAAAATCTGTTTGTTCATTTATGAACTCCAATAATGTACTTTCTCAATTAAAAACTGCTGCTTTCTCGTAATTATAGCCAAGGCAAGACAAGAAAGATGCCAGAAATTTTGTTGAACCAGCTTTTATGAGCAGCATGTACTATGGTCATCTAAGACATATGGATTCTATCAGCGTATGATTGGCTTTTTGACCTGTGAGCAACTTGCAGGGCCTGAAGAAAGGTCTGAAAGGGAATGCCAAACTGCACATTCCTAGCATGCTCTAAAAATCACCTCTCCTTTGGTGCAACAGGGACAATGCAGAATGATGTATTTCACAATTCATATTAATGTCCCTCCCAGCCATGTTCGGTGAAGGGGCCAAAACGCAATCTGCTGAAAGATGCAAACCAGCTTTTCTTTAAAACAATGGAGAACTTTAGCAGAGATACCAGAAAGTAGTTGGTTATTGTTGTGCTGTTTCCTCAGCCTTGGACCGGCGATGACTGAGCTCCATTCGGAGAAACGCCTCCTGCCCCCAGGCATTTCCAGTCTCAGGTTGCAATGCGATAATGAGTTGTGTGGGATTGATCCTGAAGAGAAAAAGGAAAAAAAAAAATAATAAAAGGGCTGAAGGCTTAATTTTAGGAAAGATGCATCAAGTGAACTTGCCAATACAAAAAATGTAGCTGGAACAGAAAGAATAAGAAAACGTTGTTTATGCCCTCAGTCTGCATAACGTGAAAACTCAAAACAATTTCTATTTTTTAGTCAGGACATAAAAGTAATTACCATTCTCTATGAAAGTACTAATAAATCTATTTCTAACACTAGCTTGGGCTATATCTGGTTTCAGCTTTTCATACAAATTTAGTTAATATAAACTATAATTCTTTATGTTTTTATATTATATCACTTTTACTCTCAGTGAGTGAACAGCATTGGTGGCAATATTACAGGAGGTATGAGCAGTGTTTTCTGAGTCACTGCTTCTCTTAGGTGGAAGCTTTCTCAAATCATATGACAAAGTCCTTTTCCACTCCAGTGACTGTCTTTGCCCTCACAACAACTCTTAATAAAATAAAAGAACTCTCTCTTTTTCCACAGTCACCATGAACACTCCTGTAACATTATAACTTGGCAGGTAACCAAGCTGGGCTCCTGGTGTTGTGTGTGCTCTGCAAACACAGAAAAGTAAGAGCCACCCTGCAGGAGAATCATCCTGCACTAGGAAGGCCAGATGTCATTAATGGTTTGCTCTCTCTGACACTTGGAAATTGGACATAAGGTTGATCCTTGTGGAATTTGAACCCACTTTTATAATTTTCAGCCATTTCCCTTTATGTCAGGTTATGTTACTTCCTCATGTAAAATGTTATATTTTGGTGAGTTTCTCTTACAGAAGATCACAGGTGAATCAACCCTGAAAAATTCTCCAACCACCAAAGAACAATAAATTGAAACAAGGAAAACAACATTAGATTCAACTGTGCCAGAAAAGGAAGCCTAATTTGCTCTGAGAAGTATTTCTTAAAATATTTTTGATTAATAATTCACCCTGGTAGGTGAGATATTCTCTCTTTGCTCTTCAACTAACTAGATGCCCTAGAGAAAACTGAAATAGCCATTATGGAGGAATAAATAAGAACCACAGAAAACAAGACAGTGAGGACACACTGTCAGTTAAGGTTTCCAACCCAAAATTTGGGGTGTTTTTTTAACATTAGAAGTGCAACATGGAAAACAAGCGCAGACTATTGGGTAATGTTTGTACAAATGCCCTTTTCTCTATAAAGTCAGTTGTGCAGAATCCTCCTTGCTCTCACTGTAGAAGTTTACACACAATTAGCTAGGAGTTAATTATTTATGAGATTGTGTTCTGCCCAGTTTCAGTCATACATGACACAGCAACACATGCTTAATTACTATATTTGATATGTCAGGCAATATTTAAATACACTCCTTTTGTAGTTCCAGTACACCTAAAAGTAGATGATATGTTAAGCCATGCAAATAGGTGAACTTTGCTCTCTGTCTGCTGCACTGTTAAATCTCTAAGGAATCTTGGATGCAAATAAAGCAATTTGGGCTTAACAATAGAATCAAAGGCAAATGTTGTTTAGAAGGGACCTTTGGAAGTCTCTAGTCCAACTCTTTGCTCAAAGCAGCAACAACTTCAAAGTTAGATTCGGTTGCTCTGCTTCTCATCCAGCCAAGTTTCAAAAATCTCTAGAGAAGGAGGTCACACTGGCTCCTTGGAGAACCTGCTGAAGCGCTTAATTGTTCTCATGGTGAAAGCGATTTTCCCTTGTATTCAATCAAAAATCCCTCACTGCGACTTCCAACTGTTGTCTCTCGTGCTCCCACTGTGTGTCTCTGAGTTTGTGTTGTTCTTCTTTATGGTCCCTCTTCAGGCGGTACTTGGATTGGTACTTGGATTCTCCTCAGCCTTCTCTTACGGCCACTCTGCCCGTCAGCCTTCACCCATGGTGGTGTCCACAGCCTGCTGAGGACATATTTCACTGCGTGGTGCACATCCATGGTGAAGGTGCCAAGTATTTTTAGCCCTGTATCAAACACTGTGGAATGCCGTTCACTCAGCTGTCAGATTTCAAGCTGTTTATCCCAACCCTTTGAAACTGATGGTCCAGCCAGTTTTCAACCACCTTGTGGTCCATCTGTCTAGTCCACATCTTCCTAGCTTTGGATACCAGGACATGAGATTGTTCTGTCCCTTCTGTGCTTATAAAAGATTTTTTCATGAGGTTTTGCTCACAACGTAGCACTGTCTGCTAGGAATGAGGAGCAGCAGCATGGAATACTGACAAGTTAGGATGGTCTCACATTACCCACAGCCACACTGGCTAATACCAGTGAATTCTCTGTATTAGGCTACTCTAAAGGATACTTGGTCTGTGCTGCCTTTTTGTGGTTCTTCTTAAAGCATTTTTTATCTGGAGATAAGCAGATGTCACTTGGAAGATGGTTATTTTACATGGAACAGAAGATGGCTATTCTGGTTGGATCCAAGCCTGGATTAATCTTCTTCAACAGCCTTGTTATGTGAATGTTTGAAAATGAAAAACCTTTTCATATATAAACAGTTCGCCAGCTTAAAGAAGATTGTTTCTTATATAACAAAGGTCATTTTATTTACATATGCTGTTTTTTTCATAACAAGAGTGATGTAAGGGCTGCTACATAAAAATCAAGAGGGAAAGTGTTTGGCTTTTAACATGCATCAAAGTAAGCTAAAATTAATTAAGGGTGAAGTTTACTATACGGTGCTTTTGTTGAGCTATGAAACTGCTGACAGATCTTTTCTGAACACAGTGGAGTATCCCAAGAGATTCCCCAGATTCCAGGGAGAAAAAGCAAGCATACTTTATTAAATTTAAAAAAGCAAAAAGCAGTTCATAGTTATGGAAGATGATATCTATGCTGATGTAGTTTAAGGTTTCTTACAGTATGTATACAAGAAGCTATTACACAAAACCTGGTCTATCTGAAATTTTATTTTCTGTATCTGACTGACAATCTTTGTGCACTAATTGACCTCTTCTCTCTCTTGTCCCACTACTTCGGGAATTCTGAGTCTGCATTTCTCTTACAGCAATACTGTAAAAGAACAAATGTTATGAAATCTTAATGCTGCTATAAAAAGCAGCTACAAAATCTCCTTGGCTGCCCGAGATTGTGCCAGATGGTAAAGAACTGAAAGTATAATAAATGTCATATTAAGTCAGTCAGATTTGAGGGACACGTTATGCATCCCACATAAATAAAACACTGCTAAAACTGCCCCTGGAGTAATGAGATTCAGGAATAAGCTCTTCTGTAGCCTCAGGAATATCTCACAGTATCTACAATGCAAAGTGTTTCTAATATTCAGAGCATTCACATTAGTCTGGTTCTTTGCCAAGGCCTGACAGCTCTGTGTTGCTACATCTCTCTAGATGCGGGGGCTGTGATAAAGCTAATCTCCTTTTTTCTCTCCTAGGACTTTCACCCCTTTTTTTTTTTTTTTTTTTTTTATTGAACTTCCAGCACCCCTCNNTTTTTTTTTTTTTTTTTTTTTAATAGAACTACAGCCAGCCTCCTTATCAGAAATATAGAGATGATGAGAAGTAAGTGCTGCATTGACACCCAAAGCTATTTCCTTGAGATTCAGTTATTCCATCACAGAAAAACTGTGCTCCTTTGAAAGGTCACTGACTGTCCAACTGGCTGAGGATTGTCCCTATTTTGTTTGCTATAATTCTCACATCTTGTTTCCCTCATATACGATTTTTTAACCCTCCTGCTGTGTTAGTACACAGAGCCCCCGAGAATGGCAGAATCATCCATGTCAGAGAGAACCTCAGGAGATCTGTAGTCCAACCTCCTGCACAAGGCAGGGTCAGCTGTCAAGTCAGCCCAGTTTGCTCACAGCTTTCTTCAGTCTCTTTTTGAAAACCTCTGAGGATGGAGACAGCACAGCTCCAGGCCTCTGCTGCCTGATTTTAATACATGCTCTGCCTTTCTCACAGGTGACAGAGAAACAACAAAATCTTTTGGCACAAGTGGATGAATCACAGGGATCTGAACTTTAAGGGGTGTGTTTCCCTACAAAAGGTTGAATTTGGGGTACATTCCCATAAGTCAGGAAATATGAGGCAGTAGGTGAATTCTCCAGCACATGGGTAGGTTCAAGCTGAGAACACAAATCCCACAAGTTGACACATTGTAAAACCTGCTCCATGCTGGCATTTTTCTGTAATGCCAGTGAAACACGTCCATGTATTCTAAAAGAGATGCATGACAAATGACAGTCAATGTTGCAGAAAATTTGCATCCTGTAATTCCATAAATGGTGACAGCACAAACCAGACAAGCCAAGCAAAAAAAGAAGATGCAAATGAAGCTGTTAATAGGTGCAGAGATCGCTGAACTGTCCTTCTTCCCCTCTGACACGTTTATGCTGAACCTGGTGATCTCTTACAGAATAATTTTGAGGCCAAAGTCATTGCACTCAGTTGGACAACACCTGTAACAATAAAGAATTCTCATAGTAGGTTTTTACAGCATTGTTAAGAATGGCAACAAGTCTCTGAGGCACTGAGAGAGGAATTTTAAGTCCGTGCAGGGTCCTAATTTGAAAATCCTGATTTGATTTGCATAGCCAGTAGTTGCTTGGTTGCTAATTTCAGTGTAAATTTAGAAAGTGAACTGTCCTGAATGAAAGAAATGTTAGGTCTGTTAGTAAAGATCTTTCACTGCAGATTCACAGAAGTCTCCTGCTTCATTATTCTAGAAGAAGGAATATAAAATGAGAAATGCTAACGTTGGAGAGAATATGTCAATCTGACTCCCTGAGTTTTGTTCAAAATAAATCCCTCACCCTATGAATGACCTTGATGTTAAGAACATAAGAATTGTATTTAGAGATAAGGAGTTTAAAATCCTGAGAGGTGGTGTTTTTAAATGAACTTCCAGACTGCAAGGAGTTGTCTGATATGAATTAGAGCAGCACAGGTCAAGCTGTGTGTCATGTCTTCTCTTTGGCTAGAACATACAGTTCTTACTGGGCAGAATAAAGATTTCTTATTTATGCAATCGTGCTTAGCATAGACACATAAATCAGAATCGTGGAATAGTCTCGGTTGGAAGTGACCTTTAAAGGTCAGCAAGTCCAAACCCCCTGCAATGATCAGACACATCTTCAACTAGATCAGGCTGCTCAGAGCCCTGTCCAGCCTGACCTGAATGTTTCCATGGATGGGGCACCCATCCCTGCTCTGGACAGGGTATCTTCCTGTGAGCCAGGCAGTGGAAGGTAGCAGTGGTCACCTACAGATACTCCTGTGCCACAAGCTTGATCCTAAGCCCAAGAAAGGGATTTTACTATTAGTAAACCTGCAGAACATGAGTGATGCCTGTATTCAGTTTAAAAATGAAAATTCCTGCAGACCTTACACCCATCACGGTGAAACTCTGCAGGATGCACAAGCCCTCAGTTAGTCAATGTGTAGTTTTCAGCACTGTTTGGAAAGGGGCACAAGCATGAGTGAAAAATCAGACTTCTCTATGTTGGTTTCCTGCAGTTCTCCTGTCTTATTTATCTGTGTGTGTTGGGGGAGCGGTGTGTGGACTCTCTTTAATCTTCCAGTTTTGACCAACATAGCCGTAAAATTTCTTGACAAATTCAGCCTCAGTTGTGCCTTGGCTTTCCTGATCCCATCTCTACATCTGGGCAGTGTCCCTATACTCCTCCCGGGATTCCCGTGTCTCGTTCTACTGCTGGTGCACTCCCTTCTTACACTCCTGACTGACCCACGCCATTCTCCTGCCTTCCTTGTTTCATTTCTTACACACGGGAATTAAACACTTGCACTCAAAGAATTTTGTCCTCAGAGAGCTGCCAGCCCTTTTTAGTTCCTTGAGAGCAGTTTCCCAGGGGGTGCCATTCACTAATACCTTACAGAGCTGAAAATTTGCTCTCCTGAAATTCAGAGTCCTGACTCTTTATCTGGCCCACATCCCTCAGGGCTGAGGTGTTTGCAGTGCAGGCATCCACAATTCAACAAGTCACTCAGTTAGTTTACAAGCAAGATCACATCAAAGAAACACAACTGGTGAAATTATTTTCTCCCCTTAATAGAGAGAGTCTGGTTAAAACAGAAACCTTCTGTATTTGGAAGGTAAATTAAATTCCATGCCAAGAGAATCTTTAATTATTCAGATGTGGCCCTGTAGCTCTGATAAAGCCTTTCCCATGTTGAAGACACATCAAGAACAGCTTTATTTTTTTGCATTCAGCAGCCCAGTACCACATCAGAGAGTTCACAAACAAACAAACAAACAAACAAACAAACATTTACTGTATTTGCGGTTTTACAAAAAGAAAACACATACTAAAAGTTGGCATCTCTTCCTCAGTTGACAATTTTTCTTAGAAAGTTACTCAACTCCATGAATCTCTTTTAGCACAGAGGAGTTCTCTATGTGAATGACTTTGTCTCTTACCAGTGATCCCATATAGCAGGTTTCCTGCTTCCAGGGTTCTGGAGATTTTACCAGATTAACATTAGTACCTTTCATCTTGGAGTTCTGTTCTGATAATAACTTCATCCTATCTTTGCTTTGAGGGCTACATTAATAATGAACAAGAATCATCCAGTATTTATCATTGCAGATAGCAGAGAAATCAGAAGATAATCATGACACAGATTAATTAACTATGGGTGACCTGAATTGCTTAATAGCCTTGGTTCATTTGTAATTTTCTTATAATGCTTGGTCAAATGTTTGGTCATAGTCATAGGTCAAGCAATGTAAGATGTAGGATTGTCATGTTGGCAGTAATAACCCTAAGAAAACTGTATCGTGTTGCAGTGGATAACTAATTAAACACTACACCCTTTCTGAATGATTCATGTATCTGTCTGTCTCTGTTTTAATTAGGTGGGGATATCAGTCAGAAACAGCAATGTGATTTACCACTGAGCATTCAGCAGTAACACAGCTTGGGGTTTGGTGTTCCTAATTCAAAAATAATACTGGAAAATTTTGATTTTTTTGAGACAGGATGCACACAAGTGATCAGGAAAAGAGATTGAAAAAATATGAGCTATATGATCTCTTAGAAATAGAGAATAATCTTGAACTCTGCAGGTCTTTTAATAGTAAAAAGTCTGTTCAAGCAAGAGCCAACGTAACATCATCCAGTGACAAAGAGCTAAGCTAAAAAGTGGAACTAAAACTGAGATGCCCAACATTTAATAGTGACTGTTAACAGTTCCTACTGCATGGCCTCAGCCAGAAGTCACAGCATTAACACAGGACTCTGATTCTGTGACCTGGGCTACACAGGCTAAACAAGATCATTTTAACAATCCCTCATGACCTCCAAGTTCATGAATATAAATCTTTGAGCCTTGGATGTTCTACTACTTTGGAGAAGTGATCCCTAAAACTTCTAGGTTTTCAAGAATTTTCTTCTTTTAGTCACTGCTATATGAACAATTTCCTATATCCTCGATGTGTGTCTTCCTCAAAATCTGAGACCACCAGAGGCCATATACTCCCGAGTTTTAACACCACAAAAATTCAGATTAAAAAAAAAAACCCTACAAAATAACAAAATCACCTCGATCTTTATACTTTTTGAGGAAACCTGTTTTGACCCCTGAACTGACAAGAAGTCCAAGAAATCCTGGAACTACTTAGACTTGAGAATGTTTTTTGCATTTAAAATATCTGACCAGTAGTCCACAAAAAAATGTTTTTGGTTGTGACGGAACTTTATCTCACACCTCCAGTTTCAGAGAAACCGATCTCTGGTTTTGGGTACTTTATGCTCCGGTCCAGGAGGAATTACATTCTCTCAGTGAAGATCTGCACAGAGCCAACACATACGGAGTGACTCATGGTGCATTTAGATTAAGAACTCAAGAAACCTCGGAGTTCCCTGTGCTGTGCCTCTGCTGCTCCAGAAGGGAAACGCTACGCAGCCTGCACCAGCTCTGTGCTTACAGTCCATTGAAACTGTGACCAGTGGTAACATAAATAGAAAACTCCCGTGTGGTGGCAGTGACACTGAAGTGACAGCCCTGCTGAGTCACCTGCAGCAGCAAACACAGGGAATGGCTGCGCTCGACAAGGCGCCAGACCATGACACCACCCCTATCTGACAGGGTGATGGGACCGGCAGCCCCGGGGCACCGCAACCCCTGAGGGCCAACAGCCCCACCAGGAAAACAGCTCGGGGAGAAAAATTAACTCGACCTTGAGCCGGGAAGTGTCTTTGCCAGGGGCTGTCCCGGTGAGACAGTGAAACGAGGTGAGGAAAGAATCACCGAATGGTTTGGGTCGAAGGGAACTTAAAGATCGGGCAGCTGCAGGTCCCCGCCATGGGCAGGGACACCTTCCACCAGGCCAGGCTGCTCAGAGCCCCATCCAGCCTGGCCTTGAACACTTCCAGGGATGGAGCAACAACTGGAGACTCCTCTTGTTTGAGTTAGGTCCTATGTTGCTTAAAACTAGCAAATATAGTCCTTGGTTATGCCAACCTGGAAATTGCGTGATTGTAAATCACAAACCCCATCACAAGTTTTTAACGGGGCCAGTGGTATCTCAGCCCCTCAGCCCTGCACCCTGAGTCCTCAGTCCCTCAGTCTTCAGCCCTGAGCCCCTAAACCCCCCAGCTCTCAGTCCCTGAACCCCTCAGCCCAGAGCCCCTCAGCGTAGAGCCCACCATCCTCCAGCACTTCATCCTTCCAACTCTCAACTCCCAGCCCCTCAGCTCCCACCTCTTATCTTTCATCCCCCAGTCCTGACACCTCAACACCCCAGAGCGGAGCGCCCCAGACCCCAGCCCATCAT